>JARQOC010000003.1:267735495-268089111 GCA_033576535.1 Allobates femoralis
TTAGTCCTCTAATGACTTTTGTCGCTCTTCTCTGGACCCGCTCTAGTTCAGCTATGTCTTTCTTATACACCGGAGACCAGAATTGTACACAGTATTCTAAGTGTGGTCGCACTAGTGACTTGTATAGAGGTAAAATTATGTTCTCCTCATGAGCATCTATGCCTCTTTTAATGCATCCCATTATTTTATTTGCCTTTGCAGCAGCTGCCTGACACTGGTCACTAAATGTGAGTTTGTCATCTACCCATACACCCAGGTCTTTTTCAGTGACAGTTTTGCCCAGTGTTTTACAATTAAGCACATAATTATACCTTTTGTTTCCTCTGCCCAAGTGCATGACTTTACATTTATCCCCATTAAAGCGCATTTGCCATTTAGCAGCCCAAGCTTCTAGTTTACATAAATCCTCCTGTAGTATAAAATTGTCCTCCTCTGTATTGATTACCCTGCAGAGTTTAGTGTCATCTGCAAATATTGAGATTATACTCCGTATGCCCCCTACAAGGTCATTAATAAATATATTAAATAGAAGCGGGCCCAACACTGACCCCTGTGGTACCCCACTGTTAACTGTGACCCATTCTGAGTGTGTTCCATTAATAACCACCCTTTGTTTCCTATCACTAAGCCAGTTCTTAACCCACTTACACATATTTTCCCCTATCCCCATTGCCCTCATTTTATGTATCAACCTTTTGTGTGGCACCGTATCAAAAGCTTTTGAAAAGTCCATATACACCACATCCACTGCATTTCGTTGGTCCAGTCCAGAACTTACTTCTTCATAGAAGCTTATCAGATTAGTTTGACAGGAACGGTCCCTCGTAAAACCATGTTGATAATGGGTCATGAGGTTATTTTTCTTCAGATACTCCAGTATAGTATCTCTTAGAAAACCCTCTAGGATTTTACCCACAGTAGAGGTTAAGCTTACTGGCCTATAATTTCCAAGTTCAGTTTTTGTCCCCTTTTTGAATATTGGCACCACATTTGCTATACGCCAGTCCTGTGGTACAGACCCTGTTATTATGGAATCTTTAAATATTAAAAATAATGGTCTATCTATGACAGTACTTAATTCCTGCAGCACTCTGGGGTGTATCCCATCCGGGCCCGGGGATTTGTCAATTTTAGTGATTTTTACATATATCTATGTAATATAACAAGAATAAACACAAAAAAGTACACATACTTGGTATTGCCATACCTGGCACAACCCACTCTGTAAAACTGTTTCGCTATTTAACCACTTCAGTGAAAAGCATAAAAAAATAAACAAAAAACATGGCAAAGAGCAGAGCTTTTTCATCATACGGTTAAGAAAAAGTGGAATTAAACATGACAAAAAAGTTTAATGTAATAAAAATGGTAAAATTGAAAACGTCATCTTCTCCCGCTAAAACAAGCAGCCATAAAGCTCAGTCAACATAAAAATAAGAAAATACAGCTCTCAGAATAGAGCAAGAGAAAAATAGTATTATTTTTCTATAACATTGTTTCATAAATTAAATGAAAATTATACAAATAAAAAGTTCAACTCATCCTGCAAAGAACAAGCCCTTACATGACTTTTGGTAGAAATATAGAAAAATTCTAACTATCAAAATTTCGTGATGAAAAATCTTTTTAAAGCGTTGCTTTAGTGTCAATCTGTCCTCTGATGTGGCAGTGTCCGTCTTTATAAGTGTTCGTAAAAGCACCATCGGACAAAGCTATGTGCATTTCTGAAAAACCAGACACCACTGAACAGAGGTCAGAGTCCAAAGTTGCGCTGCTGCATCATTATAGTGAATAGATCTATCATGGCTTTCATCTGAAACATATCATTCTAAGATTTAGATGTACTATAAATCTCAATTTTAGTGTAAAAATGTAGCTTTGTTTTCTTTACTGCCCAATGTGTGGTCAATATACTCACTGCACCCCTTGATGAATTCATTGAAATGTATAAATTGTAAAATGGGATCACTTACAGGAGGTTCTGATGTTCTGGCACCTCAAGGGCTCTTGTGACATGGCACAAACCTAACAGCACAATCTGTGCTATAATATGGTGCTCCTTCCCTACTAAGCTATGCACCGTGCCTATAAAGACGTTTTTGATCACATACGGGGTACTCGTGTATTCTGGAGTAATTGTGCTACAAATTGTATTGTCCATTCTTCCTATTGGCCCTTTTGAAATAAAAAACTTGGTGCTGAAACAGTATTTTAATGAAAAATAATAATTATTTTTTGCTCACTGCCAAAAGGTCTACAATTTTCTGAAGCACCTGTGTTGTCAATTTGCTCAGTGCACCCTAGATAAATTCATTTAGATATGTAGTTTGTAAAATGGCATGACTTCTTAGAGACCCTGCTGGTCTTGCTCCTCAGGGGCTGTGCCAATGTGACATGGCACCCTCGAACCATTCCAGCAAAATCCGAACTCCAATGTGGTACCACTTCCCTTGTGAGCTTTGCACTGTGCCTCAAAAGTAGGTTTCAAACACATATGGGGTATTGGCATACTCTTGAGAACTTAATAGGCATAACAGATAGCATAACAAATTGTATGATTTGTTTTCTCCTATTACCTCTTTTGAAAATTAAAAACTTGAGGCCAAAGCAACATTTTATTGGAAAAATTGATTATTAATGGATTATTTTCCATTTACTCAGCCATATGTTGTACAATTATGTGAAACGTCTGAGGGTTAAAAATGCTCATTACTCCACTAATTCAATATAGAGAGGTGTCGTTTCTAAAATGGGGTCACTTACGGAGGTTTCTGCTGATTTGGCATTTCATGGGCTGTTCATATGTGACATGGCATTGGCAATCTATTCCAGCCAAAACAGCGCTCCAAAGTTCAAATGGTATTTCTTCCATTCTGAGCCTTGCCATGTGCCCAAAGAGTAGTTTTTCACTACATTTGGGTATCCCATTTTTTTTTTCATTTTCACAGTTGATTATAAAATTCTGTGAAGCACCTATGGGTTCACGTTGGTCATCACACCTCTAGATAAACTCATTGAGGGGTGTACTTTGTAAAATGGGAGCTCTGCAAAAACGACATAGTGTCTGCTGTTTATTCCAGCCAATTCTGTAATCCACAAGTCAAATGTTGGTCCTAAGCTTCTGAGCCCTGTCATGTACCCAAACAGTAGTTTTACAGCACATACAGGATATTCCTGTATTCAGGAGAAATTGCATAAAAAATTGTATTGTCAATTTTCTCCTATTACCCTTGTGAAGGTCTAAAATGTGGGGCTAAAGCAACATTTTTGTGTCAAAAATGTCAATTCTCATTTCCAAGGTTCAAAGTTATAAAATTATGTGACTCACCTGGTGGTTCAAGGTGCTCACTACGCCTCTGGATAAATTCCTTAAGGGGAGTAATTTCCAAAATGGAGTAATTTCCGGGGAGTTTCCACTGATAAGGCACATCAGGGGCTAAAAGTCAAATGGTACTTGTTCTCTGCCAAGCCCTGCCGTGTGCCCAAACAGTAGTTTTCCACCACATATTGGGTATTGGTGTACTCAGGAGAAATTGCATAACAAATTCTATGATCCATTTTCTCCTGTTACCCTTGTAAAACTTTAAAAATTTGGGACTAAAGCAATATTTCTGTTGGAAAAAATAAATTTTTCATTTTGTCCTTCCACATTGCTTTAATTTCTGTGAAGCACCTAAAGGGTTAATAAACTCCTTGAATGTGGTTTTGAGCAGATTGAGGGGAGTAGTTTTTAAGATGGTGTCACCGATGGGTATTTTCAGTCACATACACATGCGATGTAGTTGATAAAAATTTGGTCCTGTAATTTGTTGTAAAATTGTGAAATTGCTGATATAATTGTAAGCTTTACATCATAAAAAATGTTTAAAAAATGGTGCTGATCTATAGTAGAAATGTAGAAAATGTTATTTATTAACATATAACTATCTGATTTAAGGGTATTAAAATTAAAAATTCAAAAATTGTGAAATGCAAAATTTTTTTGACATATCATTGAAACTTTTTTAAGTAAATGAAAATCATATTGACCTAAATTTACCATCAACATGAAGCGCAACTTGTCACAAACAAAAAACCTATCTCAGAATCACTTGGCTCTGTTAAAGTGTTCGAGAGTTATTACCACATACAGTGACACTGGTCAGAATTGACAAAATTGGCTTGGTGTGGAAGGTGAAAACAGGCTATGATTTGAAAGGGTTAATTGATCCTGTCAAGTGGCAAAGGCTTTTAATATGCTTCTTCATGGATGTCATTATTTCTGACCATTGGCCTTGCGTGCAACAAGGTCAATTGCTATGGCAACTGGGAACTTTTTAATGGCACTGCCATGATGTAGGATTTTCTACGACGTCCAGCCTCAGTCTGGGCTTCATAGCGGAATTTCAATTTTACAAAACAGATGTAGCCATAGTTAAAATAACGTGGATAATCTAGCACTAGGATATCATAGCACATATAAGTGTAATTTGACACCTAAATTAAGATTGCACAAAGGGTTTGACAACACTAATTTAACTTAATCTAAGTGAGATAATTGCAGAAAGCATATCATCTTGATAACTTGGTATGGAGACACTTTGGTCAGTGAGTGCACTTGTCCACTGGCCCAGTTGCCTTTAGAAATACTGCATGGAACAGGGCTTCTTCCACTAAACTCCCAGACTCCTTACCCATAGGCAAAGCACTACTCTGACAACACAGGGAAAGGGAACCACACATTGGTTGGGATTATATGCCTTCGACTTTATTGGATCCCCAACAGCCTTTTGCTGGCTCACCAGGGATCAGAATCTTCATGCCTTTGTGTATTTCAGGGACAATTACCCCAGTAGGCAGCACCCTGCTTTTGTAGGGCATCAACAGAGAAGGGAGCAAGCATAGGAAGCTAAACCGAGCCCAGAAAGGTCTGTAGCCAGGTGACTGAATTATCCCAACTTGAGTGCTTCAAGTAGTGTCTGAACCTCGAGCTGAATCCTAGGCTGACATCCTGTAGAATATGATCCAGTTTTATGATCACCTAGCCTGAACTGACTCTCTTAAGCTTAAGTCATGTAGCTTATGAACAATTGGTGACTGAAGCAAGTTCTTTTTCGGTAAATCAGTTTTTATTGAGTTTGATTAATATAAAACAATTGTAACCAATCACTTATTCGGCAAGTTACATATCCAACATATTTTCATGTGCATCTTATGGAAGTTGAATATACTATGAATCACAGCGTTGTCTAAATCTAATCACATAAGAATAAAACTAAGCTTAGATTCGCTAACAGTGTGCTCATATCGACAATAACATGCCGTTATTTTGTGGCTGTATTAAGTAAAACTTTGCCTCTTCAAAAACCAGCAATAAATGATACACCAGTGAAGGTGATAACCAAAGAGAAATGGGATATATTTAGAAGGGTAGAGAAAAAAGAAAAAGAACAAAAGTAAGAGAAAAGAGAAGCAAAGTTAGGCACTCCCCCATCCCTGCAATGACACACAGGCACTCTCCATGACACACTCAAGAAGAACAAAAACACAACCACTGTTCAAGCATAATCACCATTACATTTCCGAAATCCATTCTGCTAAACCCTCAGAATCTCTATACATTATCCATGGGGCCCATCTGCGACAATGTCGCTCCACCATATTCTTGTCTGGTATATTGTAGCTAATTATCTCCTCCATTCTACAGACCTCGTTCAGTTCCACTACCAGTTCGGCTCTCGAAGGTCGCTCAGCTCTCTTCCAGTGTCTAGGCACCAGGCGTCTTGCCGCTGTTAAAAAGTATCTGAGGAGGTCCTTTTTAAAATTTGACATGGACATAGAATGCAAATTTAATAACGCCAATTCAGCCGTCAAAGCTATACATGAGGATGTAACCTTTTGATATAAGCCTTCTACATCACGCCAAAAGGATTGTATTACAGGACAACTCCACCACGTGTGCATATATGAACCCCTTTGGACTGTACATCTCCAGCAGCTATCTGACGTTTGAGGAAAGATTTTATGTATGTCCGAGGGGCAGCAATACCACCTTGCCAGCACCTTATAGTTCCTCTCCTGGGAGAGAGAATCAACAGAAGCCTTGTATGTGGAAATATGTATCTTTTCCCACTCCTCTGATGAAAAAGATCTGCCCATGTCCGTCTCCCATCTCCTCCTGAACCCAGGGGCCCGAGACTCATCACCATCCAGAATTCCCCGAAAATATTTATAGAGGAGAGATGTAATATGAGGTATCGGGTTTTTCCCCATGCACAGTTTCTCAAAAAATGTAGGAACCCTATATATACTCGCTCTGCCAAGAGACCCAAGATAGCTGCATAATCTATTGTGGTTAAACCACGCGTCCGAAGGAGGAATTATGCCATGATATAATATGGAAATAGGCTTAGGTCCCGCTGAGGATATATAGTCCGAGATGGTTGGATGAGAGATTCTAGGTATGTTTAGGAAGGAAGAGGAACAATTGCTCACATGGAAGGAGGGGTTGTTATATATCGGGGTCAATAGGCCTGGAAATGTTGTGAGTTTAAATTTCCTATAATTGTTGTTAAAAAAGGAGTATAGCTGTTTTGCTAGGAAAGGTAGGGAAGCCACCAACAAGTTCAATGAGCCTGAGAACCAAAGAGTTGCCAAGAATGGAATTTCCATTTGGGAATTTACTACCTCTACCCACCCCCTCCCAGCATCAATTTGAAAAAAATCTAGAAAGCTTTTGCCCAGGGCCGCCAAGTGATATGATCGCAAATCTGGAAGACCTATTCCTCCTTGTTTATAACTTTTGATCAAGAGCTGGTAAGAGAGCCTTGGTCTTCCATGAGCCCAAATATATCTAGTTATCATGCTCTTTAGGCGAGAAAAAAAGGCCGCCGGGAGATTAATAGGTATTGTCTGAAAGGCATACAGTAGTCTAGGTAAAAGATCCATCCTCACAGAATGTATTCTCCCCAACCACGATATGTGCAATTTGTTCCATTTAGTTAGGTCCGTGTGGATGCAGGTCAGTAGAGGTATAAAATTAAGGTGGTATAGTGAAGACGTGTCACGGGTCAACTTTATGCCTAAATAATCTATATAGTCAGATTTCCATATGAATGGAAAGTTTTGTTGTAGGAGAGTGGATGTACTTGGTGGGAGAGACACATTGAGCATTACTGATTTTGAGGTGTTAATTTTAAAATTGCTTAAGTGTCCAAATTGTCTGAGTTCCGATATGATGTTTGGCAAGCTGACTAAGGGATTGGTGATGTACAACAACAGATCATCCGCGAAAAGAGCGAGTTTATGATCTCTACTGCCCACCCCCACCCCTCCAATCGATGCGTTGTGTCTAATGGTGTTGGCTAGTACCTCCATGCACACGACGTAGACAAGAGGTGACAGAGGGCATCCCTGACGCGTTCCGTTATTGATCTCAAATGAATCAGAGAGTTGACCGTTAATCCTTAAACGCGCTGTAGGATGAGTATATAATGCTCGTATACGGTGTAACATGATGTCATTGAGACCAATGTGTGCCAGGGTAGAAAACATGAAGTCCCAGTGCACCCTGTCAAACGCTTTTTCTGCGTCTATGGACAGGATGCACATGGGACCTCCCCCCCTCCGAGCTTTGTCAATCAGGGCGATGGAACGAACAGTATTGTCTCTCGCCTCGCGGCCAGGGATGAAGCCCACCTGATCTCTGTCTATTAGGCCAGGCATGTGTTCCTTAAGTCTCTCCGCCAATAATCTGGAGTATAATTTTATATCTAAGTTCATCAAAGATATAGGTCTGTAATTGTTGATTTGAGTGGGATCCTTCCCGTGTTTGGGGAGGACCACTATGTGCGCTAGTAAAGCCTGTGGGGGGAAGAATCCACCTGCTGACACGTCATTACATACATCTAGAAAAAGAGGACTTAAGAGTTTAGTAAATGTTTTATAAAACCCGGCTGTATAGCCATCTGGGCCAGGACTTTTCCCTGTTTTCATCATTTTTATACCTTCCTCTATCTCGGTTAAAGTAAAATCCGTTCCTAATTTTTCGCATAACGTGTTTGATAAGGTGGGCATTCTGGATGCTTGAATGTATTCCTTAATTTTAGATATCATCTGATCGGATGGGAGCTCTGAATACCTCCCTTTGATATTGTACAATGACATGTAGAACTGACGGAATCCCTTGAGAATATCACTAGTTTTGTTAAGGGAGCTACCATCTGGATTCGCAATGTGAGTAATTGTATTTATAGTATTGCGCGGGTGTAATCCCCTGGCTAACAATTTACCACTCTTATTTCCCAATAAATAGAAACGTGATCTTATTCTATCTCTTAAGCACCTATCTTTCTGGTCAAGAATATCTAATAATTTATGTCGTAAGTTGGAAAGTTGGGTGAATCCGCTTACAGTAGGATTAATTTTGTGGATTGCTTCTAGAGATGATATTTCCGTCAACAGACATTTTATGTCTTGTGTACGTGTACGCTTTAAACGTGCGCCATGTGAGATCAAGACCCCCCGTAGCACACTGTTAAGGGCCTCCCACTTGACCGGTATGGGTGTTGGGTCATGTCTGTGATCTAATACAAAATGGTTAATTGTGTCCTCTATCTCGGAGCAACAAAGTGGGTCAACAAGCAAGTTCTCATTCAAGAGCCAAGAAAATTCCCTCCTGGCCTCCGATGAAAACATAGCGAAAAATATATAGGTGCATGATCGGACCAAGTGATTATATCAATGTCCGCTTTAATCCCCAGGTCCAGGAGAGAGTGGGAGACATAGAAACGGTCAATTCTGCTGTATGACATAAAGGCAGCGGAATAGTATGTATAGTCTCTAGTAGACGGGTTTAAGATGCGCCATGCATCAACTAAATTTAGGGATTCCCAATGTTTACTCAGGCGCTGGCAAGTTGGTACCGAGATATGTGACTTACCCCTGGACATGTCAGTTGCGGGATCCGCTGGGAAGTTGAAGTCACCTCCTAGAATCACAGGTGTGGTACCCGCAAAGACCTCCAAACGTCGACGTGTCTTTGCTCCAAAGGAAAGTTGGTTTCTGTTCGGATAATATACATTAGCAACAACAAAGACACGTGACAGCCATGTTATTTTTAGAAACAAGTAGCGCCCCAAGGGGTCAGACATTTGATCCAATATCGTTGGTGTGCATGTTTTGTGAAAGGCTATTGCGACCCCTTTAGTTTTAGCCTCGGTGTTGGTACTATGGAACCACAGAGGGAACTCACGGGTTTCGCATCTTGGGACTTTGTCTGATCGGAAATGCGTTTCCTGCAACATCAGGACCTGAACCCTGCATTTGTGCATGGAGCTTAAAATTTGACGTTTTTTTTCAGGTCTATTCAGGCCTCTGACGTTGAAGGAGCAGCACTTAAGTGTAGCCATGGGAGGGTAGATATTCCATCAAATGTGAGGAGTGCCCAACCGCGTCACTTACAAGGACAGGAGAGCAAAGAGAAGAGCAGAAAAGGAAAGAGGGTAAAAAAAGAAAAAGACAAAAAACATTAACATCAACATTAATTGTCTCGCGCCAACAAGCGCATGCTGTGTGCACATATGAGTGATACATCTACTCAGCACTTAGGGGTATCAGTGGGAGCTCAAAAGGTAGCGGCTCCGCCTCCTCGCCCCCACACCCATCTATATATTTTTAAGAAAAACCATGAACAACATATTACAATGCAAATATAACATTAAAGGATGGAGAGGATCCTTATGATAATCAATTTTAAAGGAAAGCTGAAAGTATTATATAAGTAAACAATGATCTACTCTACTTCAGACCACGGAAGGTCAACAAGTCCGGCCGGACCAAAAGCCCCCCACGAGGCTGCCAGGGTAGCTTATATAAGCTCGAGCATGGTGTTAGCCGTTTCCGCTCATGGAGGGGAGCTTCTGGGGCTGCGATGCTGCTGGGGTCTCTGCCATCTGACCGGTGGGACTGGGAGCGTTGGTAACCTGGGCCAATCCGGGAGTGACATCTCGGGTAGATTAAGTGTACGACAAAAATTGGGTAAGTCACTTAACTTGCGAAAGGACGCTGTTTTACCTTCCTTGTTCGCCAACAACTGAAAGGGGAACCCCCATCTATACGAAATGTCTTTGTCTTTCAAAGCTGTAAGTAACGGTCTAAGGCCTCTTCTTTGAGCTAGGGTACGTCTCGCCAGGTCCTGAAGTAATAATATGTTAGCGCCTTGGAAAGTGATTTGACCCATGCGTCTGGCGGCCTGTGTTATTTCTTCTTTTATTGTAAAGAAATGTACCCTACAGATAACGTCTCTCGGTTTGTTCTCCAGAGAGGGTCTGGGGGCCAGAGCTCTGTGCACTCTGTCAAGGATGATGTCGGGGCCCTGTGTATCACCCAGGATTTGTTTAAATAATGATTGGACTGCAGTCTCAAGTTCCAAAGGTGGTATGCTTTCTGGAAGGCCCCTAATGCGCACGTTATTGCGCCTGTTGCTGTTTTCGGCATCTTCCTGACCGTATAATATGTCTTCCAGGATGGAGTTATGTGTCTCCAGCAGGGACCTGTGAGCTTGAAGCTCATCTAATACCATCTCTTGTGATTTTTCAATGTCCTCTACTCTGGAGGTAAACTCCATCTTGAGAGTGCTTAATTCCTTTCTGTAGGAACTTTCAAGCCGGCAGGCAAAGATCTCCAAATCTTTTTTAGTGGGGAGATTCTTCAGATAGTTTTGCAAATCTACCCCTGTAATGTCGCCAGTCGGGGGAGGCAGATCGTCCTCGTCCTCCTGCTCAATGCGGAGCCCTGCATACCTGCTGCCATGTGCTCCTCTCTCCCGCACTGCTGCGCCTTCAGTGTGTGGAGCTGTCGCCATCTTTGCAGCCGCGGGCTCCGAGGACTGAGCTGTCCCGGACCGCAGATAACGATCTAGGCTGCCTTGAGGGTTAGATTCCTCACCACCGGGACCTCCTGTCGGCCTCCTCGATTTCCCCATCTGTTTTAAGTTGTTCAATAAGAGCTGTCGGCGGTATAGGGGCTCGGTGAAGCGGAGCTCAGACACAAGCGTCTCACTCCTTCATGAGCCGGCCACGCCCCCTAAAGCAAGTTCTTTTTATAGCCTAAACCTTCACCTCAGGGTATTGTGTTCTTACAGGATTGGTCCAATAAGGCTGTTTTCTCATTGGTCAACAGTTCAATCCAACAACAAAATTTTCCTCTGAATGATGTAGACAGAGGGGGCTGATACAAATTAGATTTAGGTAGCAATCCACAAACTAAGACAATGGGGGCTCCAAGCAGTCTGGCAAGAAACAATGATTTAACCCTCATGAATTAACAAACAAAAGAACAATAAGTCTGGCCTTATTAAGAATATTTAACCCATGACACAAATGGTAAAATGTGTCATCACAATTGCTACAGAAAGTTAAATTTGGTTACATTTATACATCACAATTCTATATTATTGTCTAGGTAATCAGGAGATTGTAGGGTCTATTCTACTAAAATGATGGTTTAAAAAATATTTGGAAAACATGCCTAGTATTTTATATTTCTGCAAGCATATAAAATAATTTTCAATTGTGAAAGCTATAGTAGAAAAAAATGAATTGCCAGAATTAGAGATGAGAACAGGATGAAAAATCATGAGAATTCTGTTGCTACAAAATGTTATAAAATGGTCTATTGGTTACTATTTATTTCAATGTACTTCTAGCACAGGCATAAATAGGGGTTCAGCTTAAGGGGGAGGGGTGTGGCAAAACATCTGAGTAGGCCCCTAACCAGTAATCGTGATTACATTATTGAAGTGTTCCCTCATTTTGGGTGTAGTGCAGCCTCGGCGAATAACCATGCTGTTACTGAAAATAAATCTCTACACAACAATCAGAACTGATATTACCACAACACTTTGACCATATAGTGATACATACCAGCCTTGCAGCATATGTAAGAGATTACAGTGTGGTTATATATTGCATTGGGACTTACAGTTGTCGTTCTTTATTATAGAGTTGTTCACTTTTCACTTTTCCTATCTTTTCCATCTGACCCATCTTTTTTGAACCATGACTCATCTGAAGAAATTACAAAAAAGACACATTTGACACCACCCATTTCAGCACTTCCCCATCTATTCCCAAACTGTACAAACTCCTCATCCTCTTGAGTTGCTGTTGTATGTGTCCTTAGCACTGCACTTATTTGGCACATCAACAATGCTCCTACTGGCCACATAATAATGCCACCACTGTGCTCCTTACAAAGTAATAATTCCTCCTTTGTACCCTCTAGATAGTATAACTGCCCCATAGAAAATATTAATTTCTTGTTCAAATGTAGAAACCAATGTCTGCATTTTATCCCCTGAAAGTAATAATGCCCCTGTATATATAATGTTTCTTAAGTGTCCATTTATCATTTAACAATGTCCCTTGTGTCCCCCAATGAGTCCCCTATAGACAGTATTATGCCCCTACCACTCACAAATACACAGCAAAATGAGCCCACAGGTCCCTTATATACAGTAAAATGAGCCCACAGCTCCCCTATATGCAGTACAAGGAGCCCACAGCTTCACTATATGCAGTATAATGAGCCCACAGCACCCTTATACACAGTATAATAAGCCCAAAGATCCACTATACACAGTATGAGTGGCCCAAAGTGTGTATAAATACCCCATCATATTAATAGCCCAAACAGTAGCCCTTAAACTGTATAATGGCACCCACTTTAGCCCTTAAAGTCTATAATGGCCCCTGTATTAGCCCTCAAACGGTATAATGCACCCTATGTTAGCCTTCAAATCTATAATGGACCAACATTAGCCTCCAAACTTAAATTGGCCCCACATTAGCCCATAAACTCCATATGTATAGTGGTCCCACACTTTATGAGAACACCCACAGTAGTCTCTAAAATGTAGAATGGCCTAACCCACACGGTTTAGGGATCCAATAGTATCCTCCACACTACATTTTGGTCACCCATTGGTTTCTATGTCCCTCCAGCCCACCAGCAGTTTTAGTTAAAAAAATCATATACATAGTAAATCTATGACTCAGTGAGTCCATGACAAGGCAACATGCTGTCATAGCATTAACACATGCACAGGACATTAGAGTTCTGATGCAATGACATCCCTACACCAGAAGGTTCACAGCCTACTATGCACTGGTGCCTCAGCCACTGTATAGACCCACCAGGCTTCAACTATAGAACAGTGAGCGGTATTGTACGGAGATGGTCTCCTTGCTTTACCAAACAGTTTGACTATAACAGCATGCTGTACACAAATATATAGTTAAGTATAGTGGTAGCTTTGGGTGAGCTCCTCTAGGTCAGGGTCCAGGGACAATCACCCTTATTGCTCCCCCAGTAGCATTGCTACTGTGTATAGTTATAGCTGTTCTAAGAAATCTCAGAGTTTTACACACTTCTTTAAAAGAAATTAGAGGTTTTGCAGTAATGTAATTTGCAGCAAATCGATCCACTGTGAATCAAATAGTTTGAAAAATTGATAAACCTTTTACATTCTAATTTCAAAAGATTCAAAAATCTCTAGACAGGTTGGTGATTGGAGGTTACTGCAATTGCAACAAGCAATGCAATAAGAGAGTCAAATAAGGTAGCCAAATGCCTCATCATCTAATTAGTGACACGCATGAAAGGAAGCAAAGCAATAAATAGCAGTGATATTGAGTGTGCTTTGTCACTGCCCGATACTCTATTCAGTATCAAGGTGTTCTGGCATGCTCATTACTCGATGAGTATTGTGGATGTTCAAGCACCATGAGTCCCTGCTCTGAATGTTTCACAGCTGTTAGAAAGCCATAAAGAAGCAGGGATTGCCTGTCATACATGGTAAAGAAATAGCTATATTGGCTACTGGCATTACTGTGGTTTGCTGTCTGTATATGAGACCTAGATGCATGATGCTTGGTACACTACTGTTCAGGAAGAGTTGATCTAGGAGTAGATTAGAGCAGTAATATAGACAATGTTTTCCACTTCACTTTTCAGTGCCTTTTATGTGCCACTAAAGCAGGGTCTCAAACTCCAGGCCTCAAGGGCCCACACGTCCAGGTTTCAGGTTTCTTAGTTTTGACAGCTGGTATTCAACACACTGTGAAGTATGGAAATCTAAAATCTGGACTGTTGGGCCCCTTGAGGCCTGGAGTTTGAGACCCCTGCACTAAAGGGTGTTTTAAATCCTTGTTTAACCTAATAAATTAATTAATTAATTTTAAAAAAATGGCATGAGGGCAACCCCCATTTTTGATAACCAGCAAAGTTAAGATAGGTATTTGAGTGCTGGTATTATCAACTAGGAAGGCCCATGGTTATTTGATACTTCCCAGCCTAAATATATCAGCCGCAGCCACCCCAGAAGTGGCGTATCACATTAGATGGACCAATTCTGGCACTTATCCTCTCTCTTCCTGATTGCCCTGGTGCAGTGGTTGGTAATCAGAGTAATATTTTTGGGAGTGGATTTAAGCTGTATAATGTAAGCTGGCATCATGCCCAAGTGTTAGTAATGCAGAGTTGTCTATCAGGCACTCCCATCACTAATTAATAACACAGTAATTCCAACATGGTTTGGCATTTTAGCTAATTACTAAAAATATTTAAGATACACTTATATAATCAATATAGGCTTAAAATGTAGACTCTCCAAGCTTTAGGCCTGAATAACTATGTGCATCTCTGATTTTGTATTTGAGAAAAGAGCCATAAACGCGTAATACATAAAATTACTTAATTCTTAATAAATATATGGATCGGCATTTTATCTGCTAAAAGCACCTGGGCAGCATCGTTTAAACCCCTTTTCTTAACCATAGAATATACACCACAGTATTTGCATGAAACACACTATTCTTCTGGTGTCCCAGGAGGATGGCCACTTTGTGCGATACCACACATCCACTCACTCAAGTGGAGGATAAACAGTATTTTCTGCAGTCCATTTATTTTTCCCACTGGTCTATGTCTAAAAATCTTATATATCTTCACCAAAAGTCTTCTTATATCAATTCCTACTCCTATAAACCCAATCGAGCTCTCTTATTTTGTTTATTCTACAGACTCAGATTTTATCATTTATTTTCATAACTTCTTGTTGAAAGATAATACTAAACAATACAAGATAAATAGATGTTATGGGGAACCAACAATATATTACTCAAAATCACATTGTTTTATGCTATACATAACAATAATGTATAAATGTCCTAGAAAACGCTGGCCATATGTATTGTACAGTATTTGTATTTTGCAGCATTAAACATTATTTATCATCTTTTCAACTCATTATTCAGAATAATTCATGCATGTAGCTAGAAACCAAGTATTCCCGTGTAAATAAAATGCTGATCTTGCTTCACTAGAAATACACATGTGAAATCCCAGCACTTCTTACCGTTTGTTAGAATAAAATATCCATTTTGTCCCATGGCTAAAATGTGAAATTAGCAGTATACATATGCTTTATCCATTGACATGCAATGTTAACATTTTCAAATGTGCAGTTTTGTGTTAGGTTTCAAAGTTTACAAGCTGCAAAAAGGCAGATAATCATTAGACAATCTGTGGTATTTTAGATCAGGCTACACATTAATTCTATAAATATATACATACTAGCTGTAGTACCCGGCTACGCCCGGGTTAATAAATAAATGATGTTAGCTATAACAAAATAGAATTTGAATTTGTCATATTAATGACCTGTAAAAAAATAGAAGCTGAGCTGTGATTGATTGCTATAGGCAGCCTAATAAATCTCCAGCCAACAGTAAACCCTCCCCTGGCCGGGCAGTATATGGTACCTCACACATACACATAATAGACAGCTCATGTGACTGACATCTGCCTTAATTCCCTATATGGCACATGTGTTGCACATTGGCTGTTTTTAATCAGATGTTTATGTTTGGAAATTAAAGATAGAACATGTATGAGGCGAGTTGTGTGAGGTGATTTGTGCACATCTGTGTCTGTCTGTGTGGTGTGTGTGTGTGTCTGGGGTGTGTGTATGTGTATGTCCCTGTGGGGTGAGTGCATGTGTCCCTATAGGGTGTGTATGTGTCTGTGTCCTGTGGGGGGGGGTCTGTTTGGTGTGTGTCTCTGTTGTGTGTGTCTCTTTGTGGTGTGTGGGTCCCTGTGGGGTGAGTGCATGTGTCCCAATAGGATGTGTATGTGTGTGTGTGTCCCTGTGGGGGGAATCTGTTTGGTGTGTGTCTCTGTTGTGTGTGTCTCTTTGTGGTGTGTGTGTGTGTCCCTGTGGGGTGAGTGCATGTGTTCCTATAGGGTGTGTATGTGTGTGTGTCCCGGTGGGGGTGGAGTGTCTGTTTGGGGTGTGTGTGTCTCTGTGTTGTGTGTGCCTCTTTGTGGTGTGTGTGTGTGTGTGTGTGTCCCTGTGCGATGTGTGCATGTGTCCCTATAGGGTATGTATGTGTGTGAGTGTCCCTGTGGGGGGGTCTGTGTGGTGTGTGTGTGTCTCTTTGTGGTGTGTGTGTCCCTGTGGAGTGAGTGCATGTGTCCCTATGGGGTGGCTATGTGTGTGTGTCCCTGTGGGGGGGTCTGTGTGGTGTGTGTGTCTGTGTTGTGTGTGTCTGTGTTGTGTGTGTCTCTTTATGGTGTGTGTGTGTCCCTGTGGGGTGAGTGCATGTGTCCCTATAGGGTGTGTATGTGTGTGTGTCCCTGTGGGGGGTCTGTGTGGTGTGTGTGTGTCTCTTTGTGGTGTGTGTGTGTGTCCCTGTGGGGTGAGTGCATGTGTCCCTATAGGGTGGCTATGTCTGTGTGTGTCGGGGGGCGGGGGGTCTGTGTGGTGTGTGTCTGTGTTGTGTGTGTCTCTCTATGGTGTGTGTGTGTCCCTGTGGGGTGAGTGCATGTGTCGCTATAGAGTGTGTGTGTGTGTCTCTGTGTTGTGTGTGTCTCTTTGTGGTGTGTGTGTGTTTGTTCGGGTGCGTGGTGAGTATCCAATGTTGGGCCTGCACCTTAGCGACTATACACTTGCTGTTACTCTTTGTGTGCGTGTGGTGTGTGTACATGTCCCTGTGTGTGGTGAATATCTCATGTTGGGGCCCCACCTTAGTGACTATATGCTGGTATGTGCTATTAGTCTTTGGCGCTATCATTAAGCCCCTCTCATTCACAACTGTCAACTGGTAATTGTCACTTTTTCCCCATTATGTAGATAGGGGCAAAATTGTTTGATGAATTGGAATGCGCGGGGTTAAAATTTCGCCTCACAACATAGCCTATGAAGCTCCCGGGGCCCAGACGTGTGACTGTGCAAAATTTTGTGGCTATAGCTGACAGCTGTCGATTTTCCTCCAACACTTTTCCATTCACTTTTTACCCCATTATGTAGATAGGGCAAAATTGCTTGGTGAACTGGAACGCGCAGGGTTAAAATTTCGCCTCACAACATAGCCTATGACGCTCTCGGGGTCCAGACGTGTGACTGTGCAAAATTTTGTGGCTGTAGTTGCGACGGTGTAGATGCCAATCCCGGATATACATACATACATGCATACATACACACATACATACACACACATTCAGCTTTATATATTAGATAGATATAGATATAACTAGAAAACTAGATATAGATATAGATAGATAGATATGTATAAATATATATATATATATATATATATATATATATACCGTATATACTCGTGTATAAGCCGAGTTTTTCAGCCCAAAAATTGGGCTGAAAAGTCACCCCCTCGGCTTATACACGGGTGAATACGGTAATATGTGGTGGGGGCTGTGTCCGGGTGCTGGGGAGGCTGGAGGAGGCGGGGGGGGGGCTGATGAGTGAGCGGCCCGTCACGTGGGGCCGCTCATTAGATATGCACGGCTCCCCCCGCCCATCACAGCGGCAGGGGGAGCCGTGCATACGGCCCCCCAGTGTATACAGCAGCCCCCCAATGGCACTAGCCCCCCCCATCATTGTAAGAGCCCCCCACACTTTGCAGAGCTCCCCCGCTGCTTTATCTTACCATCCGGGGTCTTCGCCGCGGGTCCTGCGCGCTGTGTTCAGGTCTCACGTGACCCGGCGCGATGACGTCATTCCACTGCGACCGCCGGGTCACATGAGACCGGGAACACAGCGCGCGAGGAAGGACGGCAGGACCGGCGGTGAAGAAGACCCCGGATGGTAAGATAAAGCAGCGGGGGGGGGCTCTGCAAGTGTGTGGGGGCTCTTACAATGATTGGGGGGCTAGTGCCATTGGGGGGCTGCTGTATACACTGGGGGGCTGAATATACCCTGGGGCCTGCTGTATACACTGGGGGGCTGTATATACCCTGGGGCCTGCTGTATACCCCTGGGGGCCTGCTGTATACCCCTGGGGGCCTGCTGTATACCCGTGGGGGCCTGCTGTATACACTGGGGGGCTGTATATACCCTGGGGCCTGCTGTATACCCCTGGGGGCCTGCTGTATACACTGGGGGGCTGTATATACCCTGGGGCCTGCTGTATACCTCTGGGGCCTGCTGTATACCCCTGGGGCCTGCTGTATACCCCTGGGGCCTGCTGTATACCCCTGGGGCCTGCTGTATACCCCTGGGGCCTGCTGTATATACCCTTGGGGCCTGCTGTATACACTGGGGGGCTGTATATACCCTGGGGCCTGCTGTATACACTGGGGGGCTGTATATACCCTGGGGCCAGCTGTATATACCCTGTGACCTGCTGTATACACTGGGGGGCTGTATATACCCTGGGGCCTGCTGTATACCTCTGGGGCCTGCTGTATACCTCTGGGGCCTGCTGTATACCCCTGGGGCCTGCTGTATATACCCTTGGGGCCTGTTGTATACACTGGGGGGCTGTATATACCCTGGGGCCTGCTGTATACCTCTGGGGCCTGCTGTATATGCCTCTGGGGCCTGCTGTATACCTCTGGGGTCTGCTGTTTATACCTTTAGGGATGCTGTATACTACCACTGGGGAGGCTGCTGTATACTACCACTGGGGAGGCTGCTGTATACTACCACTGGGGAGGCTGCTGTATACTACCACTGGGGAGGCTGCTGTATATTACCACTGGGGAGGCCTGTATACCACACTGCTGGGGGCTGTATACCTGTGCTGGGGTCCACCCTCGGCTTATACACGAGTCAATAGGTTTTTTCCCAAGTTTTGGGGGCAAAAGTAGGGGGGTCGGCTTATACACGGGTCGGCTTATACACGAGTATATACGGTATATATATATATATATACCGTATATACTCGAGTATAAGCCGAGTTTTTCAGCACAATTTTTGTGCTGAAAAGTGCCCCCCTCGGCTTATACTCGAGTCACTTGGTATTTGCTTTGGGGGGCTGTGAACGGGTGCTGGAGGAGGCAGGAGGGGGCCGCAGTGACAGCCGGAGGTCATGTGGGGCCGCCTCATTAGTGTAATGAATATGCACTGCATCCCCAGTCCATCAGCGGCGGGGCGTGCAGTGCATATTGCCCTACACGGGCCCCCCATCAGTGATCTACAGCCCCCCGTCCTTAGTATCTGTCCCCCAGGCTGCGGCACACAATAAAATAACAAACTTTTTATACATCACCTTTCCGGCGACTCCTTGCTGGCAGCGCCGCTCCTCCGGTCATCATGCTTCTTCAAGATATACAAGATAATGGGGGCTATATCCCAGGATGTGGGATATATATATACCAGGATGGGTGGGGTCATTTACCAGGATGAGGGACATATACAGTATACTGATTGTAAGACGGACACTGGCATTATAGGATGAATCTCATTTAACATTAACCCCTTAAGGACCGAGTCACTTTGCAGCTTAATGACCAGACCGTTTTTTGTAATTCTGACCACTCTCCCTTTATGAACTAATAACTCTGGAACGCTTCAACGGATGCTTGCGATTCTGAGAATGTTTTTTTGTGACATATTGGACTTCATGATAGTAGTAAATTTAGGTCGATAATTTTTGCATTTATTTTGAATAAATCAAAAATTTGGCAAAAATTTTGTACATGTTGCAAGTTTCAAATTTTGAATTTTTATTCTGTTAAACCAGAGAGGTATGTGACACAAAATAGTTAATAAATAACATTTCCCACATGTCTACTTTACATCAGCACAATTTTGTGAAAAAAAATTTTTGGGTTAGGACTTTATAAGGGTTTAAAGTTCAACAGCAATTTCTCATTTTTCCAGCAAAATTTAAAAAAACATTTTTTTAGTGACCACATCACATCTGAAGTCCCTTTGAGGAGGGTACATGACAGAAAACACCCAAAAATTACAAGTCAAGACGATGCGTCCAAAATGCAGCATTGTACAGTAGCAGCACTATGCTTCTCCCCTCTGCAGGGTTCTTTCAGCTGCGGTGCAGTTTCTGGGATTCTGCTTCTCCGCGTCGTGTTAATTTCATGCTGCAGTCTCGGAAGCGGTTACCATCGGTTGCATGCAGGGAGAAGCCGTCCTGCACCCACCGCAGATGGTGAGTACAGGGAGGCAGTGATCTCCCTGTGCTCACCGGCGGGCTCCTGCAGATACGGAAACACTGTGTCCAAGACGTCCAGAAACTACTGGACATGGTAGCAGCTAAATAAGGGTGTCGCACATAGTGAGGGGGTTAAACCAACATGTTACATTATACATGGCCTCTGGTCTGCAGGAACACCTGAGATGATTGAGTTATTGCTGTGAAGCAATAGATTTAGTGCAATGTTTATTTTATCCATTTAAATCAATTACTTGTCCATGCTTAAGAGTCAAGTGGGTGGTCTTATTTAGTCAGAGACAGACTCTCCATATTGGCTATGCATACAGATACAAATATCAAACTCTAAATTGACTCTCAAAAAAAGAGTAATGATTTAAAATTAATAAAATATAATTTATGCTGAAAGTTTTCCCATAAACCTGTATTATAATTTGCTCAGCTCTTTATGATTTATACCATACTTCCCACAACTGCATATACAATGTGACATGATTTTTTTTTAAGTGAATTTGTCATGTCTGATATTGCTATTAACATTAAGATATTTTGTTAATCTGCAGGTGTTATGAAGGTGCCCAGCCACCACACGGAAAGTGCAGCACCCAGGAGAAAATGAGCTTTATTTCTTCCAGAGCCGACAGCTTTCCGTCATGGAGTCATGCTCAGAGTAATTATAGTCACTGCTCGCAGCACTTAGGGTACCTTTACACGCGGCTACATTTCTAGGGTGGCTACAGGTAACTTACTGGTTGCAGTGAAATCATGGAGAGATTATTCCATTTGTACACAGCAACAAGATAGAACCTTGTCTCCATGATTTCACTGCAACCAGTAAGTTACCTGTAGCCACCCAAAAATGTAGCCGTGTGTAAAGGTACCCTTAGAGCTGCGGCTGTAAGCACACCCGTCACTTACTGACAACCGATTGTATCGTGCATCAGTGCATAGTGAGCTGTCAACCATAATAAATAAATAAATAATAATAATAATACCATCTCTATGCTGTGACGGTAACTTCAACTGCTCCTGTCACGCCTGCATGACTAAAAAATGACGGAGAAATAATGTAAATTTTCTCCAAAGTGTTGCAACTTAAGTGCTGTGGCAAGCCCCTTCATAATGCTATTAACCTGCAAATCAACTTTATATCTAAGGATACTTTCACACCTGTGTTTTTTAAATCTGTCACAATTCCGCCTTTTTTTAAAAAAACAGAAGTGGCAACATTGAATTCTGGCTAATGCATTTGGAATAGAGTTACGGACATACGCGGACACGTGCATTTTCATCCGGATCAGGTTTGTTTTGAAACCGCAGTTAGCAGCATTTTTTGTCAGGTGCCTGTGGTGCTGAATTTGCCAGATACAGATGAAAACAAAAGTGTCCGCATATGTCCGGAACTCTATTATAAATGCATAAAGCCAGAATGCAATGTTGCCGCATCCATTTTTTGCAAAATAGGTGGAATTCTGCCGGATTTGCAAAAAGCTGATGTGGAAGTACTAAAAAAACCTGAAGTGAAAAACGCTGGCTTCGCACCACGACACCCTCAGGTCCGGGTCTGTCTGGGGTGAACCCGATTTGCAAACAGAAGCGGAGTGCAAATATGCCCTCCGGTCCTGTTTGTAGCCGGATTCAGCTCATGCTGAACTTCAGCCGCTGGTGTCTGGATCCCGGATCCTCCCAGATCCTGGCAATCCAGTGCCATAGACTCCCGTGTTAGGGAGCGCCGGTTTTTTGCCCCGGACACAAAAATGCTGCAAGCGGCATTTTTGTGTCCGGGAGAAAAATCCGAATACACCCAGATCATTCGGACAGATGGAAACCGGATGGCAGATAGCTGCCATCCGGCTCCATCCGGCCCCATAGGGCTGTATTATGGCAAAACTGGGGCTGTCAGGTTCACCCCGGACAGCCCGGACCTGTTTGTGCCCTGGTGTGAAGCCAGCAAAAGACTGAAGTGCCTGAACTGAAGCAAAACCCAGATGGGAAAGTACTCTAAACCTTCTGACTTTTCATTAAATTTGATAAGGGATCTATTGAGGCGCACTCATCTTTTTGGCACAGTACTAAATTTGCCTAAACCAATTAGAGCCTAAAAAAGTGGCAATTATGCAAATATTATGTAAATTGGGGTTACAGTGGAATATTTTATCCCATAATTTAACATGGTGTACTACTTTGATTTATCCTAATAATTAGTAAGATAAATATTGACAAGAATAATAAAGAGTGATTTGAGATTGATTAAACTTCGTTACAATACTACATGGCCACAGATTTCTATTTTTATTTTTTTATTTTATTATATCAATCTTTTTTTTTCAGTATATATAGGGTTTAATCAATATCTCACCAGTGACAGTATTTTAAGTCATGGAGATCGCTGTTTCTTCAATAACAAAGCAGTTACACATTTTAAAAGAACAACACTTATCTCTTACTGACTTACCAGACAAAATGTGCTACCTACTGATGGCTGATAACTATCCAGTGAAATAAGATGAATTCATCATGTGTCTTCCCTCAGCTTTTATACGAGAGTACTGTGGCTTCATCCATCCCTCATACCGTAAGCTGCTTATAGTTGCCAGTCAATGATTGGATCACACTCTATGTGAACTTTTCTCAAGCAGCATAATATTAACTTTATGTGAGTAGTTCACAGTTACATCAAAACTTACATATTCTCTTGGAGTGATCATATACTGTATGGGGAGTTAAATATGTGGCAAATGAGTAATTATGAAATTACCACATAATAATAATAGTTTTATTTATATAGCGCCAACATATTCCGCCCCACTTTACAATTCAGAGGGGACATATAGAGATAATTTGAGACAATACAGAGTAACAAAAGATTCAAAACCATGAGGAGTGAGGTCCCGGCTTGCAAGCTACAATCTATGAGGAAATAGGGGAGGTACCAAAGGTAAATGGTAAAAGTACCATCAAATATAGTCCAGCCATTGATATAGTAAATAGGGGATTCACATAATGCTGCATGAACCAGTCACCAGTCAGGATCTGTACAAGTACAGATAAAGTGCTACATTATGCATGGGGGGTGTAGAAACATGACACAAGAAGTCAGATTTGGAAAAGGGAACACAGGAATAGTTAGACAAGTGAGGTGAGGCGATAGGCCAATCTAAAGAGATGCATTTTTAAAACTATGGGTACTGGGAATTAATTTAATTGTTTTTGGTAATCTGTTCCAGAGAATTGGCGCAGCTCATGAGAAGTCTTGGAGAGGGGAGTGGGAGGTTCGGATTGTAAATGATGTCAGTCTTAGGTCACTTGCGGAATGGAGGGCACGTGTAAGGTGATAGACAGAGATGATGAGAAGATGTAGGGCGGTGCAGAACTGTAGAGGGCTTTGTGGGTGAGAGTGATAATTTTATATTGTACGCTTTAGCAGATGGCAACTAGTGCAATGACTGGCACAGGATAGAGGCATCAGTGAAGCAGTTTAAGAGGAATATGACCGTGGCTGCTGCATTCAGGTTGGATTAGAGAGAGATAGTTTAGTAAGAGGGAGACGATTAAAAGAGAAATTGCAATGATCCAGACGAGAATGATTAAGGGCCACAGTTAGAATTTTCGCAGAGTCAACAGTCAGAAAATGTCGAATTCTAGAGATGTTTTTGAGGTGTAGGTGTTTTTACAAAAAACTTTATCAAATGATTAGGAGGTAGTTTAGTTATTTAAGTGTACGAAAGATCTCTACCAACTTGGGGGATATTTAAAAAAATGAAAAGCTTTATTAAATTTCTTTAAAATAGTGTGAAACCCATTTAAAAAAAGCAAACAATATATACAAATATAAATACAATTTTTTCTGAACCATGACAGGATCATATCATATCATATATATTGTTTGCTTTTTTGTAATGGGTTTCACACTATTTTAAAGAAATGTAATAAAGTTTTCATTTTTTTAAATATCCCCCAAGTTTGTAGAGATCTTTCGTACATTTGAGGTGTAGGTGACAAGAGCGAGCGAGTGACCTGGATGTGGGGAGTGAAGCCTATCCACCCCACCAGTCTCAAATACATCACAAATAATGGTTTGTGGCCACTTATGCTGCTCCTATCTGTTCCCCATCTCCTCAAGTTGACTATACCATCATTGTAAATAAGCACTTGTACTTTCTGTCACCCCCACCTCATTGTTAGATTGTAAGCTCTTATGAGCAAGGCTTTCAATATTTTGCTTAAATTATTGTATTATGCTTTGTATTGTATTTTGTATTGTATTGTATTGTATTTTCTGATAACTGTTTCTTATGATTGTTTGAATATGAACCTCTAAATTGTGAAGTCCTGCGGAATATGTTGACGCTATGTAAATAAATATTATTATTTTTTAGGAAGAGATCTGAGTCAAATATAACCCAAGACAGCAGGGTGCTGCTGAGGAGTAATGGTTGAACCACTTCAGAAATGGCAATATTAGGTTTTCAGAAGATTAGAAGAGGGAGGAAACATGAGAAGTTCAGGTTTTGACAGATTCAGTTTAAGGTAGAGAGAAGACATTATGTTATAGACAGCAGACAGACAAACAATAATGAAAAGAATAAAGAATACATATACACACGTGCTAATACACATGCCCATATGTATACTTTTTTAGCTAATAAGACTGTTGCATCAGACTTCATAGTGCCTTCGAAGCCTGTGACAAAGACTCACTTAGGTCAACTCCATTTCCCATTTCAATGGGCTCCCCTTTTAACAAGAATTACATTTTGTTCCACAGCCATTCATTTTTATGCTAGAAGCCAGTAGAAAAAAATAACAATTTTTGCATCCTCTGTAGTTGATATCTTTTAATAGATGTCACGGGGTCCTACTCTGGTATCACAAAATCAACAGAGCTATAGATGAGTGAACAACCCAAGAACCTTTATTGCATGAAAAACTGAAAAAATCCATAAAACAATCAAGCAGTACATATCCAGGTAAACAGGGTGTCTCTAAGTCTCTTCGGGGAGCTGGCTTCATCTTTACCATCCCACCCAAAGAATCAATTGTACTGGTCTGCTGTCCTCTCCCTACCACCTCCCTATATCCAATTTAGAGGCCAGGCAGACAGGTCGGTGCCTCATCTATTGAGGCACTACATTGGGCGATTAGAAACATTTATGGAGCAGAGAGATCTTAAATGGCCAAGTCACGACATGTCAACAAGGGCTCATCAGGATGCAAGGACATATCCAAGTGATAACCAACACTAAAAGATGATGAGAAATAGCCAACTTTCAAGACTTTTGTGGTGTTACCAACAGATTTGTTAGGAAGCTGGTTGCCATTCTCACCCATAATGAAAATGTTAGACTACTAATCTTTTATTATTTTTGTTAAAAAAGCACTCCCATGAGTATTATTTTTTCATTAAATGTTTTAATGTGTTTATTATGTGTAATGTGAATGTATTAGTAATAATAGTATTTATCAGGAACTGGACCCGTTGAAGCGGCACTGCTCCGCGAAACAGCAGCCGTCGTCCATGCTCCCCACTCCCTCTCCCCGCTTGTTTATGTCATGTAAAACACTGGATGAATAAAGGATCACAGAAATTCAGTGGGTGCTGCCTGGCTTTTCTTTCTTGGATATTTGTATTTCTTCTTCAATGGCGTGCAACACCGTGCTCCGAGAGGCACCCTGACCCAGGATTGCTTTCCTGAAGCTAAGGAAGACATTTGAGCCTGAATACGGTAGGTGCCCGGTATTTCCTTTGTTATTGCATAATAATATTTATTCATTTATATAGCGCTATTAATTCCATAGCGCTTTACATACATTTGAAACACTATCCCCATTGGAGCTCACAATCTAAAATCCTATCAGTATGTCTTTGCAATGTGGAAGGAAACCCACGCAAACATGGGAAGAACATACAAACTCCTTGCAATGTTGTCTTTTTTGGGGATTGAACCCAGGACCTCAGCACTGCAAGACTGCAGCCACGATGCTGCCCATGTATACTCACCTATTGCCGCTTTCTCTGGGATCCCGCATTGTTCTGCTCTTCTTCTCACTGATGTCACCATAATTCAGACTATCCAGCTCATTTTATTTTCTGTCAAATGATTCAAAGTCTCTCTTACAGTTTAAGTCTATGGAGACTTGCTCTGACGCTCAGTAAACTTTAATTGAAAAAGCCACGTCCAGGATACGCAGAGCACAGTGTGACCCAGAAAGCCTGGAGAGCAGTGAAATATTGAGATCCAGAGCAGAACAGCATAGCAGTCCTGCTGTAGGTGAGTATATTTATACAATCAAACTATACACCATACCCATTACACACATTTAATGAAAATAAATTCATAGAAATCCTTCTTTAAGTACTTCTCTTTCTTCTAGTTTGCCATCTGCAATGCTGACAAAAAAAGCATTTAATACGAGCTTTCATAATACATACATTTAACATTTAATTGGTTATTCATTAAAAAAGACTGTAATTAAATGATCTTTAAAAACTGAGTTAGATAATATACAAACACATGTGTATTGCAATCTAGCCCAGGTCATGCTGCTGTCCAGGTCCAGTGCTTGACACATCTCATTTCTTAGATTACTTTGTATCTAGTACAGTGTGAAGTGAGATGCCTGACTGCTTCTTTCAATAACTAAGACCATCTCCTTCTCCCCATTGCTGCTAAAAATTTAGCACAAGACCAAAATAGCATCAGGAACAAGTCGCTGTTAGCAGGTTGGGGAAACAAGCCTAAGGCCATGTTCACACATCTGCTCTGCAAGTATATAGCGGGTCTTCGCTAAATACTTAGCTTTTTTCAGTGAAGCGGAGATGTGTGAGCACTGCCGCTTCCTGGTGATGCAGCCCATGGTTACCCAATGTTGATCGTGGTAAGCAGGTCACACACAAGGCTGCCTAGTGTCCGCTTTCCCAGAGCGGACAGGGAAATGCTGCTAGCAGCGTTTCCCTGTCTGCTCGGCTTAAGCGGACACTAGGCAGCCTTTGTGTGACCTGGTTACCACGATCAACATCGGGCAACAAGGGGCTGCGTCACTAGCAAGCGGGGTGCTCACGCATCTCCGCTTCACTGAAAAAAGCTAAGTATTTAGCGGAGACCCGCTAAATACTAGCAGAGCAGTATGTGTGTAACTTACTATTTCAAAATCATTCAGCTACAGTTAGTTTTTCCTATCCAAACACCAGTAAAACCTTTTATGGTCTGCCCTTTAGTGTGTACAAAAAAAAAAGTGAAATGCAGAATTAACCCCTTCACAACTAAGGGTGTATATGTATGGCCTTGGCCATCTCCCTCCCTTTGATGCAAGCACACATGCTGAGCTTGCATCATCTCATAAACAAGTCAGCTGATCTGATCAGCTGACATGTGCAGCTAACAGTACCGATTGGATCAGCGACTCAGTTGGCACTGTTAATCTTTAAAACACTGCGGCGGGGATCTCGCTGTTCCCCACCGGCACCGGTGACCCTGTGACAGCGCGGGGTAAGGTGTTGATTCCAGATGCTGTCATGAACCATTCCTGTCAGCGATGCCCGAGTGACGTTTCTGGCAGAAAGTGATCATTTGTGCTGTGCACAGAGATCCTGAAGCATCTCTCTGCATAGCACAAGCGATAACAAACCGCAGACCTGAGGCCCCCTAGGGGGCAGTGTAACATAAAGTAAAAGTTAAATAAAAACATGAAAAAAATAAAAAAGTAAACATTTAAATCAACCTCTATTTGGCCCCATTGAAAATAAGACTATTAAAAAAAATACACATATTTGGCTTTGCTGCATTCAGAAATGCCTGAGCTAACAAAATATAAAATCAATTAATCGGATCCTTAAACTACGTAACAAAAAAAAGTCCAAATGCCAAAATTATCCTTTTTTGGTCACAATAACATTGCAATAAAATGAAACAATAGACGATCAAAACAACACTCTATCAAAAATGGTATAATTAGAAATGTCCTCTAGAGACACAAAAAATAAGCCATCTCACAGCCCCAGATCCCAAAAAAAAAAAGACAGCTAGGGATGGTGGAAAATGGCGACAAAAGTGCAATTTTTTTTCTTTAAAAATGTCTGAATTCTTTTTCACTACTTAGATAAAAGTAAAAGTATACATGTTTGGTATCTACGAACTCGTACCAACCTGAGTCATCATATGAATATGTTAGTTTTACCATATAGTGATCAAGTTGAATAAAAAACAAAAATACAATTGTGTAATTGCACTTTTTTTTTACAATTTCACTGCACTTAGAATTTATTTAACGTTTTCCTGTACACTATATGGTAAAAAAAAATTATGTCTTTCAAAAGTACAACTTATCTTGCAAAATCAAGCCCTCATATGTCTATATGGATGAAAAAATAAAAAAAGTCATGGCTCTTGGAAATAAGAAAGGAAAAAACAAAAAGTGGAAAATGGAAAATTGCCCAGGGTGACAGGGTTCATGAATAAATGCTGTTTGATATGCTGTACTAAATATACACATCTTTCACTTTGCCTGTACAAAAGAGTGAAAGTGAAAGAGAGATAAAGAGAGAAACAAAACATAAACTAAATGTCTGTAGATGAAACTGCAGGGTAATCTATTTATGTAATTTTAGCAGCATGATCTTCAATTCATGCAGTCTCCCTATCTCTACAGTGTAAGGCCTGTTTCACACATCCATGCCTCGGGCATATATGTGGCCCATGCCAACACATGCCGGAGTCACGGATATACGGGGAACATGATCCCTTATGGCACCCTTTAGATGTCCATATTCGACACTGACTGTCGCCTGTGGAGCAGACCCGTGTCTGTTTTTTGCCAGCACCATGGACCGCTTTTGGCCCAAAACGTCCATGCACTCAGATGTCATCCGTATGATATCCATGTGCATGGACCACGGCCAAAAGTTAAAAGTGTAAAATTAAAGAATTTCATAGTCACCTCCCATCAGCGATGACAGTTCCTCTCACTTCTGGTGCTGCTCTTTAGGCTCATGAATATTCACTTCACTGAGCCTAACAGCGGACCGGAAATGAGAGGAGCAGGCAGCCCTGGAGGTGAGTATGCAGTGACGAGCTGTCCATGTGCTATCCAGGGATAGCATGCATACAGCACACAAATGTCACACAGTGCGTGACATCACAGAAGCACCGCCCCCAAATACAGCCAATCTCACACGTCTGTGGTTTCCACGGATGTGTGAAACAGGCCTAAGTGGGTGGAGGATCTGGGTATGCGTATTTGTAAAGTAGTAATAAACTAGCTGGATTGTAGTTAGAGTGGCTGAGTAGTAACATCATGGTAAATTTAATATGATGATAAGATGACCAGAGGTATGGCTTGAATTACAAAATGTAATAGATGATACAAAAGTGAGTTTTTTTGTGTAACCTTCCATACCCTATTTTAATGTATGTGGTGATGTTTAAGAGATAATTGCCATCCTCTTTATTCATGTGAATACAGAACATCAGCACGAATTCATCCAGCCTTCCCCTCTATACTGCAGTGTAAGGGATGGAGGACATTTGCATGTATATACTGTATGAAAAAGAAAACTAAATTAGCAGGGTTGAATACAGAATGAGTAAGTTGAAACTCCTTGTACTGTCAGTTTCCCCATAATGTACCATACCCTAGGCTAACAAATGTGGAGAATAAGGACTATGGAAAGCCACACAAAGTAGAAGATAGCTTAAAGGGTTTTTTTGGACCAAGCTTGACTTTCAGCAAATATTGTAAAATTGTATATTGTATAGCTTGACATATTCAGCATATATGCAAAATCTTTACAGTGCGTAACATACACACTGTTATGATTCCGCCCTTCTTGCCAGTTTGAATTCTTATGCAATTTTCATCCTTGCAGTCACGGTACTTACTATCTTTACTTCCTGTATATACAAAATCCATTGGAGTGACCATATGAGGACTGCTCGAACCAATAAACAGAGTGGAATGATAAAGTTAACTTGATAAGGATATATTTGATTCCTTTTTTGCCTTACTTTCCTTTAGATTTATAATCCATGTATGCACATTTATGACTGTGTATTCAACCAATGGAATGTCTTCCATTTTTCATCAACACAGTCTGTCATAGTCAAATGAATCAGAAGCCTATATACTCGAATAACATGACATATTTCTCAATTGTGCAAAATCACATTACAAAATAATACACATTGAGGATTTAATTAGAGTTTGAAGTGCATCTTTACTGGAAGTGTAGAATTGCATCAATATGAATGTCAAGCTGTTGACAGAAAGTCAATGTCTTTGGTATGTCCAGAGGGCAATACTGTCTGTTAACGTTTGCTGGCCCTTGTGTGCTGTTAGCCTGAGGTGTCTTCTGCTATATAGAATACACAGCTAACTTTAAAGACATAAAATAACAATGCTGCTGAGAAAGGATAAAGCCATACAAATAAAGAATGGAAGAAGCATCTAGTGGTACAGGCCCCCTGAAAGAAAGTATTGTATGTCAGACTAACAGCACCAGTGTATTCACCCTTCAACAAGGAGCAAAACTATTCATATACTCTAATAAGAAAATAACTACTGGGTCTATTTTATCTTTTATTATAGGACATCACATATCCAAGCAATTACTGTGACGGTTAAATCCAGAAAAACCATGTCTAGCCTCATAAGACTCACCCAGGGGTCTTAAAAGCATTGTACTAGCTGCAAAAGAACAAGGTGAACTATCAAGATCAAACACCTACCATTTTAGGTCTGACCTATATAATTCTAAACCCCCCATACATCATAAGACAAAGACAGCCCAAGCATACAGTGCTAAACAAAATTCACACGTGAATGGCCAAAAGGACAGTGACTCAGCAGAGCAATTTTTCATTCTAAAATGAAAGAATGTCATTGCACATCCGTGAAAAAGTCATTTTTCGAGAAGGGAAAAGTAAAAAGAAATAGAACAAGCAAGAAATATCATAATACAATACTACTAATGACATTGGCTTATTATGTATTTTATAAACTCATAGATGTTTAATACCTTATATTCACTGATTGACAATTCTAATCCTGTTAAATATTTAACACTTCCCTTAATTATTATACATTTCTCCTATTTGTTTTAAATTTTTTCAACCATTTTCTTATATTTTTTTCTTTTCTTTTCTTTTTGCAGTCAAATTCTGAATAGTTTAGAAATATCGATATAAGGTGAGGAATTGGGTGTAAACCTGCACTGCTGCTTAACCAAGGAACAACATCAGATCAGTCAATGTGTTTCAAAGCCACCATAGGCTTCTTCCTCAGGACAAATCAAATATTGTACATATGATACATACAAGACCTGTGGAACCAATTAAGAGCAGGGAAAAGGGGAGAGATGTTGCTGCACTCGATTCACCTGGAAGCCGGATAGTGCTCGGAGCAGGCCTTCTGTAGTCCTCCCAATAGGTAATGCAAAAGACTACAGCACTCGACCTCAATCTCATAATCCAAATTTATTTGTGCAAATTAAAACATGAAGACATGATTGAAAAGGGGAACGTGGTGCGGGACCACGTTCCCTTTTTCAATCATGTCTTCATGTTTTAATTTGCACAAATAAATTTGGATATATGTAGATTGAGGTCTTTTGCATTTTCTACAAGACCTGTGGACCTGTTGAAGCTTAGCTACACGAGACGGCTGTTGTCCTATGTGTATTCCCTTGCTCCCTCTCCACCTAATTATTTCATTAATATTGAGAAGACGTTTTATACGGACGTGTGCCACAGGAACCTAGAAGTACAAAAATTATTATTTTTAAATTTTTATGCCATTCATGATTTTTTAAAACCAGGAAAATCCCCTTAAAAAGCTCTTGATTGTGTTCCTGACTGGCACTCATTAGGCATTATGTTACTTTATAAAAATGAATCAAAGTAGGGGGTTTATAGCTCCATTTTGTAACAAGAGTATCAAAGTAGGCAATGCTATGTTCCAAATGTACTTTTATTCAAAGGTTAAAGATACATATAAAAACTTTCCCATAGATATAATATAGATACATTTTATAGTACTTTTTATTTCATACATAGATCAATATTTAAAGTGACTTGTGACTATTAAAATCCCAGGTAGAGTATTCACCCCTCGATTTTGATATGGTGTATACAGTTGGAATAGACGATTTGTCTAGTATATATAGTGAGGTATAGGATTTGTCTGGCTCAATGCCCCTATATAGTTAGGTTTCCCATGAAAGGCAGATATTGGATGTACCAAGAGATCCCCTCCCCCATATGGATCCACCTAAGACCAGCGCAGGACAATATATCCTAAGCACTGTTCCCACAGTCCACCCACATCAGAGGCAGGACCCCCAGTTCAATCCAGGTCCTCCAGGGTGCCTTGTATCTATACACAAAGTGGTGCTAATGAGTCTAACTATTTCTCCCCAATGTCTTACAACTTACCCATATCAGGGGGGAATATGGATGTCCGGGTGCCCCCAGACACGTTTCGCAAGAAGCTTTTTCAATGGGGTCCCTACTATGTTACTTTAGTGGTAACACTGTGGTTTCCTCTGTTATAGGAGCACTAAAAAAGTAAAAAAGCCAAGAAGCAAGTGCTGCCTCTAGTTAGCACAAAAATACAAAAAGTGCATATGCACATATTAATTTCTAGCTGTACTTTAAACTTAGGCATTTAGTAAACAATTGATCAATTCTTTGAGCTACCCTGCCACGTCACGGCATTCTCAGATGGGGCAGTCCTACTCTACGTTTTTTATATACGCTGTACTATTACAGCCTCCTGAGTGCATTAAAAGCAGAACCATATTAAATGCACACTAAAAAAATTTACTTGATAGAAATATCATACTAACAAGAGGAAAACAGATACACTTGTATTTTAAATATATACTGAATATATTATTGGCACAGTGATACTTTTTTTTTCAAAAACTGTCTCTCTCACACAAGTACTAATAAATTTATTATACTATATACCGTACACTGTAATGAGCGTCAAATAACCTGAAGGAACCCTTGGAAAGATATGTATATAGCTGTTTCCTTGGGATTTATGGCTTTGTAAAATGAGATAATGCAATTCATGCTTTGAGTGAAGCATACTTCCGCCAAACTATAATATGTTTCAATGCCTACAAGGTAGCAAGGACATAAAAAAGAAATGCAGCCTGATCTAAGACATAGCAAGAGAACATTTGAGTTTTTCACTTCCATAGATCATCATAATTTCAAAGCAGTTTAAATGACACAATTACAATCTTGTAAGTATAATTACCCAGAAGAATGTGCGAGAAGTGTAGAACATGACATTAAGGAAAAGAAGTAGGACAGGAACATAGTAAAAATTTACGAAGGTGCCATGCTGGTAAAATAAAAGTAGAATCAACTATCTTTGACTCTTTGATGTTCAGTAGACGCTGTTACTGAAACTCTAAGACGTTTTTTTTTTCATATTGCTCAGAACTAATAATACACTCTGTTAACTGAAACTATTTTCTGAAGTATGCTTACTTTATACTGTATTCATTTTTTTTTTATAATAGTAATTGAAGAACATGCTCTGGGTCTTAACACCTCCATAGGCCTTCTCAAGAGATGCTGAGTTGATTAAATGAGTTGTTTAGATAAGACAACTCCTATCCCCATGAGCTACTAAGATTCATGGACATTATAGGGCATGGTGCATTCATAACACACCCTCTTTGAGTCAGAGAGAAGAGCTGCTAAAAGGAAAACCTCTAGCCTTGATGGATGGCAACATACAAATATTACATCATATGTATATCTCAATGAATTGGAATATCATCAAAAAGGTAATTTATTTCAGTAATTCAATACAAAAAGTGAAATGCATATAGTTTATATAAAGTAGAGTTATTACAAACAGAGTGATCTATTTCAAGTGTTTATTTCGTTAATGTTGATGATTATGGGTTACAGCCAATGAAAACCCAAAGGTCATTATCTCAGAAAATTAAAGTAGGGAGAATGAAGGGTTAAAAACTGTGCTGTCCATATTCCACGAGACATCAAAGAGTTAATATAATATTGACTTATTAATGAACAAGTTTCAGGGCTTCCTGAAACACCCTTAGACACGTCAATATAATATTGATTTGACCAGAGGAAGGCCAGGCAGCCCTGAATACGCGTTGACTAATAAATCAATATTATATTTACCTTTAGATCTCTTGTGGCATATGGCAGCGTGGTTTTTAACCCTTCATCTTCCCTACACTATCTGCACCACGCTGAGGACTGCAGCAGCCGTAAGCTTAACCTGTTAAATGATGCTGTCATTCCATCCGCTCATCGGCGCCTCTCCCCCACCCCCCGGATGCAATCAGAGGGTGCTAATTGGTTGCCATGATGGTTAAGGTTCTGCTTAAAGAGGACCTGTCACCCTCTGCTGCATGGTAACCTAAATGCAGCACTGAATGCAGCATGTCTGCTGCATTCAGGAAAGGGGTCCTCCATGTGTCTATGTGCTGTGTACCCCGAGATATAGGATTAGTAAAACTCACTGTTGGAATCCATGAGGGCAGTCCCTGTGGCTGGAGTTAGCTCTATTCATGGCGGCTATTCCCTCCCCCTGCCTTCCTGTTCCGCCTCCTGCTGTGCTAGCCCTGCCCTCCTCCTCTCCTGCTCGCTGTCACTCAGAGATGATGCAAATCATTTGTCCTGATATCAGCTCCAGATTCCTGCCCTGCTGTCTGAACAAAGCATAAACAGCACAGCAGGAGGCGGCACAGACAGCAGAGGGGGAGGGAATGGCCCCATAAATCGAGCTCACTCCAGTACCAGGGACTGCCCTCATGGCTTCTAACAGTGTGTTTTCCTAAAGCTATATCTCAGGGTACACAGCACACAGACACATGGGGGACCCCTTCCCTGAATGCAGCAGACATGCTGCATTCAGTGCTGCATTTAGATTGCCATGCAGCAGGGGGTGACAGGTCCTCTTTAAGATTCCCATGCCTGTCATAATGGTACTCCTATGAAAGCCAGACCATGATTGCTGTTAAAATAGCACAAGCGATCGCATGATCACAGGATTAAGTCTCCTTACAAGTACAAGCAAAAACTTCCATATATATAAGAAACCAGGAGTGCCCCATGTGAGGGCAATCCTGGGAAGCTACTCAAGGATAACTAAATACATAGAACAAGAAGTAAAAGCTTCAAATGAGCAAATAAGGTGCTGAATATTGACATACACCATAAAAAAGCCCAGGAAGGGGAGGCAGTGCAAAGTGAACAATGTCACAATAGGTGCAAGACAGCAGGGATATGAGGATTACAACAGATTATCTTGTACAAAAATATACATATGATTATAGTACGTCACAAATGTAAAAAAAAAATTAGATGGCAGTTACACAGGATTGCACATGGGTAAACAAGAATAGGCCAAAAACAAGATTACCAGAAAATAAAGTGGAATAAATAGCTGCAGAGTAAACACTCCTACATTAGCCCCAAACATCATGTTACATCTTATTACAACTGCATCATATGTAATAACATCACTGTAAGGGTGCTTTCACATAACGATTTTTGTGCATCCGTGGATGTTACAGACAGCCACGGATCTGATTTGGCCCCCATCTTATCCTATGGGGATCGGGTGGGATCGATTTGGCCTAATTGGCATCAAATTTTGTAGGATCAGATTTGTGTCCGATTTTTTGCCGTACCCAAAATCGGAGACTGCTCCGATTTTGGGCTCAGAAAAAAATCGGATCCACAAAATCAGATGGCAATTAGGCCAAATCCGATCCGATACGTGTCCTTTAACTTGGGGGCCTATGAGCGCGGGTCCGAGGAAACAGCTGATTGTTCCTCGGAGCCGATTTTAGGGTACGGAGCATGCTTAGCACACTAAAATTGCTCCAACCCTTCTAATTACACTTCTGCAATGTATAATATACATTGCAGAAATGTAATTAAGTAAAAGATCTGCTACATCGCGGATAGGTGAGCATAGTGATTTTTTATTTTTAACTCTTTCTTATATTTCACTTCTGCAATGTATGTTATACATTGCAGAAGTGAAATTAGGATCCCACGGACAGGGAAAAAATCGTTATGTGAAAGCACCCTAAGTTGGAAGATGGGCTTATATAACCAAAAAGAAGAAATAGATGTATTAATTACAATACAAGAGACACCATTATGAAAGGTTAAACCAATTTGTTACCCTATATGAAAATAATAAAAAAGTTATGGCTCTTGGAAGAAGGGAAGGAAGAAACAAAAGTGCAAAAAGAAAAAAATCATGTTGGGAAGGGTTAAGGGACTTACCGGTACATGTTATATACCATTTTCCCTTAGCTGGGCACAACACTTGTATACATTCTTTGGTTCTGCTTGTGTAACCAGGTATTCAACTGACTGCCAATCGGAGAACTATACAACATTTCTAATTGGAGATATTTGCCTATATAATTATTATTACATCTACTACATATTTGTGATAGGATCTTGGAGACTGAAATTCCCCTTTAAGACAAAAAGAAGACAACGACAAGGGGAATGGTAATACTCATTTGTTAATGTATTCAAACATCTACAGAAGGACTAACAGAAGAACATCATAATACAGATATCTAAAAATGTGTTCAAGAGTTGTTACTATATTTTATGGGAAATAGGACAGTATGTACTAATATAGATATGTCAGGAGAACTGCTAGAATATTTTAATACCTATTTCATGCCACGATATGGAGTATATCAACAAGATATACAGCCGCATAACCATTAAGTGAAAAGATTTACAGTTTCTTCTTTATTTCCACATGTGCATCAATACAAAAAAGCCATAAAATCACTTGCGTCTGCTTGCAGGCAACACATTTTGAACGGCATTTTCTTTATCAAGCCTACTGACCAAGTCAAATTTCACTATCTAAACCTTAAGGCCACGTACACACGCTGAGTATTTGATGAGTTTTTTACCTCAGGATTTGTAGACAAAACCAGGAGTGGAGCAATCAGAGGAAAAGTATAATAGAAACACCTGCACCACTTCTGTATGTATCACCCACTCCTGGTTGTGGCTACAAATCCTGAGGTAAAAAACTCATCAAATATTCAGTGTGTGCACGTGGCCTTACCCCTTTATAAATGGCATGTGGAAGTCAATTAGCCAGGACTCAGGCCAATATTTAACCATCTGTGTTCCACAAACAATGACATTGCATATCTCTCACAAATCAAAGTGGTATATTAAAAACAGTAAAAAAAATTGAGAATGCATTATAAAAAACAGTAGCATTAGATATAGTGTAGTCATGAATCTAGGAAGTTATTTATAATGATATATCATTCACCAATCACTGTGCCCCTGGATGAATACTGACACCCATATGTGGTGAGCTGAATGTCCTCTTAGGACACATCCCCATGATCAGTGGTGGCAGCGTTTTGGACATAGTGTGTTGTCGCTGTGTCCAAACTGCTGTGTTGTACAGTAGAAGCACTGTGAATGGAATTTGGAGAAATCTCCTGTCCACTATGCTTGTTTTCTCCACAGCGTAAACTGTCATGTGAGATGGCTTCCCAGCCGCAAGCATATTGATTTATTGCTGTGGAGTTGGATGCAATCTCAGCAGGTGAATTCAGGAAAAAGCCACTGTGCCCTGAACATTGATCATGAACATGGTCAGCGGCGTTCAGTCGCATAGATCACCGTCATCCCCACAGGAGAGAAGACTCTGCATCCAGGACGCAGTGTCTGTGGATCTTGCGCACATAGCCTTATACATGCGAGCTGTGTTTATCACTTGACTTGATAAAGAACTGCTTTTCGGAATGTGTTTTCCACAAGCAGTCACAAGTGATGATATGTATTTTTTTATATTGTGGTATAATGAACAGATGTGTCGACTATATTTTTTGTTGTTCTAATACGTAATGGTGATTAAAAGCGATCATGTACCCGGAGGACTACTGCCATGTAAGGCTAGGGCCCCACAATACGCTTTATTTAGGCTTTCCAAAAACAAATCCATTATTTTTAGGGTGCCAATAGTGCCTCCTGAGCACCTAGACTTTTTTGGACTTTTTTCACCAAAAATGCATTAGCGTTAACGGATGGTTCCTATAGTACCCTGCGTTAACGCATGCCTTTCCCATAGGGCCCCATGTTAAATAAAAACATGCGCTGTTTTCCTGCAACCAAAAACACTGCATGCAGCATTTTTTTGAGCCTGGGAGAAGTCAATGAAAAACACAGCTACACCTAAGTGCACCATCCGTTAATGGATATGCGTGTTTGGACTTAGAAAAAAGAATGACAAAAATGATCCCAAAAACGGATCCAAGGCAAAAACAGATGACATGTGTTACCCTGGCCTAAATGTGGTGAGCTGATTATATACTCGTAACCTCTTTACCCATGGATGATTTTCCATTTTTTGTTTTTGTTTTTTTACCACCATTCTTCCAAGAGCCATACTTTTTTTATTTTGCCATCAATATAGCCATATCTAGGTGTGTTTTTTGCGGGATGATTTATCATTCAATCTACTATATAGTGTACTGGAAATAAAGATGAAAATTCAAAATGTGGTGAAATTGTAAAAAAAAAAGTGCAATTCCAGAATATTTTATTTTTATTTCTTTACCATGAACAATACATGGTAAAACGATCTGGCATTATGATTTCCCAGATCAGTAAAAGTTCGTAGAAACCAAACATGTATAATTTTTTAATTATTTAAAAGTGCCTTACAGGCACTGGGATACTGAGTGCAATCATACCTGTACTTTAATAATTACATGCAGAGAAAACTATTACCAACTATCGGAAAAACTGTGCAGCACATTTGCACAAGTGCAGCACAATGTCACTATGTGGGGCTGGTTTTCTTATATTACTCCCCTGTTTGCTCTAAGTCAAACCCACCCCTCTCTCCCTCCATCTCTTCCTCCCTCTCACTCCCTCCAAATCACTATATAACCAGGCGCATTACCGGTATGTCTGACATCCTGCATGGTGATAGCACAATGTCAGGCTCCTATGTGCCCCAGATCATTAATCACTCCCTCCTTCCTCCTGTGTCTCCAGCTTCTATTTCTCACTGCTTCTTCTCTGGCTATGTGTGATCAGCCCGTCACAGTGCAGGAGAATGCCCCACCCCCTCCAGTCTGCGCATCCCGAGCTGCCTCCTCTCACAGACCTGTGACTAAGGAGAGAGCTGAGAATTAGAAGCCGAAGACATAGGAGGGAGGGAAAAGCCTGACACTATGCAATCTCTATGCACAATGTCAGATCTAATGTGCCTGGTATATAGTGACATGGAGGAGGGTTTGGCTTAGAACAAACAGAGGAGTAATACAAATAAACGCAACCTCACATAGTGATGTGGTGTCCCTCTTATGCTAATTTGCTGCACAGATTTTCCAATATTTGATAACAGTTTTCTTTGCAATCATACGTGTAATCTTTGAAGTGAAGGTATGATTGCACTCTGCATCCTAGTGCATGTAAGGCTCTGGATTCACTTTATAGCCCTTAACCCTGTTGGCTTGTTCCCATTAAATAAAAAAAAATCTGAAATTTGTAAGAAAAAAGAAAATTCTAACTTTTCAAGATCTGTGTGAGGGTATATTTGTGCCCTAAGTTGATGTTTTTAGGTATACCATTTTGGTGTGTATTTGATGTTTTGATCACTTCTTTTTGCATTGTATTGCAATGTTGGAGCAAGCTATAAATTTGTATTATGTTGTTTTAACATTTCTATCCATTATGCAGTTTATCAATTAATTTATTTTATATTTTGATAGATCGGAGCATTCCTGAATGTGGGAATACCAAATATGTTTTTTTATTTGTTTTATTCTCAGTTGTGCAAAAGGAAAGTGATTTGAAGTTTTGTGTTTTCTAATTTTTTTGTCATATTTGTATGCACCTTTTTTTTTTTAACTTTTTATTGTCTTTACTAGTCCCTTTAGGGGACTTGAAGCTACAAATATCTGTGCAGTACTGAGCGATGCATCAGCGCAGATCTATGCATAAAAATGATCATCTCCTGTGAGCGCCAGCACTAAGCCAATGCTCACATGAAGTTTCTCATGACAGAGACAGGGGCATCAGCTGATCCCTGGCTATCATAACAACCCATCAGCACCCAAAATCACATAAACAGAGCTGCTGATAGGATCGGATAATGGTGTGATTCCTACCAAAGCATTTTAAATTGCGTTCTCAGGGATTAATAGTGGAATTAAACTAGTTAAAAGGCATGGGCAGATCTCCGATCCATATGCACCTGTTAGCAGCTCATGTTGGCTGATCAGCCAACATGTGCAGGGAAAGATGAAGGTTCAGCTTGTGACCTTACATCAAATGCAGTGAGGTGACCTTGCACATTCCAGTACCTTCAAGGTCGAGAAGGGGTTAACCATTATAATATATATATGGTTTATAAATTTTAGAAAAGCAATGGAGAGGAAATCCACCTAAATATATGAATTTAAGTTAAAATTATTTAATTAGCACAGTACGTTTGAATTAAATAAGGTGCATATGATACATAATAACATGATGTTTTGGTCAACACAACCTATATCAAATGAGCAACAAGAGGTTTGAGTCCACTAGTTTAACATAATATCAGTGGTGCAATAGGAAATGACATGACTGCTGTTGCTTAAGGAGAATAAGCTCCTTTTGCTTTCCATTTCATTACTATGGGGTTGGACCCTATTGAAGCACCGAGAAGCCTAGGAGTGCTGTATTTCTCCATCTAACTAAAAAATGAGGAAACAAGAATGCAATGGTTGCTTTCCTGATGAAGGAGCTGGGACACGCTCTGAAACGAGTCGAATAAAGTCACCATTACCCTGGGATCCATTGTGGCCTTTTCCAATTATTGGGCTTTCTATCGGAACCAAATTTTCATGTTGGCAAAACTACTGTTGAGCTAATCAGAGACTTTGACTATGATTGTAATTAAACAGCAACACAGTCTTAGTAAAGGAAATAGATAGACGCAGGCTGATGAGGTTGACTCAATTCTGTGAATTCATAATATATGTTAAGAGACCACCACTTTAAGACTAATAATTTCCCTAAAGGTTCCCGTATTCATCTTTTTCTATCATCTCCCTCATACACATGGACAGGTGGAGGAGAGAAAGATACTGCCGAACAGTTCTCGCAGCGATCTATCTCCCTGAGAACATGATGATCTGACAATTAAATCATCATGTGTTGGGGAAAGACTGGTGGCCCCTATAGAGATAATATAGATGGCTGTTTCCGCGAGTTTCAGCATTTCTCTAATGTGCCGGGCAACCTTAAGGCATACGAATCAAGAAGTGCCTGCATAATTATCTATTTTCCCCAGGGAAGAAGTGTGCAATCCTTATTTCCCCCTGCAAGACATAAACTTCATCACTAAGTTGCATCAATAAACAAAACTGTTATCCAATGTTTCCAATGTAAACCATTGGTCCTCCGGAGCCAGATCTGACAATTCCCTAATAGATCATGTAGAAATGAGTCTGTAATGACAACTGAACTATTTCTCAATGGATCTGTTTATGCTTTTTGTGTGATATGAATCAATAACATGATGATGCCTAAAGCAATGAGATCAAGAAAATATATCATATAGTATCTGAAAGGCTCAATATTTAACAATAATTATGGGAATGAAACTCCAATTGGATCTGCATATTCCGAATGTCAAGTTATGAATTGCAGTGGCCAGTCTCGTTTGCTTAATGTGCAGTAATAATCTATGACAGTGTGGGAACATTTACAGAAAGATAGCTGGTCTCATCGTCTGAGCTTGACAGTGTACACAAAGCATTTGAGCAAAATAACAATTTTAAGAATGCAAATGGTGTTCATCCCGGAGATTGAGGGAAATGCATTGGCATTTACTCTGTTGCCAATAAACATATTCTTGACCTTAGCTATAAATACAGAAAGACAGAAAGTTCCAGCTTTTGTGCTAATGCTGCCATCAAGTCAGAATATTCCTGCTTTAATTTTCAGGAGCCTATGATTTTCTTTCATCATGTAGGATTAGAAGACTGTAAACGCCGGTGAATTTGCTCTTTGTGATACACCTAAAAGACACAAAAACAGCTTTGGATAGAGAGAGCGAAAGTGAGATTTCACATTCGTTCTCATGTCAACTCATCAGTTACAGATGTGTCATACTAATGACTGAGCAGGAGCACAGGAGCAGTGACATTATGCACATTTATCTTGCCTTTTTTTTAAGAAAAGGTGTATCTGCATCCTGATGCACTCTGTCTCCTGCTGTCCCAATGATAAGTGCCCTCTCTGACAGTAGAGCGGATAGTGGCAATGCTACCTATCCGTCATATTCCCTGCTGAAAGGCACCTTGACTGTAGTTAGGGACGCAAGAGAGAGGAAAACAAAAAAAACGACTTGTGTGGCCACAAAATGCTTTTCTTTTAACGTTATTATTGTTAGCACGTAGACAAATATGCAACTATCAGACATGATTATCTTCAAATATGTCAGAGATTTAATTATGAAATGAGTAAATGGAATTTAGGAAGCCGCCGGGACCAGGTGCATTCAGCCCATTATCCTGATAGAGCAGCATACTGTGCGCATTCACTAAAAGCAGTAATAACTAATTGAAAATCTGTTTAGATCCTCGTTTCATTTTAAATATTGCTACCTCTTTACGGTCAGATTGAATCTGCTGTCACTTACATTGTTCAGCATGACAGTAACCATGGTAATGATATATACAGTGCCGCTGTGCTTGACGGTGGCATTTACCTGCAGTCATTATATCAATACATATTAAATCAAATTACTATCTTATTGCTTGACTGTTATTACCGTCCACAGCGGTTACTTATATTTTCTACATCTACATAGAAAATGGCTGAGTTGACATTGATAAGGAAGAAGTACCATTACCGGCTCTATGTAAAACTTGGAAACAGGGCACTGATGGAAGCAATATATTATTTTGTAAAAATGTCTCTTAAAACATTTGTAATGGTCAAATCGGCAAAAGGTTCAATAGGTTTTTGTGGTGACCGCATAACAGGAGATTTGGGATATGGTAGGATAGACTCACAAGTTAAGTGTTATTGATTTATGAGACTGGTATTGAGATATAAGGTCAGCTGAAAGATGGGGATTCAGAACAATTTACATAAGGTTTATTCAAGATCAAAAGCAGAAGTGATATTAGAAGAATTTTTAAAAGTATAGATAAAGTGTAATAGGATAGAAGGTGGAGTACATGGGACAATATTGTTGCAGAGTTCATTTCTCTTTTTCCTTCTCTTTTTTCCATAGGGGAAGCAAACTAGTACTTTGTGCCTATACACAACAAAACTATTGGGAAATATACCGTAACCTACTGTCTCAGTAAAGAACTGTGTTTGTCAAATCCTCCTAGATGAGAATGTGTCAAAATACCCAGAGATATACTGTAGCTAGGCTTCACTTATTATTATTATTTATTTATAGAGCACCATTGATTCCATGGTGCGGTACAAGAGAAAGGGTTGCATACAAACAAGTTAAAAACACAATAAACAGACTGACAGTGACAGACTGATACAGAGAGAGGACCCTGCCCTTGCGATCTTACATTCTACAAGGCAATAGGGAGGGAGACAGTAGGTTGCGTCTGCACTGGTGGTTGTGGAGCACCGGGTCCAGTGGTGGTGAGGTGGCATCATGGTCATTGCAGGCTGTAAGCTGTTCTGAAGAGATGGGATTTCAGCCTCCACTTGAAGGTTCCAAGTGTACAGGATAGCCGGACATGCTGGGGTGCAGAGTTTCAGAGGATGCTCAGGTGAAATCTTGCAGGTGGTTAGATGAGTAATGTTCAAGTGTGGAAGAAAAAAGGAGGTCTTGGGAGGATCGAAGATTGCGAGTTGGATGATATCGGGAGATTAGTTCAGAAATATAGGGAGCGGACAGGTTGTGGAAGGCTTTGTAAGTCAATATTAGTATGAATTAGTTTGAATTGGATACGCAGTGGAATTGGGAGCCAGTGAAGAGATTTACAGAGGGGAGAAGTGGAGGAATGGCGAGAAGAGAGGTGGAGTCGGGCAGCAAAGTTGAGGACCGATTGAAATAGTGCAAGAGTGCTAGCAGGGAAGCCACAAAGGAGGAGGATGTAATAGTCAAGACTGGAGATTATGAAGGCATGCACTAGTAGTTTAGGAAATTGAGGGTTGAGGCAAGGATGGATTCTGGATGTATTTTTGAGCTGGAGGTGACAGGAGGTGGCGAGGGCTTTGCAGTTTTGCGAATTGAAGAATAAGGCAGAGTCAATGGAAAAACTTATATCAATGCTTTAGGCTATTATTTAGTCTAGAAGAGTGCTCAAAGTATCTTAGGTAGGAGAAAGTCATGGCATTTCAGAGGATAGCATATAAGAATATTGCTTTATTAAATCACTAAAAACAGCAGTGTTTCGACATTGTGAGACAGTGACCCAGGAGAAAGTTCAAAATCACAGTCTTTATTTTCCACAGCAGCACACTTAAACAAACCTGGATTTACAAAGCGCAGCGGGTTCACCCATGTATTGTTTTTTTACAGACCGTTTGACGCCTGTACTCCTTTAGGACTCTTGAGTGCAAGGCCCACATACAGTGTCCAAGTCTCCAGTTCTTTTCTGTGTTAGCTTCTCACAAACCAGATCACACAAAACCTTCTGCTTTACAACCTGAATTGTAACTAAGACCCACCTTGCTCTTTACTGAAGAATTAAATAGGTATCATGGCCATGGGGCGAGTTGCAAGACCCAGTCTGGAGGGAGAGTTTCACCACATTACCATCCTACAGATCTCTCGAAAAATAAAAGCCCCATTCAGGTTTTCCTAAAATACTTGATCAAATAGCATGATCAAGTTAACACTCTTCTATTATGTCTTGCATCCACAGCGGTAGCTGTAAATACAACACACTTCAGCAGATTTCAGTAAAGGCCCTGTCTCACATAATGACGGCTCCAGCGATCCCGACAGCGATAACGACCAGCCGGGATCACTGGAGCGTCGTTACCTGATCGCTGGCGAGTTGTCAAACAGGCAGATCTCCCCAGCGATCAGGGCCATGGGAGACACCTCCCACATCGCTGAAGGCGATGTCAGCGTCCTCCCTGCTTAGCGCTTGCTTACAGGCAGCGCTAAGCAGGGAGAACGCTGGAAACTATGATAAACAGCGGGTAACCAGGCAGCGCGCGCTGCCTAGATACCCGTGTTTACCATAGTTACCAGCCCTGTGAGGTCACTGATCGCTGGTTTCTCGCAGTCACACACAGCGATGTGTGCTGACCAGCGGGAAACCAACGATCAGAAAATGACCCGCAGCACTTTGCAGCGATCAGCGACCTCACAGCAGGGGCCTAATCACTGCAAAGTGTCACACATAACGACATCGCTGGAAAGATCATTGTAACGTCACAGTTACAACGATCTCTCTAACGATATCGTTATGTGAGACAGGGCCTTAAGTCTCTATGCACATTTAAGGTGCCGCTGTCACATATGACACCTGTCACTGCCTCACAACCTACAAAATGTTTTCCTTAAAGCTGAAAAAGAATCTCTCAAGGTCAAATGGCTTTTTATATTTTTTTTTTTCATTTTTTTTCAGCTAAAATATTTTTAGGTTTCACTAGTGTGTAAAATGTGTCCATAATACAGAAATGTTAAATAAGGAAATTAATATTATATTCAAAAGATAGCAAATAATGTCTGTCGACTGTGAATAAAAACTCCCTTCTCCTTTCTGGAAATATAGTTGTGGTACAAGACAATCGTCTACCTTCCTAACAAGTAGTTACATGGCACATAATGCTTCTTCAGGCTTCTCCCTCCCCTGTGTGATTTGTGTTCAGAGCAACTTCAATTTATTTCAGCACTTAAGACTGCACAGTTCCAAGTATCTAATAACATTTGCCATCTTCAGAACCTCTTAAACCTGCAAAGACTATCTACAGTCTACATCGTGGCTCATTTCAGAATAAAAGGTGACATTCAAACACCATATCCTTTAGATCCACATTTTATCACTTTAGTGTTAGCTATCACACTGATGCAGGTGATAGCAGCATGAAAAGTCTAATACCTGTTTTTATTGTATTTGTTAGTACATGTATTACCTAAGCAAATCTAACATTGATACTTATTGCAGTTCTTCCAAAATGTCAGTCAAGCATATAAAAAATCTGGTAGCTGGGACTCGAGCCAATTCCAATACCTAGGAGACTACAGGACAAACTATCAAGAGAAAAGTGACAAATCCTCCGAAATAAAGTATGTTCTATATTTAGCTGGAATGCATACAATTTTGGGAACACCTGTCTAAAATATTCTAAACAATATCATTTTATGTTAACTTGACATATGATAGTCATCAGTAACCGGTGATGCCTGAATAGGTACAATCAAATACAAAAGGAAATTGAGACACAAGACCCAATTGTATGCAAAATAGAAAATACTTTATTCAGATCAGGTAAAGTGCACATGTGCTCAGTTAGGCTGGTTTCACATAACGTTTTTGTGCCTGTCCGTGGGATCCGACTTTGAAGGGGGATCCCACGGACAGGCACGAATCCACACGGATCCCTGCAATCGGATGGCAAATAGCCATCCGATCCGATGCTGTGCAGGATCCGTGTGGATCCTGCGGTCCCCTGTCTTTCCCTGCTTCTTCTCCTCCATCTTCTGCCCTCTCCTATTCTATATGCTGTGCCCCCGCTATTCTTTGCTGTGCCCCCGCTTCTCTATTCTCATCTATCCCTATCCTGTCCCCTGTCCTCTCCCTGTGTGTAAAAAAATAAAAAACCTCCTCCCGGAGGATACATCACCTGTCACCGGCTCCAACGCTGCAGCACCATCAGGACTGAAGGACCTGTGATGATGTCACAGATCCGGTCACATGACCCGTCAGCTGACCGGGTCTGTGACATCATCACAGGCTCTTCTGCCCTGATGGTGCTGCAGGGTTGGAGCCAGTGAAAGGTGATGTATCCTCCGGGAGGAGGTTTTTTTATTTTTTTATTCACAGTGAGAGGACAGGGGACAGGATAGGGATAGATGAGGATAGAATAGCGGGGCACAGCAAAGAATAGCGGGGGCACAGAATAGCATAGGAGAGGGCAGAACATGGACGAGAAGAAGCAGGAAAAGACAGGGGATACGGAGCCGACATCGGATCCGAGGTCACCTTGGATCCGATGTCCATAGGCTCCCATGCTATGGGCCCTCGGAAGAGCCTCGGATCAGCAGTGATCCGATGCTGTCCGATGTGAGTCACGGACACAAAATCGAAGCAGGCTACGATTTTGTGCCCATGATTAAATCGGATGGGATCGGATGGTGGCAAAATCGGATGCCAATAGTGGCACATCCGATCCCATCCGATTCCCATCGGGGTACATGGGGTCCGATTTCGGATCCAATTGTATCCGTTTTGAAATGGATACAATCGGATGACCGAAAATGGTTATGTGAAAGCAGCCTTACATGTCGGAAAACAGTTGTGTACAGAACAATGAATACTGCATGTCAACATTGACAATAGTACCTATTCAGTATAGCATTAGTGATTAGATCCGATCATACAGGGGTATAGAGTGCACATAACACCTTCACGCCCCCTGATGAAGGAGAGCCGATATGCGCATTGAGGCGCACTGTGTGCATGTGTGAGGCACATTTGGACAAGGCTGCTTACCGAAAGGTAAATTAAAACTTTGGATTGCTTCATATAAAAACACCATTGGGTTTTCTACTATGACCAGTAGAAATGTGATATACAGCTGTGCCCTGCCAAGTACACACTGTAGTGAGAGTAGCATGTTAATTAGCTCCACATGTTAACGTACTGGTGTAATCAACATTGATTGAAAAGCAATCCCAATAAATCCATATTGCGGTATAGTCCTGTATACTGACAGTCCTGCATAGTACCATATGTGATAGGAGATAACAACCAAAATTGCCCTAATTGTGATGGTCACACTATAACCCTAATAGTAATATTTAATGTATTAAGCCAAATAATCTAGTAGTGAGCAGCCTTTGTTAGTGTGATACATAATAATTCTATAAAAAGTATTGTTGGACATATCCTGTCATATCACACTATGACCTGATATGTTATACAACCATTGGGCTCCAAACATGCAGATTTGTTTGATAATGTACAGTTATTATCTGTGATCATTGTAGCACTGTTTTCCAACATGTAACTGAGCACATGTGCACTTTACCTGATCCGAATAAAGTATTTTCTATTTTGCATACAATTGGGTCTTGTGTCTCAATTTCATTTTGTGTTTGACTAATATTCTGCAACTGACCCATAGGTTTGTTAGTCCAATATGCACCACATGTGTGAGGCACCCATTCTAAAAACACAGAGAGTGTGATTTGCCATATAATGTGGCCAAAAAGCAAGTTTTTTTTAACTCTATAGGTACAATGTACATAAGCCTTTGGAATTGTAATTTACAATCATCCGAAACATCATTACTTTGACTCCGCGAGTTAAAATCACCACCACCAGTGATCACTTAAAAGGATCTTTGACTTTTTCCAAGCACAGCGTTCCTTAGGCTAGTAGCTTTACTCATCAACTTAGAGTGTAACATAGTCTTCCAAATGCTTAGAGAGCCAACCAGCATTGGAAGGTCCCACCAAAGTAGACATCATTTAGACACTCATCTGTTGCCACCTAAGTCCCACCCTTTGCTGGTACAGAATTCCCGCAGTTATGGTTGTGGTAATCTGAATTTGCAACCCCAAAGTGAGTCTTCTGGTTATTTGGTACCATTAGACTACATACCAAGTGGCAGTTTAGGAATACGTCAGACAACCTTTCACCAGATCAAAAATTGCCAACTTTCGCAATTATTTTAATCCAACTGCTTTACTTAGTATTCTGCTTCTTTCTCTGTCTTTCTCTTTTCTCTCTCTTTCTTTCTCTTTCTCTTTCTCTTTCTCTCTCTGTCGCTCTCTCTCTCTCTATATATATATATATATAAATATATATATTTATATATGTACAGGGTGGGCCATTTATATGGATACACCTAAATGAAATGGGAATGGTTGGTATATTGGAGCAGGGAAACTTTTCCAGATGGGTGGTGACCATGGCGGCCATTTTGAAGTTGGCCATTTTGGATCCATCTTTATTTTTTTTTCAATGGGAAGAGGGTCATGTGACACATCACACTTGTTGGGAATTTCATAAGAAAAACAATGGTGTGCTTGGTTTAAAGTAACTTTATTCTTTCATGAGTTATTTTTAAGTTTCTCTTTGTTTACAGCCATTGACAGGTCGCAGAGGTTAACACGTAAGGAGTGGATAAACATTGTGTTGATGTATGGTGAACGCAGTACCCGGGTCATTGCAGCAGATATAAATGCAAGACCACCCATCTCCCATGCTACAATTAGCAAACTGCTTGCCAAATTTCATGAAACAGGTTCAGTGTTGGATTTGCCAAAATATGGATGCAGGAAAACTGTCACTAATGAAGAAACATCAGTGGCTGTCCTAGCTTCATTCAGCAAGAGCCAACAGCATAGCACTCACCGCATGTCACTGGAGAGTGTCATCAGTTGAACATCCCTTTGATGGATATTAGCTACTCACAAATGGCACCCTTACAAAATCCAGCTGCTGCAGCATCTCATGAGGATGACCAGATCGGTGCACTGAATTTACAGAATGGGCAAAACAAAAATTGAAACAGGAACCTCAATTTAAACAGAACATTATGTTCAGTGATGAGGCAAACTTTTTTGTGAATGGTGAAGTTAACAAACAAAGGAGAAAGGACCTCCGGTCTGAAACGTCACCACGCCATTGGCAATAAAGGTTCACTTGACATCTATTTGGTGCTGCTTTATCCTTTTTTGGATTGCTTAAATGGACACTTGACCGGTGTTGAGAAAGCGCTGCACAAGTCTGGTAATATCTGGTGCTGTTCCGTTTTTTTATATATATATATATTATATATATATATATATATATAATAAAATTCATGACAAAAAGGACTGGAGTGCTGCAATTTATTTTTGCATATATTTCAGGAGTCTTGGAAGGAAATGTTTGATCGCTGGCACCCACTCAGAGATACTGTGCTGCTCACACACTTTTTTCATATATATATATATATATATATATATATATATATATATATATAATACACATATATAGTTTTGGCACCATTTGGCATCTTTATATAAGGTGGAATTTTATTATGGTCTCTAGCAAAAGGGTGGCGCTCACTGTGTATTAGTCTCTTTTGCATTATTTCCATGAGAGCTATGTCCCCATGGTAAAAACACTAAAAATTAGCAGTGAATAAAATAACACACGTCTCCAGAACAGTGTGAAGGATTTAAAAAAACAGACAAACAATGGATTGATTGATAAAAGTATCAGGGAGAATATGATAAAATTAAAAACTAACTGCTTATCTGATGACATCCTGTTTAGGTAACATGGTTTAAGGTTGTTGTCCAGAAAATATTGTTTTAAATGGCTTAGAAAATTATGAAATAACATAAGAAGTTGTGTGCACCCTCTGCTGCAGCCAATCTATAACTGCAGTACCATATAGTGATAATCTGTGATTTATTTTTGGTGCACTAAGATTGTATTGGGGTTGGTAGGGTGTGCATGACTTCTTTTGTTATTTATAACTTTCTAAACCTTTTATATTTTAATGACCCATTAGTTGCTTCCACTCTATCTGGACAAGGTAATGGTAATAGAGTGGGATGGGGTTGGAACTGCAGAAGACTTTATGAATTAACGGTGATATTAAGGGATGATAGTCAAGAAGTACTGATATGAGCAGTCTATGACAAATTATGCAACCGTGAAGAGTTGTAACCATGCAACAATCAACATATGTGCCCGTGTTTCACTAGACTTTTTTTATTAAAACTTTGATAAGGAACTTAATTAACTCTGTCTGATTTAACTCTCAAAGAGGATGAAGTTGAACTGAACTTTTGAACTGGGAAGCCGGCCAAGGCTGGCTTAGTGAGCCCAGGGCTTCTTGGTGGCCTGGGTCCTGACTTCCCACGGCTAACTAGGCCCCCTATGGCTGGCACCTTAACACTACCATTGAATGATAATGCTCTGTCCATTTATATGGTACATAGCCTTTCTCCTGGCTGTACACCGGAGGGAATCAATTCAATCTTTACTTGCACGAGAATAGGTGAATATGATGGATTAATGTCTCTTTTCAAAGTAATTGAATATGTTATCTACTGTTCTCTCTTCATCAAATAATGTAACTTGTGGTACCAAGTACAAATAAACTCATGTACTGTACATTAAGTTTTCCATTCACATTGTTGTAATTGGACAAATCTTATGACCTTAACTCATCTTTCCTGTATTTTTATAGCTAATAAAGAACTTAAAGAGAACAGCATAATTTAGGTAAAGAGAACCCATTTCTAATGTTGTATCACTCATTTTTATGGTTGCAGCAGTTGTGACACAATCAGAGTTCTTAGCTGTAGGATGAAGCAGAGTTGAGAAAGCTAACCACGTTGACAACAGGCTCTCTATGTGCATTATCTAATGATAGGGATTTGCTTATCATAAGAGGGGCCTGGTCAGACTAGGTCTCATGTGTTTAGACTACATAGCAAAACCTTGCTGACAGATTCTCTTTAATAATAAATCCTTAAATATGACATAGAATAACAGGAATTTTCCAGAATGCTCATCAACACAAATATGGAAAAATGTGCTTCAATATTGAGGTTTCTTTCTCCCACTAGAGGAAATAATTTTGAAAGTCCACTAAAACAATCTGGTATTAAGGGATATCTCAAAGAGGTTTCCCACATTAAAAATATGGACCCCAAACAATTCCTGTGATATAAAATAATTTGTAATTATTATGTAATTATGCAATTTGTAATATAAAATAACAAAGGCAGATACCCTGCTCTGTCACTGGCTCCCCACTGCTCCTCTAGTCTCTGTGTTTTGGCTCCAGTGGTGACAGCTCACATCAACAGCTGAAATCCCTGCTGTAGTCAATCACCTGCTAATGTAGACATGATGAGCCACTAAACACATTGATATGAACTGTCACCATGACATCAGCACTACAGACAAAACAGACACTGGAGGAGTGGCAGGGAGCTGGCGAATGAGTAGGGAAGGGTGAGTACTATACGTCTATTAATATTTTACATTAAAGGATTCATTTGGTGTCTATTTTTATAAAAGTGGAAAATTCCTTTAATAATAATACCATACAACTATATCATTTTAATAAAAATATACATACTAATATGTAGGAACTGAACTAATATATATGAACTGTAGGATTACTCAAGGATCTATTGGCAATTGGGAGCATAGATAACTCTGGAACCAAATTTTTGGTGAACATGTCTGTATTTAACCCCTTCATGACCGAGCCTATTTTGACCCTAAAGACCGAGGCATTTTTGGCAATTCTGACCAGTGTCCCTTTATGAGGTTATATCTCTGGAACGCTTCAATGGATCCTAGCGATTCTGATACTGTTTTTTCGTGACATATTGGGCTTCATGTTAGTATTAAATTTAGATCGATAATTTTTGCGTTTATTTGTGAAAAAATAAAAAATTTTGCAAAAATTTAGAAAATTTAGCAGTTTTCACATTTTTAATTTTTATTCTGCTAAACCAGAGAGTTATGTGCCACAAAATATTTAATAAATCACATTTCCCACATGTCTACTTTACATCAGAAGAATTTTGGAAGAAAAAAAAAATTTTGGTAGGACGTTATAAGGGTTCAAAATTCATCAGCAATTATTCTTTTTTCCAGCAAAATTTACAAAACCATTTTTTTAGCGACCACATCACATTTGAAGTCTCTTTGAGGGGTGTACATGACATAAAACACACAAAAGTGACACCATTCCAAAAACTGCACCCCTCAAGCTACTCAAAACTATATTCAAGAAGATTATTAACCCTTCAGGTGCTTCACAGGAACTAAAATAATGTTGAAGGAAAAAAATTGACATTTTAATTTTTGTAACAAAAATGTTCTTTTAGCCTCAATTTTTTCATTTTCACATGGGCAACAGGATAAAATGCATCCTAGAATTTGTTGGGCAATTTCTTCTGAGTACACCGATGCCTCATATGTGGTCATAAACCACTGTTTGGGCGCACGGCAGGGCTCAGAAGGGAAGGAGCGCAATTTGAATTTTGGAGCCAATTTTCCGTTCAAAAAGTGAAATTGCGCTCCTTCACTTCTGAGCCCTGCTGTGCGCCCAAACAGTGGTTTATGACCATATATGAGGTATCAGTGTACTCAGGAGAAATTGCCCAACAAATTTTGGGATGTATTTTATCCCTTTACCCATGTGAAACTGAAAAAATGTAGGCAAAAAGAACTTTTTTGTGTAAAAAAAAAGTGTTTTTTTCATTTTTATGGATGAATTTGTAAGGCATCTGGGGGCTCAAAGTGCTCACTATGCATCTAGATATGTTCCTTTGGGGGTCTATTTTCCAAAATGGGGTCACTTGTGGGGAGCTCTAATGTGGAGACACACAGGGACCCTCCAAACGCGACATGGTGTCCGCTAACAATTTGAATGAAAAATGAGCTCAAATTGTTAGCGGACACCATGTCGCGTTTAGAGGGTCCCTGTGTGTCTCCACATTGGAGCTCCCCCACAAGTGACCCCATTTTGGAAACTAGACCCCCAAAGGAACATATCTAGATGCATAGTGAGCACTTTGAACCCCCAGATGCTTCACAAATTGATCTGTAATAATAAAAAAAGAATTTGTTTGTGGGAAAAAAAAGTGCTTTTTCATTTTTATGGATGAATTTGTGAAGCATCTGGGGGTTCAAAGTGCTCACTATGCATCTAGATATGTTCCTTTGGGGGTCTAGTTTCCAAAATGGGGTCATTTGTGGGGGAGCTCCAATGTGGAGACACACAGGGACCCTCCAAATGCGACTTGGTGTCCGCTAACAATTTGAATGGAAAATTAGCTCAAATTGTTAGCGGACACCATGTCTCGTTTAGAGGGTCCCTGTGTGTCTCCACATTAGAGCTCCCCCACAAGTGACCCCATTTTGGAAACTAGACCCCCAAAGGAACGTATCTAGATGCATAGTGAGCACTTTGAACCCCCAGATGCTTCAGAAATTCATCCGTAAAAATGAAAAAGCACTTTTTTTCCACAAATAATTTCTTTTTTCATTATTACGGATTTATTTCTGAAGCACCTGGGGATCAAAGTGCTTATTATGCATCTAGATATGTTCCTTTGGGGTCTAGTTTCCAAAATGGGGTCACTTGTGGGGAGCTCTAATGTGGAGACACACAGGGACCCTCCAAACGCGACATGGTGTCCGCTAACAATTTGAATGAAAAATGAGCTCAAATTGTTAGCGGACACCATGTCGCGTTTAGAGGGTCCCTGTGTGTCTCCACATTGGAGCTCCCCCACAAGTGACCCCATTTTGGAAACTAGACCCCCAAAGGAACATATCTAGATGCATAGTGAGCACTTTGAACCCCCAGATGCTTCACAAATTGATCTGTAATAATAAAAAAAGAATTTGTTTGTGGGAAAAAAAAGTGCTTTTTCATTTTTATGGATGAATTTGTGAAGCATCTGGGGGTTCAAAGTGCTCACTATGCATCTAGATATGTTCCTTTGGGGGTCTAGTTTCCAAAATGGGGTCATTTGTGGGGGAGCTCCAATGTGGAGACACACAGGGACCCTCCAAATGCGACTTGGTGTCCGCTAACAATTTGAATGGAAAATTAGCTCAAATTGTTAGCGGACACCATGTCTCGTTTAGAGGGTCCCTGTGTGTCTCCACATTAGAGCTCCCCCACAAGTGACCCCATTTTGGAAACTAGACCCCCAAAGGAACGTATCTAGATGCATAGTGAGCACTTTGAACCCCCAGATGCTTCAGAAATTCATCCGTAAAAATGAAAAAGCACTTTTTTTTCCACAAATAATTTCTTTTTTCATTATTACGGATTTATTTCTGAAGCACCTGGGGATCAAAGTGCTTATTATGCATCTAGATATGTTCCTTTGGGGTCTAGTTTCCAAAATGGGGTCACTTGTGGGGGAGCTCCAATGTGGAGACACACAGGGACCCTCTAAATGAGACATGGTGTCCGCTAACAATTTGAGCTCATTTTTCATTCAAATTGTTAGCGGACACCATGTCGCGTTGGGAGGGTCCCCGTGTGTCTCCACATTAGAGCTCCACCATAAGTGACCCCATTTTGGAAACTAGACCACCCAAGGAACGTATCTAGATGCATAGTGATCACTTTTAACCCCCAGGTGCTTCACAAATTGATCCGTAAAAATGAAAAAAGAAACTTTTTGTGGAAAAAAAAGTGCTTTTTCATTTTTATGGATGAATTTGTGAAGCATCTGGGGGTTAAAAATGATCACTATGCATCTAGATACGTTCCTTAGGGGTCTAGTTTCCAAAATGGGGACACTTGTGGGGGAGCTCCAATGTGGAGACACACAGGGGCTCTCCATACGCAACATGGTGTCCACTAACAATTGGAATTGTTAGCGGACACCATGCAGGATATGAAGAGCCCCTATGTGCCTAAACATTGGAGCTCCCCACAAGTCACCCCATTTTGGAAACTAGACCACCCAAGGAACGTATCTAGATGCATAGTGATCACTTTTAACCCCCAGGTGCTTCACAAATTGATCCGTAAAAATGAAAAAAGAAACTTTTTGTGGAAAAAAAAAGTGCTTTTTCATTTTATGGATGAATTTGTGAAGCATCTGGGGTTCAAAGTGCTCACTATGCATCTAGATATGTTCCTTTGGGGGTCTAGTTTCCAAAATGGGGTCACTTTTGAGGGAGCTCCAATGTTCAGGCACACAGGGAGGGGCTCTCCATACCCGACATGGTTTCCGCTAACAATTGGAGCTAATTTTCCATTGAAATTGTTAGCGGACACCATGTCGCATATGGAGAACCCGTGCGCCACCAGCACAAGGGCAACTGGAAGAGTTGGGGTACAGCACCAGAAAATGCCACCCCTAATGAATGCGCTATTTTCTTGGGTGGCTGTGGGTTGCAATTTGCAGCGTGGGGGACGCACAACATTTCGGTCTCTCCATGCTGAGGATTCCAGTCAGCCAGATGCCAAGTTGTACCTGGCTGGCTACAAAAAATACAGCGGCCTTTTTTTTTTATTTCTAGAACTAATTCTAGATAAAAAAAAAAATGACGTGGGGCTCCGCCATATTTTTGGTCCAGCTAGGTACAACTTGGCAGCTACAGACTGCCAGCAACCCCAGCTGCCTCGTTGTACCTGGCTGCAACCAAAAATACAGCGAAGCCCATTTTTTTTTTATTTCTAGAACTAATTCTAAAAAAAAAAATGACATAGGGCTCCGCCATATTTTTGGTCCAGCCAGATACAACTTGGCAGCTACAGACTGCCAGCAACCCCCCGCTGCCTCGTTGTTCCTGGCTGCAACCAAAAATACAGTGAAGCCCATATTTTTTTATTTCTAGAACTAATTCTAGAAAAAAAAAATGACATAGGGCTCCGCCATATTTTTAGCCCAGCCAGGTACAACTAGACAGCTGGGGCTGGAATCCTCAGCATGAAAAGGCCCAAGCGTTCTGGGCCCCCCATGCTGCGAATTGCAGCCCGCAGCCACCCCAGAAAATGGCGCATTCATTGAAGCGCCATTTTCTGGCGCTGTACCCATGCTCTTCCAGTTGCCCTGGTGCCGGTGGCAAACTGGGTAATAAAGGGGTTAATGTCAGCTTTTTATTGGCAGCTGGCACTAAGCCCGAGATTCATAATATTGGGCCAATGTTAGACCCGCCATTAGGAATCTCTGGTAAGTAGTCAATAAATACACACAGAGAAAAATATTTTTATTTTGAAAAAAAAACACAAACAAAATTCAGACTCCATCTTTATTATAAAAAGATCCGACGTAGTCCACAACAACGAAGGTCCCACGACACTCGATCGCCTCCGACACAGTCCACAACGAAGGTCGCACGATCGCCATGCAGGAGGATCGGACTGCAAAATAGCGATCTGACAGCCCGGGTATAGTGATCCACACTGCACCGGGGCTGTGAGATCGCTTTCTGCAGCTCGATCCTCATGCAGGAGGATCGGACTGCAGAGCAGCAATCTGGCTGCCCGGGTGCAGCGCCGGGGCTGCGAGATCGCTTTCTGCAGCTCGATCCTCATGCAGGAGGATCGGACTGCAGAGCAGCGATCTGGCAGCCCGGGTGCAGCGCCGGGGCTGCGAGATCGCTTTCTGCAGCTCGATCCTCATGCAGGAGGATCGGACTGCAGAGCAGCGATCTGGCAGCCTGGGTGCAGCGCCGGGGCTGCGAGATCGCTTTCTGCAGCTCGATCCTCATGCAGGAGGATCGGACTGCAGAGCAGCGATCTGGCAGCCCGGGTGCAGCGCCGGGGCTGCGAGATCGCTTTCTGCAGCTCGATCCTCATGCAGGAGGATCGGACTGCAGAGCAGCGATCTGGCAGCCCGGGTGCAGCGCCGAGGCTGCGAGATCGCTTTCTGCAGCTCGATCCTCATGCAGGAGGATCGGACTGCAGAGCAGCGATCTGGCAGCCCGGGTGCAGCGCCGGGGCTGCGAAATCGCTTTCTGCAGCTCGATCTTCATGCAGGAGGATCGGACTGCAGAGCAGCGATCTGGCAGCCCGGGTGCAGCGCCGAGGCTGCGAGATCGCTTTCTGCAGCTCGATCCTCATGCAGGAGGATCGGACTGCAGAGCAGCGATCTGGCAGCCCGGGTGCCGTGTCGGGGGCTGCAAGATTGCTTTCTGCAGCTCAATCCCCATGCAGGGGAATCCCCCTGCATGGGCATCAAGATGTAGAAAGCAATCTGACAGCTTGGGTGCAGTGATCCACTGGATCACTGCGCCTGAGCTGTCAGATCTGTTTCTGCAGCTCGATCCCCATGCAGGGGGATTCCCCTGCATGGGGATTGAGCTGCAGAAAGCAATCTGACAGCTCGGGCACAGTGATCCAGTGGATCACTGCGCCCAAGTTGTCAAATCGGTTTCTGAGGCTTGCTCTCCGTGCAGGAGATCCCTGGGGGATGGATCCCTGATCCCCATCCCCCTGCATGTGGATCAGGGATCCCCCTGCAGGGTGATAGGGAACAGGGATCCCACTGCAGGGGGATGGGGATCAGGGATCCATCCCCCCTGCTGCAGGGGGATCAGGGATCCATCCCTCATCAGGGGGATGAGGATCAGGGATCCCCCTGCAGGGGGATGGGGATCAGGGATCCATCCCCAGCAGGGGATGGGGATCAGGGATCCATCCCCCAGGGATCCCCCTGCAGGGGGATGGGGATCAGGGATCCATCCCACAGCAGGGGATGGGGATCAGGGATCCCCCTGCGTTGGGGCACAGGGATCCCCCTGCCTGTAACACCTACCAGAGGTTGGCGGTGACTTGCAGGAGGAAGACCGACGGCGGGGACTGGAGCACAGCGGGAGGAGGCGGCGGTGGCGGCAGCTGGAGGAGGTGAGCGGTGGCAGAGGACGGGGCCGGAGACAGCGGGGGACACCAGAGATAGAGGAGGGGGGCCGGAGACAGCGGGGGACGCCGGAGACAGCGGGGGACGCCGGCGGTAGAGGAGGGGGCCGGAGACAGCGGGGGAAGCCAGAGAAAGCAGGGGTACAGGGGGATGAGCGGGGGGGAAGCCATGGACAGCAGGGGGACAGAGGGATCATTGGGGTATAGGGCGGATGAGTGGGGGGAGGAACAGGAAGGGGCAGGGGAAATGAATGGGAGGAGCAGGAGGAGCCAGGCAGAGAAGCAGGCAGGAAGGAGACTGCAAACTGCACAGTCGCGGTAATTGCGGGTCCCATTTTTAACCCCCAATTACCGCGACTGTAGCCTTGGGGGGCAAAGCGACCCCCCCTGGGCAATAGTGCATGTCCCCATGTACCTGCAGCTCAAGTGACAGGTCAGTGAGACCCTCACTCGAGCTGCAGGAGTGCGTTCCCCAGATGTCTCAGACGCTGAGACATCGGTCGTTAACGCATGGGATTTCATGTCTCACACGCTGAGACACGTGTCGTTAAGGGTTAACACATATGGCTGATATAATGTGATGTGCAGCAAAAGAGTAAGTTCATCAAACAGGTAATACTAAAAGTCGTTGAATATACTTCTAACAAGATAACATTACATGAAAGTCTCTGGAGATAATTCTCACTGAGAGATACCGATGGAGAAAATCACAGCTCCAGAATAATAAACCCCTTGGAGTCCTGGGAAAGAGAATCCCCAGAAAAACAAGTCCAATACTTATTGGTGCAGCACAGTTTTTAAAGAGTCCCAATGTCCATAGAGCTGTAACTGCACTATAAACTATAGTTCATTTAGTACTAACAGGGCACAGAAGGCTTACGTGACACAGGGCTTGTGAAGCAAGAGCAAAGTCAGGAGATTAAACACAGACATCTGTATGCAGGAGAGTAGCTGAAGAGATTACTGGAAACCAAGGCAGTAGCTGGAACAGCTGGAGCAGATTAGTAGGAGGTGGAGCACACTTGGAAAGCACTGAAAGCCTGGAATTCAAACTGAATACTTGAGCATAGGTAGACAATAGGCAGAGGTTTATAAAGGCACAGGGGAGGGTCACATGATCAGGAGTTAAGCAGCAGATGTCATTTTGAAAAGGCGCAAAATGCACAAAATGTCAATAGCGATCTAATGTCCTAACACAATAAAAGAAAATAATATTCATAAGCAGGTGTTCTCAATGTGGCCTAGATAGGAGTCCGACAGCAGGGACGCTGCCTAAGCCTTCCATTTTTTTGATGAGCACATTGTCAACTTCTATGTTTTAGGCTAAGCTGTAATAATGCACAAATAACATCCAATGTACAATATGTCCAACAGGCAAGGGTAAGTAATAAAGGGAATTGGTCCCTCACGGTGTTCCCGTGGTCAGATGATCTACAGTCAATAGTTTATGGTACAGAAGCCATAGTTTGTACAATAACAGCAGGCAGAATGTGAACTAGTCCCTTAATAACTTCAGATTGGACTTCTTGATCCCAATATCTTGTTTTTGCATGTCTTAATATCATCATTTTTAGTCTCAGTTCAGATCATTCTGGCTCGAGTTTTTAACATCTACCCTGTTGTCTGTTTCATCTTGTGATATTTGCAATCAATATTTAATATGTCCTGACAAATACGAGTTATTATAGTCATAACTAATAAAATAGGATATTTGGAAAGATAAAGAGAAATATGAAATGTATCCCATATTATCGGCACTGAATTAATTTCAACATAATTCTGATAATCTTTGTACGTTATTTTCTTCTGAAATATTGTCTAGAATAAAGAGAAAAGAGCAGGCACGTGGTTCTATTACATTGGGTGAGCTCATATGTCTCTTACACATAACATGCATCAGATATCCTATATAGGTGACTGAAACCATTAAGACCAAGATGTGTTCTGTCAGTCTGAAATGATAGTTAATAAAAACATGCAGCATTTTGCATACTGACATTGAAAGTTGACAGTCTTGGGAAATGTTATTTTTCTAGACATGACATTTATCAATTTAAATGCAAACAGCTTCTGTTGAGCCAGAATTGTATTCAAGAGAAAAAAGGAGAAAATATTAAACTTTTATAGAAAAAGAAAAAATAGTTAGCAATGGCGATGTATCCAACATGAGCAGCTCAATCCATATAATACAAACATGTCCCATGTAATTGCCTTAAATATTCAATAACACGGCAACAGGCATGGCAAATTACTACATTATTATCTCAACCAATCAAACACCTATATTTATTAGGGTCAGACATCATACTTACAGTTGAGAATTCCCACAAGAAGTTATATGATTACTCTTTTACCTGGTCATATATACAGTCATATTACCCAGAAAATTATGTATTTCTCCAAAAAAATTTTTTGAAATTACACATTTTGTTATACACATGCATTCCTTTGTGTGTATTTTAATATCACAAAATAAAACAGAGAAAAAAAGGCAAACTGGACATAATTTCATACAAACCCACAAAATTGGACCAGAAAAAAAAGATGGCACATTTCCAAAATTGTGGGTAAACAACTGTGTTTCAAGAATGTTATGCTCATTCAACCTCACTTGTGGCAAGTAACAGGTGTGGGCAATATGAAAATCAGACCTAAAACCAGATAAAAAGGGGAGAAATTGACTAAAGCTTTGCATTATGTGATTGTGTGTTCCACATTAAGCATTGAGAACAGAAAGAGGAGATGAGAATTGTCGGAGGACTTGAGAACCAAAATTGTTAAAAAATATCCACAATCTCAAAGTTGCAAAGCAATCTCCAGGAATTTTGAAGTTCCTTTGTCCATTGTGTGCAACATAATAAAGATGTTTACAACCAATGGCACTGTAGCTAATCTCAATGGACATTCACGGCAAAAAAAGTTGATGACATTATGCAATGCTGAATTGTCCAGAAGGTGGATAAGCAGCCCTAATCAAATTCAAAAGAAATTAAAGCTGTCCAGCAGGCTCTGCATGTGTCAGCACAAACTGTTGGCATTTGGATAAAAAGAAACATTGTGGCAGACGACCCATCAGGACCCCACTGCTCACACAGAGAAATAAAAAAATAGACTGCAGTTCCCCAAAATGTGTGTGAGTAAGCTAAAATCCTTCTGACAAATTGTATAGTGGCCAGATATGACCAAGATGGAGCTTTTTGGTAAATCAAATTATTCTACTGTCAACTAAAAACAGAATGAGGCCTAAAAAGAAAATAAGTTGAGGCAGGTCAAAGATGTTTTGGGGTTGTTTTGCCACACTTGGTGCCTTCACTGTGTGCAAGGTATCATGAAATTTAAATATTACCAAAGGATTTTGGGTCGCAATGTAGTTTGCTGGGTTTGCATCTTAGGTCATGGGTCTTCCAGCAGGACAATGGCCCCAAATATACTTCAAGAAGTACCCAGAAATGGATGAAAGTAACGCCCTGAAAAGTTCTGAAGATTCCAGCAATGACTTTGGATCTAAATCCTATTAATCTCCTGTGGAGAGATCTTAAAATTGGACTATTCAAATATGAGAGACTTGTAGCAGTTTGCAAAAGAAGAGTGGTCCAAAATTCCAGTTGAGAGGTGTAAGAAGCTTTTTGATGGTTATAGGAAGAGATTGATTGCAGTTATTTATTCCAAAGTGTGTGCAGCCGAATATTAATTTGAGGGTTCCAATAAGTTTGTCCAGCCCATTTTTTATAACAAAACCGATTGTAATAATTTTCTTGGCAAAATACTTCATTCTCTGAAACAATTTCAAGGGAGCCAACACTTTCGACAATGACTATATATTCAATCTCTGCACAGCAGCATGGAATATGTAGGAGTTAAAAAAATTTAAAAAATTAAAATAATTGTTCGTCTATTAAAGCAAAACTCAGCTAATGCATGCAATTTCAGTAGAACAGAAGGAAAACAGCAGCTGCCTGGAAAAACAAAAAAGGTATTCTTATTGTTCCTATCAGCAATCCTCATTATATGCAGCATTAGTGGTAATAATGAGATCAACGCGGAAGAGACGCGGCTGCGACCGCGTCATTCACAAAGGCGGCCTCTTCACACGTAATGTGTGCCCAAATGCGCACATTAACTGCCCTGCGGCTGTGATCGACACAGCGGCGGGAGCACACATTGCACACGGGAGCGTGCCAGGGGGATATGCTTGCACGCCCAGCAGGGCGTCCATATCAAAGCCAGGAGGGGACCCAGAGGCCAGAAGACCGCCCACTCAGTCTTCACACAGTGGTGACGGGATGCTGGACACCAAGGTATCAAAGTCAATTTACAAAACAAATATAGCACACAGTTAGCTCACACAGGGATGGTTAGGGATGTGTTTACAAGCTGCAGCAACAGGTAGCCATAGGTTTGAAGCCAAAATCCACATGACAGTTTCCCTTTAAATAGCTGTCTGTTACAGGACAACCTTCTATTAAAAGGTTAAAATTGAGTTAAAAAAATAATAATACCACCCCAGACCGGATCTGTTCCACTTTACTCAGCAATGTGTCCTCAGCTGTCTCCTGTGATCAACATCTGGCAATGGTGACACATGAACGATACAGTTCATTGGTGATCACTGATTGGCTAAAGTGCTTATGTAACGCCTTTATTATAGGCATACCAATGCGGGCAAAGCATTGACTATGGAAGAATGGCACTAGTTCAGAAGGTGGGTATCTTTGCTTCTATAGGGAAATGCTCTCATGACACATTTCCATAAAGCCACAACCTTAATCCTACAAACCTTTGATCCCCATTCTTCCTCTTAATTGTTTTGGATGTTTAGAAATGTAAAAGCCATTATGGTTTCCAACAACTAGTACACTAAATAACAGCCAAAAATGACTTGAAATTTATGAAACTTGAAGATATGAAAGATTATCTCTGATTGGCTAAAGTGCTTATGTAACGCCTTTATTATAGGCATACCAATGCGGACAAAGTATTGACTATTGAAGAATGGCACTAGTGGGTATCAAATTTTATTTTTTAGGTTTTTTTTCACCTCCTTGGAACTACTTATAATGGGTTTTCAGTTGTGGACAACCCCTTTATATGATCTGCCATGCTATCAGACTTGTCTATATAATTGATGTATATTCGGTTCACAGTATTCTGGGAAAATTCCATCAATATTAAATTAACTACATAAATAATTATACAGCACAGTCCTTCACATGGACGATGGTTGTACGTCACTGATACAGAATTACCTTTTAGAGTGTGTTATATAATCAGATATAGCTATCTTATTGTATGAATGCAATAGAAAGGGAACTGATTTCTAAACTCTTTAATGCCTACATTAGCATAATAATTCCAACCTGCTTGTGCATTGCTGTAAGGTGGGGCTGACATTTATAATCATCACCTATCCATACAAATGTTATTTTATTAATATTTTACTCAATCCAGAGGTTTATTTAGTCACTAATTACATACTAGGGTGGACTTTTAAAGAAGCTTAGAATATATATTAAGAAAGACAAGTAAAAGAAATGTAAAATATTCTTTGAAAGACTACTAACTTAAAACAGTATTTCTGACTGCTGTTTCAATTATTCCCATCACAACGAGGCTAGGGTTACATGGAGACATGTAGCATGACATTGAAATAACAGTGTCACATTTTGCATCTGATGCTTTTGTATGGTGTCGCTACTTAGCGACACTGAGATCTAACTCTTTCCCAATGTGTTTTTTTTTTGTCACTGGTCAGCCGTTGGACGCCACTCATTTGTCATAGAATTCAATGCAATTACCATACGAACGCTATCTGCTATTGTTTTACAGCAAACTGATAGTGCTAAATTAGTCGTGCAACAGCAAGTTAGACTAGTTTCACACAAATACATTTGGTCTTTGCTTCTATAGGGAAATGCTCTCATGACACATTTCCATAAAGCCACAACCTTAATCCTACAAACATTTGATCCCCATTCTTCCTCTTAATTGTTTTGGATGCATAGAAATGTAAAAGCCATTATGGTTACCAACAACTAGTATGCTAAATAACGGCCAGAAATGACTTGAAATTTATGAAACTTGAAAATATGAAAGATTTCTCTGTATGACAATGTAAAGCTCTGTATAAATTATCTTCATGGATCTGAATAACTTGGTGGTCTGCCAAGTCTTCATTTGGGTTCTGAGATCTAGAGGACAACAATAGAGGTACAGAACATGCTATGTTTGCTATCAACTTGGAAAAACATTATTAAAAGTTTGGTTTGGAGCAAGAAGATTTTCCAGTGACTGGCACTCCCGGATGCAAGGAAGATGATCCCAGCTTCAGGGAAGATCAGGACAACCCAGAAGTGTTCTCATCAGGCAAATTGATTCATCGCATCAATTCGCCTACTGAGAACACTTTTCACTTTTATTCCATTTTTTCCTCCTAATGTATGCTGTACACATTTAAACATTGCAGCATCCCTCCTATACTTTATGCAATCTACTGAACACCTGTAATGTAAAAAAGGTAATTAAAGGGAACCTGTACTATAAAAATGCATTGTAATCTGCAAGAACCATGGTATAGAGCAGGAAGGCTAGAACAGATTGAGACAGTATTGTGAAAGAAGATTCAGTATAATCTGTGATTTCATCATTTAAACTTATCAATAATTATAATGATAATAATAATAATTAATTAATATATTATTATTATTATTATTATTATTCATTATAGCGCCACATATACGCAGCACTTTACAATTCGGAGGGGACATGTACAGACAATATGAGACAATACAGAGTAAACAAAAATTCAAAAACCATGAGGAGTGAGGATCCTGCTCGCAAGCTACAATCTATGAGGAAATAGGGAGACACAAAAGGTAACAGTAACAAATGATGTCATATATGGTCCAGCCATCAATATAATAATTAGGGGATTCACGTAATGCTGCATGAATCAGTCATCGGTTCGGGATCTGTACAAGTACAGATAAAATGCTGATACTATGCATGAGGGACAGACAGACAGTCTCAGGTGCAGACAGATAACACAAGAGGCCAGTTTAGAAAAGGGAAGATAGGAATAGTTAGACAATGAGGTGAGGTAATAGGCCTGTCTAAAGAGATTTTTTAAAGCTCGCTTAAAACTATTGGTATTGGAAAATTAATTGAATTGTTCTTGGTAATCGTTCCAGAGAATTGGTACAGCTCGTGAGAAGTCTTGGAGACAGGAGTGGGAGGTTCGGATTGTAAATAATGTCAATCTTAGGTCACTGTGGAGCGGAGGTCACGTGTAGGGCATAGACAGAGATGAGAGAGGAGAGTAGGGCGGAGCAGAACTGTGGAGGGCTTTGTAGGTGAGAGTGATAATTTTATATTGTACTCTGAGCGGATTGGCAACCGTGCAATGGCTGCCCTAGGATAGAGGCATCGGTGAAGCGTTTGGAGAGGAATATGATCCTGGCTGCTGCATTGAGGATGGATTGGAGAGGAGAGTGTTTAGTAAGAGGGAGACCAATTAATAGAGAATTGCAGTAATCCAGGCGATAATGAATAAGGGCTACAGTTAGAGTTCTTGCAGAGTCAACAGTAAGAAAAGGTCGAATTCTAGAGATGTTTTTGAGGTGTAGGTGACATGAGCGAGAGAGAGACCGGATTTGGGGAGAGAAGGAGAGATCAGAGTCAAATATAACCCCAAGACAGTGGGCGTGCTGTTGAGGAGTAATGGTAGAACCACATACAGAAATGGCAATTTTAGGTTTCGGAAGATTAGGAGAGGGAGGAAACACGAGAAGTTAAGTTTTTGACAGATTCAATTTAAGGTAGAGAGAAGACATGATGTTAGAGACTGACAGCAGACAGACAATCACTGGTATTTTGTAGTAATGTAGAGGTGATGTCAGGAGAAGAGGTGTATAACTGGGTGTCATCAGAACCCTGAGGAACCCCAACTGTGAGGGGAAGAGGAGAGGAAGAGGAGCCGGCAAAAGATACAGAGAAGGAACGGTCAGAGAGGTAGGAGGAGAACCAGGAGAGAACAGTGTCCTTAACCCCAATAGAGCAGAGCATAGAGAGAAGGACCTGGTGATCCACAATACAGAATGCAGTGGAGAGATCCAGGAGGATCAACAGGGAATAGTGACCATTAGATTTAGCTGTTAGTAGATCATTAAAGACTTTAGTGAGGGCAGTTTCAGTAGAATGTAAGGAGCGGAAGCCGGATTATAGAAGGTCAAGAAGAGAATTGTTGTAGAGATAGCGAATCATACAGAAGTGGACCAAGCGTTCCAGGAGTTTAGAGATGAAGGGGAAATTAGAGACAGGTCTATAGTTAGCAGCAGAATTCTGGTCGAGGGATGTATTTTTTAATAATGGATGTATGCTGGCATGTTTGAAGGAGGAGGGGAAAACACCAGATGAGAGGGAAAGATTAAATATTTAGTTAGGTGAGATGTGACAGCTGGAGAAAGGGATGGAAGGAGATGTGAGAGAATAGGATCGCAGGTACAGGTAGTAGGGCGAGAAGATGCAAGAAGCCGGGTGACTTCTTTCTCTGTTACCAGATCAAAGACCAAAAGTGATTTGGATGAAGTGCAGGAGGGAGGCTAATGCATGATGTTCTGAGCCTGTAAGGAAATTTCCTGTCGTATGTTGTCAATTTTGTCCTTAAAATATTTGGCCAGATCGTCAGCTGTGAGGCTGGTGGTTGGGGCCTGTACTTTTGGACTGAGGAGAGAATGGAAAGTGTCAAAGAGTCATTTAGGATTGTTGGCTAGTGAAGTGGTAAGGGTGTTGTAGTAAGCTTGTTTGGAGAGGTGAAGGGCAGTGTTGTATGTTTTTAGTATAAACTTATAATGGATGAAATCTTCGGCCAGGTTGGATTTTCTCTACATGTGTTCTGCACACCTGGAGCCCTGCTGGAGAAACCATGTTTGCAGTGTGTGCCAGGGTTGCCGCTGTTGGTGGCGAGTTGTTTTAAGTGTAGGAGGGGCAGCTTCATCCAGGGCTCTTTGCAGTCTTTCATTATAGAGTTTTAGAGCAGAGTCAGGACAAGAGAGGGAGGAGATTGGTGTGAGTAGAGACTCTAAATTCTTTACAAGTTTCTGAGTGTCAATGGCACGTATATCCCTATAGATGAGCGAGTTGGGAGTGTCCTTGAAGGGTTGACAGTATTTGACTGAGAATAAAAGAAGGTTGTGGTCAGAGAGTGGAAGAGAGGAATTTGTAAAATCATGCACTGAGCAGAGCCGGGAGAAGGTCCAATGTATCTTTATATGGCGCCATGGCGCGCGCAGCTATTCTGATTGGTCGCCGCGTTCAGCGCTGACCAATCAGGATAGCGGCGCGTGCTATGGTGCCAAATTTCAAATACACTGAGTACAGCACGGCGCTATCCTGATTGGTCGGCGCTGAACGCGGCGACCAATCAGAGGAGCGGCACTCAAACCGCGCGCCGCTTCTCTCATTGGTCGTCGCGTTCAGGGCCGACCAATCAGAATAGTGGTGCGCGCTATGGCGCCATCTTTCAAATACACTGTACTCAGTGTATTTGAAAGATGGTGCCATGGCGCGCGCCACTATTCTGATTGGTCGCCGCGTTCAGCGGCGCGCACCAAATACACTGAGTACAGCGTTCAGCGCCGACCAATCAGAATAGCGGCGCATGCTATGGTGCCATATTTCAAATAGACTGAGTACAGTGTATTTTAAATATGACGCCAAGGTGCGCGCCACTATTCTGATTGGTCGGCAATGAACGCGGCGACCAATGAGAGAATCGGCGCGTGGTTTGAATGCCGCTCCTCTGATTGGTCGCCACGTTCAGCGCCGACCAATCAGAATAGCGGCGCACGCCATGGCGCCATATTTCAATTACAGTGTGTTTGAAATATGGCGCCATGGCGCGCGCCGCTGTCCTGATGGGTCGGCGTTGAACTCGGCGACCAATCGGAATAGCGGCGCATGCCATGGCGCCATATTTCAAATACACTGTACTCAGTGTATTTGAAATATGGCGCCATGGCGCGCGCAGCTATTCTGATCGGTCGCCGCGTTCAGCGCCGACCAATCAGAGGAGCGGCATTCAAACCGTGCACCGCTTCTCTCATTGGTCGCCGCTTTCAGCGCCGACCAATAAGAAGAGCGGCGCACTATGGCCCCATATTTCAAATACAATATGGCGCCAAGGCGCGAGCCGATCCTCTGATTGGTTGGCGCTGAATGCAGCGACCAATCAGAGGAGCGGCATTCAAACCGCGTGCCAAGCCACGCTACCTCTCTGATTGGTCGCCTCAGCCAAGGTAGCAGGTAGCCGCGGCTGAGCTCCGGTTAGTGGCTCACGCGCGCTGAGTCCACCGTCTGCCGGACTGTATATACCTGCTTAAGCGGCGCACATGACCCGCTCCAGAAAGTGTCTATTCGTGGAGTCTTCAGCTGAAATCGTGCCAGGCAGGGGTGAGAACGGAGGGGGCCGGGAGCCGGGGGCCGCTCCCGGCAATGGGCGGCCATATTGGAACACCCAGAGTGGGTGTAGAGGCTACTTCAGCCAGGATGTGACGTACCATACCGTTACATCCTGACGGAAGTAGCCTTAGGATTTTATTATAATAGATTACAACAGCACAGAAAGATGGGTGCATCACAGCACAATCACATCAGATGAATGAATGGGATGAGATTAAATATTATATACCATTACAATAGCACAGAAAGATGGCCGAGTCACAGCATAATCACATCAAAATTCTGCTCTTTCTGGGATTTTGGGTCCAGTGGACCGTCGTATCAGTAACTGACAGCTGTCTTTATATAAGGGTGCATACAAATATAGCTGTCAATCACTGATAGGACTGCCCACTTGACCAAAAGTCCCAAAAAGAACAGAAATTTAAATGATGAAAACACAGATTATACTAAATCTTTTTTCACAAAACTATGTTTTCTTCTGCTTTATCCATCCTGCTCTATAACATGCTGCCTACAGATTAGAATGCATTTTCATGGTGACAGGTTCCCTTTAACATGGTTTTACAGGGAAAAGCCTCAAACTGCACAGTCTGGGGGTGAGGAAGAGCATAGGCCAGGGCGATACATTGCTTTCTTAAAGGTAATCTATTTGAATGATCCATTGCAAACCCCTCCTACACCTCCCAAAAATTAATGACATGATCAAGTTGCTCTCGGTAAGATAATAGCATCAATATCTCTACGTATGCAGCTATTGCTTCCTAACTGAAAACATGATATTTAAGTTTAAATGCGAATGAAGCTCAAGTGCTATAGGTGTATCAAAGCACTTCCCCAACATCTGCCTCCTTGACTTCCTTCCTTGACTGATGGCTCACTTACTGTGAATTCAGAGAGCAACTTGACAATGCAAAGAGTTGGGGGGAAGGGGATGAACATTTTGACAACCTTTAAGAATAAAATAAGGTAAAATATATACAGTATATCAGTATGCCATGGAAATAAACCCATTTAGTTCCACAAATCATTGCAACAATACTTTTGGATTTGATGTCTAAAAATATATTGCAGAAAACTGATGTCAATTCTTCTTATTATTATTTCTAATAATATAACGTAGTAATATTCTATTATAATAATTTGGTATATATTAAGAAACATTCCTGTACTATCACATTCACATATACACAAGGTGACTTCAAAGCAGCTCAATAAAATCTATTTAAGTCACTAGCCGGCTGTATATTATTATACATGTATTTGGTACCTCATAGGACCCAGGCCCTGGAGTAATCTCCTTTGAGTCTTTGAAACGCTCTTCTCTTGGAACGGATGATGGAGTTTGTAAGACTGGTTTCTTTACTGGGTCATAGGCTCCTGGTCCTAAGGGTATAAAAAGTAATAGTATTTTGATTAATCAATAAATAACATAGTAGTGAGATATGGTTGCATATCATTTATATCACTAGACCTCTCCAATGTGGAGAGGCAGAAACAGGTCCGACCATTTCAATTTAAACCTTATGTTGCAATATACTGTACAATGTATATAAAAAGTCTACACTTTCTGCTAAAATATAAGGAATTGCTATGCAAAAAACTCACATAAAGAAGAATAATTTCAGAACATTTTCCACCTTTAATGTTACCCTGTATTGTTACTCTCTTTATAACCTCTATTGACAAGCAAACTGAAATAATTTTGATGGTTTGGATGGGGAAGTAAACATAACAAAACTAAAATAAGTGTGAACAACCTCTTAAAAATCGAACTGTGGTGCTGCTCAGAATTAGTCAATCACATTTTAGGCCCCCTTCACATCACATTTTTTTTTCCAGCCCTGGGGATCCTGTTTTTTGCAGAACCACATGGACAGGAATGGACAGGACCGGATTTGTAACTACGGATGCCATTTCTGTGTCCGGATCCGGGATTTTGAGGGATCCGGACTACTGAAAGAGTTGGAAGGAGCCGAGCCTGCAAAGCACAGGCAAGCGGGGCTGTACTTTCACTTTCGCAATGTATCTGCATATATTGCAAAAGCGATAGAAAGCAATAGTTAAAAATAAAAAAGAAATGCTCACCTCTCCGCCAAGTGTCCCGCGATGCGAGGCATCCATGTCCAATGGCTGCAGGACCTTAATTAGCTGACCAGCAGGTGGACGATTTAAACCACTCAGCTGATGCTGTTATGTGACACATCAGCTGATCGGTTGCCACCGGTCAGCTAATTAAGGTCCTGCAGCCATCGGACGTGGACGCCTCTCATCGCGGGACACTTGGTGGAGAGGTGAGCATTTTTTTTTTTCATTTTTAACACATTGCTTACTTTAATTTCACTTTAGCAGTGTATGTAGATACACTGCTAGAGTGAAATTACACTGAACAGAGCAGTTTTAGTGTACTGAGCATGCTCAGTACACTAAAACCGGATCCGGGAAACAATCCTGTTTTTTCTGGATCCGAGCTCCATAGGCCCACATGTTGTTTGAATCGGACAGCATCGGATCCCATGCTGTCCGATTCTGTTCGCTTTCTTTAAGTCAGTCCTAAATCAGAGCAGTCTCTGATTTGGGAGACGTGAAAAAAGAGGACACAATTGGATCTCTGCACACACGGATGGCCATTAAAGACCAATCCGTGGCCATCCATGCCCACAGGGAACATGTGGAGCAAAATAGGATCCGTGGCTATCCATTTTACCATGGATAGCCACGGATCCCAAAAAAACGTGATGTGAAGGGGGTCTAAGCAAAACTGCAAACTACCCAAACTACAACCACTAGTACAAAAAGATGCCTGACTAAAATCTATATTTTTGGACCCTCCACTTCTTTGTTTAGACAACCACCGAATCTAAAAAGCATCATTTTCAGAAGCACCCTTTCCTCTCCAACAGCAACAGGAACCTTTCCCTGCAACCAGACAAAGTGAAAAACCTGTCGATTTATAATGACAACAGATAAGATAAATATTCCCAGCACAGATCAGGACTACAAGATCCCAGGTACTTTCAGCTGCACTACAACTAATGTGGTGTATTTAATTATATGTACCAAATGTACAACAGGTGGTCTGTATGTAGAGGAGACAGGACAGAAATTTAGAACAAGAATGAACTCTCATTGCCACAAAATAAAAGAAAGATGTATGGATCTACCTGTAGCCAAGCATTTTTGTAGCTCTGATCACTGTACAATAGACATGAAGCTGCTCATATTAAAAAGAAATTTCAAGTTTCAGAGAGAGAGAAGAGTTTGGGAATACAAATTGATGATGACCTTTGACACATTCAGAGCAGAAATGAATATTTCACATAGATTCATGGCTTTTTACATCAATTGAAAGGGCATTTGGGGGCATCATATATTTAAACAGACCCCAATTAGAGGACAATAAAACTTTGACATTTCTTATCAGTGAATTGTTCCAATATTTTTACTGCCATAACCATTTCACCTCAGCTCATTTCCTTTCTGCTCCATCTTACTTGTCTGACGAACTGCAGTATTTCATGTCATGTTGTGTATATATATGTGCCACATCAGAATTTGTCTTATACCAGCCTGAAAAAGAGACCTGAGTTGTCTTGAAAGCTTGCTATGTTTAGCACCTTTTCTGTTAGCCATTAAAAAGTATCAACCACCGAGGACTCTCAGATTTTAATATTTTTCTATCTACTGGCAAACACTGTACAAACATATATTTTACCTTAGGAGAGTTAGGAAGTTAGAAGGGTTAAAAGTTTATCAACTCTTTCTCATTATTCTAACAAAATGTACAAAACCATTTTATTTAGGTACCACATCACATTTGAAGTGACTTTGAGGCGTTTATAAGACATAAAATACCCAAAAGTGACACCTTTCTAAAAACTGCACCCCTCAGACTGCTCAAAACCACATTCAAAAAGTTTATTAAACTGGAGAAAAGCACCCCATAAAGAAGGTTGTTTCCTCACTACAGAAATACCAAACATCTGGATGCTATATGTGATTTAGGCAAAGTGTGAGACTGAGAAAGAAGGCAGGCATCTGGATGTGGGAGCACAGATTGTGCTGGATTTCATTTTTTGGGAAAAACCATAGTGCTTTTCCAGAGCCTTTATGCTACCAGTTATCATGTCTCAGGATTCGAAACCAACGACTCTTTATTGCGTGATTTGCTTCTTTCCTCTCTGAGCCACAGTGAGTTTTGTTTATATTTTTGTTTTCTTACTATATGTTGTCTTTGTTCCATTCATCTTTAGAAAACAGGTGTTTCTATTTGTTAATTGTGTCTGTCCTTTTGAGTGTGGCTATATAAACCTTCCCCTGACTAATCTTTCCTGGTGGTGACATTCTTTGTGGCTCCAACTTGGAATTAAATTCTGCTTTTTGATTTCTATTAGTCAGATAAAGATTAGCTAGGTTATTTATCCCTGCTATTTCTTCTGTCTGTCCTACTTATTTATGATTTCTTTAGCGAGGAGGTAGGAGGCATTTCTTCTCAGCAGTAGAACTTCACTTTCTCAGTTTGTTTTCATAGGTTTATTTTTTCTCACTTATGGAGCCTTTCTATCTATGCATGCCTTCCTAATTCAGGGTAATAGTGGTCTTTCTCTTTTCCTTAGTTCATAAGGAGGTATAAGGAACACTCGATGCCCGATTAAGAACCAAGGTCCAAGTGGTAATCTCCTAGTCCTCTGGTTAGGGTTATTCCAGCCTGCGCAGGAGACACTAGGGGCTGAGCAGCTAGGAACCTTAGACTGTAGAGGAACTAGTTGGGTCAGCTGTGTTTGTTCTTAGATAGCCCCTGGTTTCCTGTATGTTAGTACTAGTGCATAATGCCAGCAAAATGGAAGCCCCCTATCTTTCATTTACAGGTGACAGACTTGAGTTGGGACTTGTTTTTTTTTTGTTAATTGAGTTGAAGCTGTTATTGGTCATATTTTAAATAAAATTTTGAACAACATTTATCTGATGCTCTACACTGGGCACTTACATTGGTCAGAGTTTCCTTCTACATCTCCAAATGATGTAATTCAGATGACACCCCTGAGGTATCCATTTACTATAATTAGGCATAAAAGTTACTCTAAACTCTGTCCAGCCTCTGTTCAGTGACTTCCTTTTCAAAAGTCCATAAAGCTTAGGGCGACTGCGCTTTTATGCACTACTGAAAAGACAGAAACTGCCAGATCAAAGGATAGAGTCCAAGATGACTCCATCTGCCTAATTATAGGGAATCTTCCAACAGGGATTCCATCTGAAACACATATTTCAGAGATTGGTCGTAAACCCCCATGCAATCATTCAGTGTAGAGAACAGGATAAATGTGAGCCAAGCCCAAGTGCCATCTTTGGGAGAAAAAATCAACAGCTGGTAAAAAGTAATTTTATTTTTTATAAATATTTTGCATTGCCATATCTTAAGAGCTATATTTTTTCATATTTCTGCCGATAGAGTCATGTGAGGGCTTATTTTTTGGAGAATTAATTCATGTTTTCATTGGTACTATTTTCGGGGACCTAATTTTTTTTTACATACAGTTTTTAAATGTAGCCTATTCCAGTTTTTGAGAGATAGAATGAACATAAAACAGAAATTCAGAAATTATTTTTGTTCTTTTTATGTCATTGATTAGCTGTAAAATTAATAAGACATGTTTATTCTTTGTGTCAGTACGATGACAGCAATACCACATTTACGTTATGTCTTTTATGTTTTGCTGCTTTTACACAATAAAAGAGCAATTTTATAGAAAAAAAAGAATTGCTTTTGCATTGCTATATTCTGAGAGCTATAGCTTTTATTTTTTTCTAGATGGAGCAGAGTGGGGACTTATTTTTTGTGGGTAAGATGACATTGCCAGCTATACTATTTTTTATTTACATACAACTTTTTGATGGAGGCTTCTGCCACTTTTTTTCCTGCGGTCGGTTTAAAAAACATGTGCCATTCTTTTTTGTTAACTGAAGGGGTTAGCTAGTATGATAGTTTTATAGTGTTGGATGTTCTCAGTGTAATTGACAATAAATATGTATACTTTTTTTGTTTGTTTTTGCATAAGCATATGTATTTATTGGTATTATGCTTTTTTTTTCTTTTTCCTGTTCTTTGCCTTTTTAAAATATTTTTACAGTTTTTAAACTTTTTTTTAACGTTTTTACCTAGTACCTAGATGGGACATCAATTTCTTTTGTTTGTTATGATACTCTGCAATGCTTTTACATTGCATTTAATTAAATCAGTGACTTGTACATAGGCAGGAGGCGTGTCAGGTAATGCTCAAGGCAAGACCTCACAGACCACCATACCCTGGTTACCCCGCAGCTTTTACGTTATTTTGCCCGGGATCATCAAGGAGCCCATTGACGTGACCTGATCTAAAAAATGTAGAGTTTTATGCAAATTAAAAGCTGATTTTTACAGCACCAGCAAAAGCTAGGAGATGTCAGAAATCTCAAGACCGCACATACACACTTGCTTTTTCCTGACTAAAATGGAAAACTGCTGTTTTTGAAAGAAGCAGCGTGGAAATTATTTTTGCGTTTGGCAGCATTTTTTCACCATGAAAGCAATGAGAAAATGCAAAAAAGCAGTAGAAATGCAACAGTTTTTTGCTGTATTTTTGTTGCTTTTGTTGTGTATGAAACTAACTTTATTTAAGCGGGTACTGAATACAAATTAGACTCCAACAATTCAGCTAGCAAATGCAACAAAAAATGCAGCAAAAATGCTGAAAAAAAACCAGCAAGAATGCATCAAAATCTGATTTTTTGCTGGAAAAAGAACAAGTTTTGCTGCAGAAATAAAAACAGAAAAAAAACAACATGTGAACATACCCCAAAGCTTTTCCCCTCTCACTTGTTTTCTATATCAGTCGCTGCAACAGGTCTCTGCTAAGCTATTCATTTTCCTGGGGCATATGCATCTTGTCAGGGGGAATGCACAGTGCACTCAGTAATAGTGCACTACACTTGGTGCCTACTAGTGCATATTGTACTTCTTGAGTGAGTAATGCGATACATGTGTCACCACACATCACAATGGATCTCTTCATTTGAGGCAATCTACAGCAGAGCCTTATTTTGCTAGATTCTAAAGACTATGGAGGGTTAGAAAAATAAATACACTATTATACTTGCCTCCCTTTGGCCATGATCATACCTGTCCCACTGCCGCTCATGATCACTTCCCTACAGCATCCTACTTACTCGTATTTCAGATTTTCTGGCAGCCCCATGGATTAGACACTATGGATTGCATTAGGTGTTGTCAAAGTTGACACAGTTGTGTTGTGAGCAATGCAGATCCTTATAGTCAGGACCCAAAAGTGGAATAAGACTGAAGAAAAGCAATTTAAGGACTGGGCAGTAAGTGGTGGCACTGGGACAGTTATGGGCAAGGTTGAGGAAAAATGAGTATAATCATCTCCACCCACAATCTAAAAGTGATGAAGGGCGTATAATAGCAAAATTTCATACATTTTTGCTCAGGTAATGTCTGCATTCTTTTAAAATCTTGAAAATGCTTTGATGCATTCCCTTATTATACACAAAAACTATGCTATGCATGAACAATGTAATGCAATAGTCTAACCAAATATTTGCATACTTTCCTGCCTGATCATAATGAAGAACATTTCAAACTAAGCCTCAGGGAATACATACTAGTGCTACTGTAAATTAACATAGCAACACAAAAGTAACTTGAATAATCATACACTGAATAGAAACTGGTGGGAATACATTACAGCATAATGGGCAATTAGATCATTATCACTGTGTATCTGCAACCTCTATTACCATCACTCGCATTTAAACTAATAGTAAATTTCTATTTCATTAGTTTTGATTAATTAGACCTCATCGTAACACTTCATAAAAATTATATGACAGAGCTATATTGAAATAATATTATCTTAATAATTTACAAGCTTTATAGTTTGTATAAGGGCTGCCATTGAATTCAGGAAGTGAAGCCCATTGACCCATAAGAGAAAATCAATGCTATTAACGCCTTCCCAACCTTTGACGTTGTACAACATCATGAAAGTTGGCGCCTTCCCGACCCATGACGTTGTACAACGTCATAGCGGTTACCGTAGCACCGTTGCCGCAGTAACTGCCATCGGGCCTGGTGCTCTGTGATTCGTATCACAGAGCACCTGGGCTTGAGGTCAGGGGGATGGATTTTCCACCACGCCCCCAGGATCATTGTGATTGGCTGTTTAAACAGTCAATCACAGTGATCCTGTCTCCATCTATAGAAGGGGCGGTCAGAGCCTTCTATAGGTTGGAGTGCTGCAGGGGGCAGGTATCACCCCTTCCAGCTCTGATGGGGAGTGATCTGATCACTCCCCATCAGCTTCACCAGCATGGCGGTGGTGCAGGCACTTGTGCCCACTGCCTGCTTTTGCCCGCTGCCGCCTTCTTCTCCCGCCACTTCTCTGCCCGCCGCCGCTTCTCTGCAGGCCGATCCCCATGCATGGGGATCAGGCTGCAGAGTAGTGATCTGGCAGCCCGGGCACAGTGATCCACATAGTGGATCACTGTGCCCAGTCTGTCAGATCACTTTCTGCAACTCAATCCCCATGCAGGGGGATCAGGCTGTAGAGTAGCGATCTGACAGCCTGGGCACAGTGATCCACTATGTAGATCATTGTTCCTGGGCTGTCAGATCGCTTCTCTGCAGCCCGATCATAATGCAGACGGTCAGGCTGCAGTGAAGTGATCTGACAACCCTAGCGCAGTGATCCATTATGTGATCACTGTGCCAGGGCTTTCAGATCACTTCACTGCAACGTTGGGTCACCTAACCCAAGCCTCAGAGATCATGTGATCTCTAAGACAGGTTTGCACAGTGATGCTGCAATGTATGGCAATGATCTGCCATACAGTGCATCACTATGTCACCAGAAACTGCAACAAGAGGACACTTGATCCCTTGCTGCAGTCTCTGGATGTAGCAGAGGCGAAAGGGCATCATGGTACCTTCATTGTGGACTACGACGCAGGCAATCAAGCATCGTGGGACCATCGTTGTGGACTATGTCGGATTTTTATAATAAAGATTTTTTACTGTGGTGTATTTTGACTTTATGAATCTCGGGGTTAGTGCCAGCTGCCAATAAAAAGCTGGCATTAAGCCCTTTATTACCCAGTTTGCCACTGGCACCAGGGCAACTAGAAGAGTCTGGGTGCAGCGCCAGAAAATGAAGCTTCAATGAATGCACCAATTTCTGGAGCGACTGCGGGCTGCAATTCGCAGCATGGGGGCCCAGAATGCTTGGGCCTCTCCATGCTGAAGATTCAGCCCCAACCCGCCTAGTTGTACCTCGCTTGGACCAAAAATATGGCGGGCCCCACGTCATTTTTTTCTAAAATTATTTCTATAAATAGAAAAAAATGGGCTTTGCTGTATTTTTGGTTGTCAGCCAGGTACAATGAGGCAGCTGGGGGTTGGTAGCAGTCTATAGCTGCCAAGTTGTACCTGGCTGGACAAAAATATGGCAAAGCCCCACATCATTTTCTTTTTTTAATTATTTCACAAATAAAATGACAGCCCACAACCCACAGCCACCCCAGAAAATAGTGCATTCATTAGAGGTGCTATTTTCTGGTGCTGTACCCCAACTCTTCCAGTTGCCCTTGTGCTGGTGGCAATGGTTAGCGGACACCATGTCTCATATAGAGAGCCCCTGTGTTTCTAAATATTGGAGCTCCCCCACAAGTGACCCCATTTTGGAAACTAGACTCCCCAAGGAACTTATCTAGATGCATAGTGAGCACTTTGAACCCCCAGGCACTTCACAAATTGATACATAAAAATGAAAAAGTTTTTTTTTTCATAAAAAGTTTATTTTTCATTTTTACGGATCAATTTTTGAAGCACCTGGGGGTTCAAAGAGCTCACTATGCATCTAGATAAGTTCCTTGAGGGATTAGATTAGTTTCCCAAATGGGGTCACTTGTGGGGGAGCGCCAATGTTTAGGCACACAAGGGCTCTCCATAAGCAACATGGTGTCCGCTAACAATTGGAGCTAATTTTCCATTCAAATTGATAGCGGACACCATGTTGTTGTGGGGAGCCCCTGTGTGCCTAAACATTGGCGTTCCCCCACAAGTGACCCCCATTTTGGAAACTAGACTCCTCAAGGAACTTACCTAGATGGGTTGTGAGCACTTTGAACCCCCAGATGCTTCACAAATTAGTCTGCAAAATAAAGAAAATAAAATTTTGGTGCAAAAAAAGTACTTTTTAATTTTTAAGGATAAATATGTGAAGCACTTGGGGGTTCAAAGTGCTCACTATGCATCTAGATAAGTTCCTTGGTGGGTCTAGTTTTCAAAATGGGGTCACTTGTTGGGGAAGCTCCAATGTTTAGGCACACAGGGGGCTCTCCATACACAACATGGTGTCCGCTAACAATTGGAGTAAATTTTCCATTCAAATTGTAAGCGGACACCATGTTGGCGCTATATAAATAAAGATTATTTTTATATTATTTTTATATAGATTAATAATTATTATAGTTGACAAAATATTGCACTTTACTGGATTGGCATGCTGGCGATCCTTTTCTGCAGTTAGTGCCTTATTGGCAAGCTTCTGAATTATTTGTAATTATGGATTAAAGGGTTTATTTACTTTAGCTTTATTTTTAAGGAGTTTTCCTAATGAACAAATTTAATTTTAGAGTTCATGGTAATCAATAGATCTTGGAACAATAATAATTTCCACAACTGAACGTATTTAAAAAAAATGTTGCTGTGCTGAATTAAACTTATAAATATTTACCTACAATGTACTGTGCAATGGCCGTGTCTGACTGTACAGGGACATGTTTGATCATGCCAAAGTTCCTGGCCTGGGGAGGACTCAAAAGAGTATAAAAATATTACAGCATGGCATCGCAAATATTTTTTTCTTTGAGATAAAATATTTTTTAATGTCTTCATGACCAAGGGCGTAATAGCACATGCTTGGTCATGTCCCTCCTTCTCATTCATGCTCACGCATTGAGTTGATCAGCTGACATGTGTAATTAACAGTAGCAATCGGATTAGCAAACTGATCAGTGCTGTTAACCGTTTGGATTATGCTGTCAATCGCTGACAACACAATCCAAAGCACTGCAAAGGGGATCCTGCTATTCCCCACCGCCATTGGAGGTCCCATAATGTGATCATAGATTCTCGGTGCGTTGCCATAACAGACCAGGGTCCTGTGAGGACCCTGAATGCTGTGTCATAAATCACTTCCTGTGGATGGCCATTGAATGCTGGCATTCACAGAAAGTGATCATTTCTCCTGTTCATAGATGTGCATCAGCACTTACATAACAGGGACAAATATATACGATTATGTCAGCACAGGAATGTTTTTTTAAACACATCCAATTGTGAAACTTAAGGCCCCGTTACACACTTCAATGTCATTAAGATATCACTAGCGATCTCATGGGAGTGCGGTTGTTAGGACATCTTTTTGACATCGTTGGTGAGATGTCACACGTCAATATATTGTGGACAATGCACCAACAATGTAGTGAGCAGCTATCATTCGCACAACCCAGCGAATGATACTCGTTCACTGTTGTGAATAGGCGAAGTCATTAACGACATCGTTATCGCGGTGTCACACACAACGATGCAGCAGGTTGGCTGAGCAAGGATCGTTCGATTTGAGAACATGATCTCAAATCTGCGATCAACGATCCAACAATTTATCATAGTGGTATCTCGGTGTCACAAGAAACGACGTCCTAATGATGTCATTTGAAACACTCTAAACCCGTGATGTTTCAGTGATATTGTTCACAATATCGTGCCGTGTAATGGGCCCTTTGATATTATTCCAAGATGTTGATGATATGATTTTGTGGAACTTGCTAATACAGGTATGTAAGTTTTGCTAATTCTCCTGCTTTTAGTACTTTATTCCTCATAGACTACTCTGTTCTCTCCTAACAATGGCTGCTGACAGAGGAGAATGTGAGAAGACCTGTCCAACAGCCTCATCGAGTAGAAAATCAGTGTGTTTTTCAACTGTAGGATACTGAAAGTCATATGCTTCTCTTACATAAAGCGTCATTATTACAACAGGTAGTACATTGCCGTTTGTGAGAAAGTCTGCACTAACTGCCAAAGGTGTTTCACGAAGGAGAACCTGCTATTGTTACAAGATATTAAAAAGAGGTAAAAACATTATGCCTGTAAAACATTTTGTAAAATAAAATAATGATAAAAATAAGCTTTAATCTACAATTTTATACACAAGGCTATTGATGGTTCTTCCTATGGTTTCCTCTCACATACTGTGTTTAACCTCTTTACCCCTGAGCAATTTACAATTTTCCGGCTTTCGTTTTTCCCTTCCCTTATTCAAAGAGCCTTAACTTTTTTATTTTTATGTCAATATAGAAGTTGGAGGGCTTCTTTTTTGCGGCACGAGTTGAACTTTTGAATGAAATCATTTATTTAACCATATAGTGTACAGGAAATTGGAAAAAAAATTCAGACTGCGGTGAAATAAAAAAAAAAAAGTGCAAATACATGTTTGTTTTTTGGGTTTTTTTATTCATCATGTTCACTATATGGTAAAACAGACATGTCAGTATGATGCCTTGGGTTGGTATAAGTTCGTAGATGCCAAACCTATATACTTTTAGATTCTGGAAGTCTGTATGTAAGTCCCCAGACTGATCTGTAATATATAAAGAAACCTTATTATATTCATCTGCGGAGTAGTCTGATCAGATGGGTGTCGCTGGTCTTGGTCCGGAGCCTCCTTTCTTCTAGTAATTGTGATCCTCGAATGGTCCTATTGGGTAACGCACCCACACAGTCTCTGCCATTGGGCTTCTGTACATTCTGCCATTGGGCTTCTGTATATTCTGCCATTGGGCTTCTGTACATTCACACTCTGCCATGCTGAAAACACAGCAATTACTGAAATGTGCAGGCATTGCAAAAGTTAAAATGAACTCCACATATGTGCACTGCATGGATTTTTTTTATCTTTGTCTTGCTTTTGAGGATCTTTTGCTCTACTTCAATTTGTCAGACAAGTCCTATTTAAGTGATTTCTTGATTGAGAACAGGTCTGCATGTGGCTAGGGAAATTGAACTCTGCTTCTCACAGATGTAAAGAAAACAAAGTAAATATATGTTTAAGGCGGCCGTCAGACGCCTCCATATCTTGAACGATATTGTAAGCGATCACGTGCACGCGCGATCGCTTAACATATCGCTCACATCGCTGGTGAGATGTCACACAGACAGACTCACCAGCGATGTTGGCCAGCAAGATCGCTGGTAACTATGGTACACATCGGGTTACTAGGCGCAGCGCGGCGCTTAGTAACCCGACGTGTACCATAGTTACCATCTCCCAGCATAGGCTCTGCCGCTGGGAGATCATTCATCGTGGTGTCATACACCACGATGAAGCAGATTGTTAAATCGTTCATCGCTAGATATGAGCTCCTGCTCTCATATCTGCGATGTCACGATCAAGCAATTTTACATTGTAAAATCGCTTGATCGCACGTAGCGATGTACAAACGATATCGCTTAAGCGATCAAAAAGCAGATCACTTAAATGATATCGTTTAAGATATGGAAGCGTGTGACGGCCGCTTTAGGGGGAAGTCAATCACTTTTTCTCCCAGGGCCCTGTAGGTTTGGATTTCTTTTCCCCTTAATAATAAAGACCTTCATTTAAAAACTGAATTTTGTGTTTACTTGTGTTTAGAGATGAGAGACCTTTTCCAAGCAAGGTTCACTAATTTCCAATTCAGCACCAACATTGATGATTTGGTTTGTGATCGAAAAATGTATTAAATTTACTAAAACATCGTCGAAAACGGTTTTGTTCAAGGAAAAGAACAAAATTTTAAATAGCCCTACAACTTTCCATGAAGAAAAGAAGGAAAAAACCTTTTATAATATTTTACCTGTGTTTTATGTGCGATTGTTTACATTATGTATTCCAGGTGTTACTATGGCCGAGGACGGCCATGGTTAAAGATGGGAGGTATGTGGGGAGTGAAACTTCCATTTCCTCAAAGGCTACATATATTGTATGTTTACCGGATTATGTTAGCATTGCACAAGGTGTTGAAATCATCACCTGTGCAGGTGATGAAATTACCACCTTTTGCAATGTATGAAAATCCTGAAAGAGTTGCCCAAAAGTTCCCATCACAGTAGATGTCTCTGTAGAGGTAGCCAGGGGGCAAGAGGAATCCTCAAGCCTTTACACCACTCTGGACCCCCTTATATGCATATGGGGGCAAAAATCCCTACAAAGAAGGCTACATGTAAATTGGCTGAAATGCATTGTATGGACTGTCATATAGTTATAATAAAACTTATATAATTATAGGGGCCCAGCGCACACAAATAACCCTCTACCAATGGCTTATTGCAATCTCTACACTTTGTCATATAATGGTAACCTCTATACTATGTGATATAATGAGTACAGATCAAAAAGGCTGGTTAACCGCTAGCCGGATGTTTATTTGGATGCTAAAAACATTTTTTCTTCTTAAAAACATTAAAATCACTAAAAAATATATTGAAAAAAATATTAAAAAACACAAGAGATGTTTTTTTTTCTATACAAAACCCGTCCTAAGACGTGTTCAACATATGTTAATATGTTGTTAGATGTGGTCTTCTGTGTTGGATCCCCAGTCCTTAGTTGGTTAATATTCTTTTTATCTGTATACGGTATCCTAAAAATATATGTGGTGTGAAAATTACCAAATAATTGTTCTGGGTAGCTTGTTTTAAGTTTAAATTCTCTATCCCCTTACCTCTAGACAATCCTTTTACTAGAGAGTATCTTGACACTGTAATGGTACCTTTACACACCGTTACCGAAAGGTATAAACCAGCAGGTGTCGGAGACAATTGTACCCAATACCTTCAAAACTCAGCGAGGTTGCGGCGTGTAAATCAGGTAACACCTTCCTGTCTCTGTGGACAACAGTCTTTCAGCCGTGCTGAAAAACAAGCAGGTATAAACCCTATGGTGGCGGCGTGTAATTGGGGCACAGGAAGGTATTGCGTGGCCTAGCGTAATCCCTGGGGCGTGCCACGGCAGCATGTATGCCACGCCCCATCAGGAAACATTGGTGGAAGCTCCTGCGTTACGATTCTCACAGGGCGCCATTTTGGATGAGCTGTCACTTCAGCAATACACATACGTGCCGTCTGCACGATCAAAACACTATTGTGTTGGCCAATGGTTGTCGTTTGGACCGGCGTGATGGACTGTGGCATGCCTCTGTGTTGTCCCTGCTGCCCCAGGTCCGCCCATATTCCCTTGTGGTAGCGGCGTGTAAATCAGGGAAGGTGCTCCACAGAAGGTAACTCGCGGCACCTGTCGGCACTTCCGGGGAACGAAAATACCTTCTGTGGAGTACCTTGTGGCGGCGTGTATATGCGGTATCAGGTACCGTTAGCAACCGTTGAAAACGCGCGCGTGCACGTGCGGTCCCTGCCTGTTCCTACCTTCGGTAGTGGCGTGTAAAGGTACCATAACAGTCTCCTTTCATCTTCTGGCTGTTGGGGATTGTATTTGTGCTCGTTAGCTGTGTGTTTCTGTGATAGCTATATATCCACAATTATAAATTTTTAGTGTAAAGATAACTGTCATCATCTAGTGAATAAAGATTCTTCCTATGAGCTTTACTGTTTTCTTGTTAACGGAGTTGTAGCTCTTATTTTGTCTATTCCTATAAAATGTGTATAGTAGTAAATAGTATGCTTATTTATAGTGTATTGTTATTCATAAACTTGGTTTTTGTACCTTTCTAATCCTATTTCTTGCCCACAGACCTCTATCTCTTCATCCTACGGATTTATTACACCTGTTCCTATAAAAATAAACAAGGGGTTTGTATCTCTGATGCTGTGTATGTTTACATCTTAGCTATCTGCTTTCCATTACCTATTACTAAAAAATCCATATATACTAATTTTCATTGAGATTGCGGTTTCATTTAACCCTTGACAATATTGTATTATTTCTTATAGCACCTATGTCTATGTCCGCATTGCAACTGTGTATGTACTTACAGCTTCAATTATACCTCTTTAATATATATGCTTATTAATATACTGTAATCCTTCTTTATTATTGCTAGTTGCTATATCATGTATCCTGATTAGTGTGGTATTCCTTTCTATCTGTGAGTTTACCCCACTGTTGAGTCTTACTCCTTCTCTACCTCTGCTTTAATCTGTGTTAGTCTGTTTATGCTATCCGTGCTTACACTTTGGTGTTTCAGCTATTATATCTATGTACTTACACTGTGTCCATTTCCTATGCATATCAGGCTTTGTTTAAAAACTCTTTCACTTTTGTTTTTCTTGCATATCCTAATAGCGCTGTATGCTTGGCTTACCTCCTCACTATGTGGCGTCTGTACCTGTGGCTCGTTCTCTTCTTGCTGTTCGACATCTCCTTCCCTCACATGTGCGGTTTGCTCCTCTGGTTGTCGGAGCTTCTGCTTCCTGGCGATGGCACCCTATTCGTCAACAGTGATGCAGTAGTTGGGCAGGATATGGGTAGACTGAGGCGGAGTCTTAGCGAATGCCGTCAGGCCAGTTACAAAGTCTTAGTGCAGTGGTGTGGATCTGAACTGCTACCAACATTGATGCATTTCAAGGACTAGCGGTCCCCTTCTTCAGAGCGTGGACACTGAACAGCCAGAGTGTGGACTCTGAACAGCCAGAAAATCGAAGGAGACTGTTGCAGTGTCAAGATACTCTCTAGTAAAAGGATTGTCTAGAGGTAAGAGGATAGAGAATTTAAACTTAAAACAAGCTACCCAGAACAATTATTTGGTAGTTTTCACACCACATATCTTTTTAGGATACCACATACGGATAAAAAGAATATTAACCAACTAAGTAACGACTGGGGATCCAACACAGAAGACCACATCTAACAACATATTAACATATGTTGAACAGGTCTTAGGACGGTTTCTGTATAGAAGAAAAAACATCTCTTGTCTTTTTTTTATATATTTTTTCAATATATTTTTTAGTGATCTTAATGTTTTTAAGAAGAAAAAATGTTTTTAGCATCCAAATAAACATCCGGTTAACGGTTAACCAGCCTTTTTGATCTGTACTCATTATATAATAAAGTATAGAGGTTACCATTATATGACATAGTAAAGTGGTCACCATAAGCCACTAGTAGAGGGTTATTTGTGTGCTAGGCCCCTATAATTATAATTTTTAATACACCACAGGGAGATTTAAGCACAGTAATCCCCCTACAGCCTTCTAGCAGCTACATCCATCTATATTCCCTTAGACTAGCTCCAGTGTATAACTCAAAATAATAATAAAACTTATCTACTTATATAATCGGGAGTTGGGCACTGTAGCCCAATCCCAGACTCCTTTGCGCGACTGCGACTGCGAGTGATGACGCGTAGCGTCATCACGAGCCGCAGCCGCTCTACAGTTAAAAAAAAAAAAATCCTCACCTCTCCCCGAGCCCCCGGAGTCTCCCGCCGTCTTCCGCCGTGTTCCGCTAGGCTCCCGGTGGCTCTGCAGGCTCCCGGTGCCTGCAGTGGTCTTCTATCTACTGGACTCAAGGACCTGTGGTGATGTCAGAGTCACGTGACACCAGCTTACTCCAGGCAAATCGCGGGTCACGTGACTCTGACATCACCACAGGTCCTTGAGTCCAGTAGATAGAAGACCACTGCAGGCACCGGGAGCCTGCACAGCCACCGGGAGCCTAGCGGAACACGGCGGGAGACGGCGGGGGCTCGGGGTGAGGTGAGCATAATCTTTTTTTATTTTTTTTAACCCCTGCCTTGCAGGAGCACCACCACAGACACCTCTATATTCTGCCACCACACAGATGCCTGTATACTATCCCACCACACAGACACCTGTATACTATGCCACCACACAGACGCCTGTATACTATGCCACCACACACACGCCTGTATACTCTGCCAACACACACACGCCTGTATACTCTGCCGCCACCACAGACACCTGTATACTCTGCCAACACACACACGCCTCTATACTCTGCCGCCACCACAGACACCTGTATACTCTGCCGCCACCACACAGACGCCTGTATACTCTGCCACCACCACACACGCCTGTATACTCTGCCAACACACACACGCCTGTATACTCTGCCGCCACCACAGACACCTGTATACTCTGCCAACACACACACGCCTGTATACTCTGCCGCCACCACCACACACGCCTGTATACTCTGCCGCCACCGCCACACACGCCTGTACACTCTGCCGCCACCACACACGCCTGTACACTCTGCCGCCACCACACACGCCTGTACACTCTGCCGCCACCACACACGCCTGTACACTCTGCCGCCACCACACACGCCTGTATACTCTGCCACCACCACACACGCCTGTACACTCTGCCGCCACCACACACGCCTGTATACTCTGCCGCCACCAGCACAGACGCCTGTATACTCTGCCGCCACCAGCACAGACGCCTGTATACTCTGCCACCACCACACACGCCTGTATACTCTGCCAACACACACACGCCTGTATACTCTGCCGCCACCACAGACACCTGTATACTCTGCCAACACACACACGCCTGTATACTCTGCCGCCACCACAGACACCTGTATACTCTGCCGCCACCACCACACACGCCTGTATACTCTGCCGCCACCACAGACGCCTGTATACTCTGCCAACACACACACGCCTGTATACTCTGCCGCCACCACAGACACCTGTATACTCTGCCAACACACACACGCCTGTATACTCTGCCGCCACCACAGACACCTGTATACTCTGCCGCCACCACCACACACGCCTCTATACTCTGCCGCCACCACAGACACCTGTATACTCTGCCGCCACCACCACACACGCCTGTATACTCTGCCGCCACCACCACACACGCCTGTATACTCTGCCGCCACCACCACACACGCCTGTATACTCTGCCGCCACCACCCCACACAACGCCTGTACACTCTGCCGCCACCACACACGCCTGTACACTCTGCCCACCACCACCACACGCCTGTACACTCTGCCGCCACCACACACGCCTGTACACTCTGCCGCCACCACACACGCCTGTATACTCTGCCGCCACCACACACGCCTGTACACTCTGCCGCCACCACACACGCCTCTATACTCTGCCGCCACCACCACACCCGCCTGTATACTCTGCCGCCACCAGCACAGACGCCTGTATACTCTGCCGCCACCAGCACAGACTCCTGTATACTCTGCCACCACCACACATGCCTGTACACTCTGCCACCACCACACACGCCTGTACACTCTGCCACCACCACACACGCCTGTACACTCTGCCGCCACCACACACGCCTGTACACTCTGCCGCCACCACACACGCCTGTATACTCTGCCACCACCACACACGCCTGTACACTCTGCCGCCACCACACACGCCTGTACACTCTGCCGCCACCACACACGCCTGTACACTCTGCCGCCACCACCACACATGCCTCTATACTCTGCCGCCACCACCACACCCGCCTGTATACTCTGCCGCCACCAGCACAGACGCCTGTATACTCTGCCGCCACCAGCACAGACTCCTGTATACTCTGCCACCACCACACATGCCTGTACACTCTGCCACCACCACACACGCCTGTACACTCTGCCACCACCCACACACGCCTGTACACTCTGCCGCCACCACACACACGCCTGTACACTCTGCCGCCACCACACACGCCTGTACACTCTGCCGCCACCACCACAGATGCCTCTATACTCTGCCGCCACCAGCACAGACGCCTGTATACTCTGCCGCCACCAGCACAGACGCCTGTATACTCTGCTGCCACCACACATGCCTGTACACTCTGCCGCCACCACACACGCCTGTACACTCTGCCACCACCACACACGCCTGTATACTCTGCCACCACCACACACGCCTCTACACTCTGCCGCCACCCACACACACCTGTACACTCTGCCGCCACCACCACAGATGCCTCTATACTCTGCCACCACCAGCACAGACGCCTGTATACTCTGCCGCCACCAGCACAGACGCCTGTATACTCTGCCGCCACCAGCACAGACGCCTGTATACTCTGCCGCCACCAGCACAGACGCCTGTATACTCTGCCGCCATCAGCACAGACGCCTGTATACTCTGCCGCCACCAGCACAGACACCTGTATACTCTGCCGCCACCAGCACAGAAGCCTGTATACTCTGCCGCCACCAGCACAGACGCCTCTATACTCTGCCGCCACCACCACAGATGCCTGTATACTCTGCCCCCACCACCACACACGCCTGTATACTCTGCCCCCACCACCACACACGCCTGTATACTCTGCCGCCACCACCACAGACACCTGTATACTCTGCCACCACACAGATGCCTGTATACTATGCCACCACAGACACCTATATACTCTGCCACCACCACCACACACGCCTGTATACTCTGCTACCCACAGAGCCGCCTGTATACTCTGCTACCCACAGAGCCCCCTGTATACTCTGCTACCCACTGACCCGCCTGTATACACACAATTCATTTCACCCTGCTCCCGATGCAATTGCATCGGGCCTTTTTACTAGTTTCTTTATATTACAGAGTCTTTTGGTAGCACCACTACTTCCCAGTCTAGGATTATCTCTTTCAAGTCTATGGGGGGTGATGTTCACAGAAATCATCCCCCATATGCTGTGAGAGCAGGTACACAGTTACTAGTGACAGTGTGAAAAGCAGTGTGGCCACAAAGATTACTGTAGTTCAAGCTCAAGGGGTCACACAGGGACAATCCCGCGAGTTTGAACTGCACTGCACTATCTGATATAACCTCTCCTCACATGCGCTATCTGATGATACTAGCGTGATATATCCCCTACATCTTGTGCAATATTGTGGATTTCACGAGGCAGCAAGTGTTAAGAGCACTGACAGAATTCTCGCTGTGTAACCTGAGAAAAGCTCAGTGAAGTAAATTACAACTTGTCACACTGTCGGGACCTATGCAATGCCTGCCGTCCACCATATGAGGGATGCAGTCACTGAACTTGCACCCCATATGCTGGGATTACTTCAGGATTTATTTGGGTGTCATTTTTGCTTTTTTTTCTAATTTTGTAACTTTTTTTATTACTTGGTAGAATGGGAGACTTTTAAAAAATGGATTTTAATGAAAAAAATGGTGAAACAGGAATGTATTGGGGAGCTTATTTTCAAATCAAATATTTATAGGTGTGGTCATTTGTGTCCTTACCCGACATTACTAACCAAGCCAGTATCTGATTGATGCTGAAACATTACTAACCTCTGGGATATGTCAGCTGACATTACCCAGCTGTATAAATAATTATCCGCTGCACACTAAACATTACATGACATAATAGCTAAGGAATGAAATAAACATATAGGAAACTAATGCAAATTTGGATGAGGAAAATTGACATTGCAAAAACTGCTTAAGGATACACAATGAAAAAAATGAGAATCTTAGTTGATGTATTGGCCATCGCATGTAAGCCCGATAACCTACATCAAGGTGCTCTCATATCTATCAGGTCCCTGACCTTGTGCCCCTGTCTGTGCCAATCTAGTTTACCATCTTGCTGTAGTCAAGCTCCCAGCCACACCCACACATGCAGGTTTTAATTGCACTTAGAGGCACACATCCTCATATGCATTTGTACCGCAGACAGAGGCACAAGGTCAGGGACCCAATAGATATGAGAGCACCTTGACGTAGTTTATCGGGCTTACATGCAATGGCCAATGCACCAACTAAGATTCTCATTTTTCATTTTGTATCCTTAAGCAGTTTCTGCAATATCAATTTTCCTCATCCAAATTTGCATTAGTTTCCTATATGCCATCATTCATTCCTTAGCCATTATGTCATGTAATGTTTAGTATGCAGCAGATAATTATTTATACATATTGTCTTTTTCCTGCTAGCACCTTCACATATAGGTGTGCCAGTCGTTCTTACTTTAATATTGTTACAGTTTTCTGACTGAGCACCCTTCCCTCGATAGGCAGTCTAGTTTACCATGTCTAGTTCACCATCTTGCTGTAGTCAAGCTCCCAGCCACACCCACACACGCAGGTTTTAATTGCGCTTAGAGCCACACATTCTCATATGCATTAGTACTGCAGACAGAGGCACAAGGTCAGGGACCCAATAGATATGAGAGCATCTTGACGTAGGTTATCGGGCTTACATGCAATGGCCAATGCATCAACTAAGATTCTCATTTTTCATTTTGTATCATTAAGCAGTTTCTGCAATGTCAACTTTCCTCATCCAAATTTGCATTAGTTTCCTATATGCTATCATTCATTCCTCCTAAGCCATTATGTCATGTAATGTGCAGCGGATAATTATTTATACATATTGTCTTTTTCCTGCTAGCACCTTCACATATAGGTGTGCCAGTCGTTCTTACTTTAATATTATGACATTACCCAGCTGGCATCAATTCTAAATAACATTACCCTGTTTGCCAATGCTCCAACACAGAGGGAAAGCTGTTGGGAAGCACCAGGAGTTGCGCATTTAATAAGGGTGACACTCCTGGTGCAGCTGTGGCCTGCTAATTTTTTTTAAAGATCTTAAAATCATTTAAGATTTTAAAGATTACTCGAGTTTTCAGCTGTTCAGAAATTGCTACATGATTCAGATATGCAGTGGCATTCAGGTTTCCATTGATGAAGAATGGTCCCACTATCTTTGTACTCCATATACCACACCATACCAACAATTTATATGTTCCAACAGTCTTGGAGGGATCTATTCACTGTGGGTTAGTGTTAGACCAATAGCGGTGGTTTTGTTTGTTAACTTCACCATTCACAAAAAAGTTTGCCTCATCACTCATCTGAAGGCAATTGTCTATGCAGTGAAGATACGAGATGTGCAGCATCTGAAACAACGGATACTGGCAGCCTGTGCTAGCATTTCTTCTGTGGTGTTGCATTCAGTGTGTCAAGAGTGGGAGAAGAGGGCTGCATTGACAATCCAACACAATGGGCAGCACTTTGAACACATTTTATAAGTGGTCATAAAATTATAAATAATTCATGAAAAATAAAGTTACATTAAAACCAAGCACACCATTGTTTTTCTCATGAAATTCTCAATATGTTTGATGTGTCACATGACCCTCTTCCCATTGAAAAAAATAAAGTTGGATCCAAAATGCCGACTTCAAAATGGCAGCCATGGTCACCACCCATATGGAAATGTTTTCCTGCTCCCATATACAAATGTGCCACAAACAGGAAGTTGATATCACCAACCATTCCCATTTTATTTAGGTGCATCCATATAAATGACCCACCCTGTATTTTGGGACAGTACTAGTGATGGGTGAATCCTAAACTACTCGGAATCGCTAGACTCTAACGAGTCTGAGTCCAGGACTCGCTACTCGTTGCAAGTCTAGCGATTCCAATGTTAATGAATGGGGAGGCGAGTATTGCAACGATTCCTCTGCTGCCGGACCTCCAGAGCAGAGCGAGTCTGGCTGACAGCAGAGTTCAGCTCAGGTCATAATGACCTGAGCTGAACCCTGACTGTTTAGTCAGTTCTCAGCTCTTCTACATCCCTGTCTGTCTAAGCACAGACAGGGATGTAGTAGAGCTGAGATTGCGTTTTGGACTACGTCGGACGGAAGAGGATTTTTTTAATTAAAGATGGAGTCCCTAATGGCTTTTTTTTTATTTCTAATAAAAAAAATTTTATCTCTGTGTTGTGTTTTTTTTAAAACAATTTAATAGAAATTCATGGCGGTCATGTCTAATATTGGCGTGACCGCCATAAATTTCGGACTTAGGGCCAGCTGATAATGCAAAGCTGGCCCTAACCTCTTTATTACCCAGTGAGCCACCGCACCAGGGCCACTGGAAGAGCGGGGTTCAGCGCCAGAGGATGGCGCTTCAATGAACGCGCCATCTTCTGGGTCGGCTGCGGGCTGCAATTTGCAGCGGGGGGTGCCCAGAAAGCTTGGGCCTCCCTGCGCTGCAGATTCCAGCCCCCAGCTGTTTAGCTGTACCTGGCTAGACATAGAAATTGTGCGGAGCCCCACGCATTTTTTTTTTATTATTTCATGAAATTCATGAAATAATAAAAAAAAGGGCTCCCCTATATTCTTGTGTCTGGCCAGGTACAAATAGGCACCTGGGGGTTGGGGGCAGCCCGTCGCTGCCTGCTGGATCCGGCTGGTTCCAGAAATATGGCGAAGCCCACGTCATTTTTTTTCTGAATTAAATGCTTATATTGGACTAACTCTTCTGGCAGGGTGTAAAAATTGTATGATGTGGCTATCAGAGAATCATTTCTGGATGTACTTTATGATCCACAATACGAAGCAACAATGTCAGTGGATAGATATGAGGAAATTTGTAAAAGCTTTTGATTTGATGAAAAGCGAACTTGTCCTGCAAGTTTGGAAATGGATGAATTAGCACCTATCAGTTACATCTGGAATATTTTTTATCAAAAATTGTACCAAGCTTTGCAGTCCTAGTGCTAATGTAACAGTGGATGAGCAACTTGTAGCCTTCAGAGGACATTGCATGTTAATTTAAAACATGCCTTGTAAACTAGCCTAGTTTGGAATAAAAATATTCTAGATGTGTGATTCTGCAAATTATTATGGGATGAAATAAAAATATTCTGGATGTGTGATTCTGAAAATTATTATAGGATGAATGGGCTTATCTACTTTGTCAAAGAAGTTGACGCTCCAGTGCAGAAAGACCAAGGTGCTGACATTGTAAAAAAATCTTGCTTTACTTATTTACAATTCTGGTAGAAACATTACAATGGACAATTATTAATGTTGATCTGGGCAATTTTTTGCTTGAAAAAGATCTTACAGTTGTAGGAATGGCTGTAGCAAAACCGCAGGGCTCGACTGCAAAACTGTTTGAGCTGTGTTTGGAAGCTTGTGGACCCTGTGAAGGTGTTTTCTAGGCCTTTAATTTTGCCTTCCATTGATTTCAATGGGGTTTGGAGGTTCGGCGAACTGTTTGTCTATCTATTCGTTGAACATGTGCCAGTTCGGCAAACCACACCTGAACTTCAAAGGGTTTACTCACCTCTACTTGTGCTATCTTTGTCAAGTATTTAAGTTTGTTTGATGATCTGAAACATTTAAGTGTGACAAACATGTAAAAGAATAGGAAATCAGGAAGGGGACCTACATTTTTTTCACACCACTGTAGTATAAGCACAGCATTGGTTGTTCATTACCAAAGGAAAGTCTCATGTGAACTAATTTCTAGACAAAACTGAATAATTTTTTAAACTTATTTGCCTCTAAGTCTGCTGGCAAGATATTTCTATCCCCTATAGATTAATGATATTAACACAAAAAATCCATTAAAGTCATAAAAAATGTATTTGTAACTGTTTAGGAGTGGCACCCTGATGGCACAACATTCTGTTTAGAAATATAGAACATTAAGAGCAGATAAAATAATTAGTCAATGAAGGCTTCCTGTCTTGTTAATTGATTACGTAGCCTCAGAATATAGACAAATGATTCTTCAGTAGTGATACCCCATCCAAACTGTCATCACAACTAGAAAGGCTAAAGATGGCAAAATACTCTCCAATTGTCCACCTAGTGTTTATTGAGCAGTCAACTTTATCCCTTCATCGGCAACTTTCCAACCCCTAAAGAGATGTCAACTAAGTCTAGATTTGATGGCTTGCCACCAAGATAATAGGACACTGGACCTTTAAAAAAATGCCTAGAGGACACTCTAAATGTAATTCTCATATGGTGAAGGAGTTGTTTAAAGTTCATATTCTATGGTTTGCTGTATTATTAAGCAACATAGCAATAAATTGGTAACAGTGCTTACCTGCCAAAGTCACATATACTAATGCACTACCAGCAAACTCCCTTAATAAAGATGTAGGCAACACATTGCAAAGTACTCATGAGACAACTTATCTAAATCTACTATGTCATGGAGGGTGTGTGTCACAGGGGTATTACGATAGAGAGAGGTCTCCCCTATTCTAAGGGTCAGAAGGGTGCAGCGCATTGGCTGCATGCATGCCTGACTGGTTGGATCTGCTTTTAACTATGCCAACTTTCCTTGTGCTGGAGCTGCTGGGGTTAAGCAAAGTCTTTTGTCTTTCATGACTTTCTGCCCAGGGTTGCCTCAGCTGTCCTGAATTTTCCACTCTCCTCCAGTGTAAGTAGTCATCCCTTCACCATAGTAGTTGCCAACGATAGCTTGCTATTCCATGGACCTGGCTTCGAGTTGTTAAACATAGAGAGACAAACCGTTTTGGACTTGATCCTGGAGAATGCTGCTTAGATTTTCTGGTGTCTTACTTTTCATTATCTCATTTTTGATTTATTTCCCTTTTCTACCTGTTTTTTAGCCACCTGTTGTTTGGGACACATATTAAGTAGTTTATTTTACACTTGTTTGTTGTTTTCCCTTTATGTTGTTATCGTAGAGCAGGAGATCAGGGAGATCAGAATTGCTCAGGGCAAGTGACGGGTGTTACTCTTCCTGTGATTCCCACCCTATCCTTCTCACTCTTGTTGAAGTGCAACAACCAGGGACTGCCATGTAGTGGTACCTGGTGCTAGCAAAATCCAACTTCATCATAAAAGGCTCAGGTAAAGACACAGTAAACCTGATTGAGCAATTGAGTGTGCAGTGAGGCTGCACCTCTTCTCCTCAATCTATTAGCATCACAGGGTGATTGTAAAGTATTAGAATTTCACAAAAAAATGCTTGCATAGGGTGCTAGTCAGACATATGAATTCAGAGTGTCTGTTTTTCATCTTATTAGTAACACCCGTACTAGGCGGGCTACTAAGCACTAAGTAAGTGAACCCCACTGGACAGACACTCTAGTTTGCAAGGTCAACATTAAGGCTTGGCTGCAGCCTGCCAAGAATCTAGCATGCAGAAAAAAATGATATACAATAAGCAAAAGATATTGGTCTATTTTTTTGGGCAAAACATACAGTATCGCAACTCACAAGTGTCTGCATTGTCTTATGAGTTCCTACACTTAAACTTAAAGCAAAGCCACAAAAAGAGAACACAAGAATTAAAATTCTCCTCAAAATTTGAGAATCAATATAGCAAAAAATGGTGATAGTATTTAGCTACCCAGGTCACAGAAACTAATGCACTGACAGAATGCAGCAAATCCCCTTAATAAAGATGGAGACCAACATTAATTGACTTGGCTTATTATGGTATTCTTCAATTTTGGAGGGGAATTTTAATTCCTCTTTTTGTTGCTTTGCCTTTAAATCTCACGGTATTATTACTGTAGAAAGAAAACCTGGAAAACAATGAAGCAAAAATACAGCCTTATCTGTAAAGAGAGATAGATCCCACTAAAGGCCCCGCTACACATAGCGATGTTTCAGCGATCCCACCAATGATCGACGTGGCTGGGATCACTGGAATATTGCTATGTGGTCGCTGGTGAGATGCCAGACAGGTAGACTTACCAGCGATACGCCAACACCCAACGGTCATTGGGATCTGTCAGGTTCTCGGCCGCAGAATGGGAATCGCTGATCGTTGCCCCTGTCACACACAGCGATCCTGCATGCCCAGCAGACCGCCAATTGAAAAATGGTCCAGGCTGTTCGTTAACGACCAGCAATTTCACAGCGGGAGGCCGCTTGCTGGTGTGTGTCACACACAGCGATATCATTGGTGAGGTCGCTGCTTTGTCACAAAACCTGTGACTTTGCAGTGATATCTTTAGCGATATCGTGTGTAATAGGTGTGACGAAATGAACCCCTTAGAGGACTTCTTACTTATCCAGACCATATTGTATTTTGGTTTGCAAACTTATAATATGCCACTCATGGGTTAAGTCCTTAAAATCTAGCCAGACAGTATTTTGTAGTTTTGTTTACCCAGTGTTCCTAGAGTCTTGTAGATGTTTGGCGATGTGGACTTATGTAATGCAATGATCTCTCTTTTGTAAGGTCAGAGGGACTTAATCCTGTTAGTATGCCATTGTATTACCATGTGGATTGTTGACTTTATGTAAATGGCCTCATCCACCATTGTTTGTGGTCAGGGTGTTACATTAAATGTCTAAATGTCTATACTAAACCCTCCTTGACCCCTCTTTGTGAATCATCATTTAAATGTGTCCATTTATCCAGGCAGCTTGAAAGCGAGCCAATGAGAGAACAGTCTTATTCCACCAATCATGAAGTCCCCAATATTCTGCAATGAGGGCTGAAGGTATATAAGAAGACCTGTTCATTAACCAGGGTGATTTTTTGATTCTGTCTAGTGCCCTCAGTCTAGTGATTTCGGTCCCGGCTAGAGGTGCACTAGATTGGATACAGGCAGCTAATCTAGGATCTTCGGGTCCAATTGGCCAGCCATAACCCCAGGCCTAGGCATTTCGGTGCCGACCGAGGGGATCAGAACCTGGATTATAAAACCACAAGGACTTCAGCATCGAATTATCGGATTCAGCTGTGATGATAAAGACTACATAAGTCTTTTGGTGGTGTGAGCACTGTCCTACAGACGTATTCACTGTGTGCATGGTTCATTAGTTTTTGTCTAAATTATTTCTTGTTTCTGCAAGATTGGGGAGTCTCCCACCCCTCCCCTTTGAGCCCTGCACATAAAAAGCTGTCTTCTGCAGTCAGTCCAAGTCAGACATTGGACCTGTCTGGATCCTGCTCATTTTAGGTACCAATACAGATGGTAACATTTAAATACATCAGATAGGGACTGCTCTGATACGGGTTACCTTGAAGTTGGTAGAGCAGCTTAGTATACATTTTTTGCAAAAAAAAGTATCAACTAAATACCCTGTATTTTACTTTTTCAGCAGTACTTGCTTTTTACTGTGTTTTTTTACAACAGAGTATTTTTACACATTTGACTGTTTTTTGTGATTCAGTCTTTTGGTGGTGTGAACACTGTCCTACAGATGTGTTCACTGTGTGCATGGTTCATTAGTTTTTGTCTAAAGACTGCGTAAGGAAGCAATCCAGGTTGGGCCGAACCAGTCACCTGGCTACTGACTTTGCTGTGCTATATTCTAATCCCTGGTGAGCCAGCGGAAGGGTGAGACTCTGTTGCCTGTTACATTTTGTGTTTTGCCAGTTATGTGTTATATGCTGTTAGCTGTTTGGGGATCCAATAAAGCCTTAATTATGTGGTTCCCTCACCCTGTGTTGTCTGAGTAGTGTTCCGCCCATTGGTTAAGGAGCTTGGGAGCTCAGTTTGGGGATGAGCCCTGGTCCAGGCTGTCTTGCTAAAGGCGGCAGGGCAAGCAGACAAGAGCCCCCACTGACCCCCGTGTCTCCACAATGGGGCCTTAAGGGAAAAAGAAACAGGCTCACCTGGGGTCCTTGTGAGAAGCCACAACTGCTATCAGATGCTGATGGCTGCAGCAACCCAGATAGCAGAAAACCCAAAAGAGATGAAGAAAGGGTAAAAAAAATCACAAACATCCTACATGTTCAATAGGAGTAATATGAAGTGGGTTAGATATATTATTATGAGCCTGGGAATAATATCTTGATAGTTTGGATATTTATGATTTTGTCCTGGTGAAGGAGAAAGTATTCTCAGTAATGCATCGACAATAAAAATCACATATTACTTGGATTTAGGTGTTTGGTGTAAACGCATGGCTTTATCCCATTTTCATCACCTTGTGGTTTAATGTACATTATTATTACTGTCATTCATTAGGTTATAGGTAGGCTAAAAGACAATATTTTTCTATTTGGATTGGAATACACTAATGTTCTGAATGTATCACTTCCAGTGGCGTAGCTTGAAGCTCATGGGCCCCGATGCGAAAGCTCCAACGGGACCCCTAATTATTACAAATCTTTAACAGCAATAGTCTTTTTCTATAGGCCAAAGGGACTTTTGGGGCCCCTTGGCTCCGGGGCCCGGATGCGATCGCAACCCCTGCACCTGCTGTAGTTACGCCCCTGATCACTTCCAACAACTTCACTGTTGCTTAGTGGTTTATTCCACCGATGTGTTTTCCCTACGAGATGAACTGTTGCACACATCACCAAACCCCATAATGTCACATGTACGGCACTTTCCTGCATTGTCACTTATTTGTTGCTGCATACACATGCAAAGGGCATAGTATAATTACATTACATGTAACAACAAATATTACTAATTCCAGGACATTAGCACAGTCCTGGGCAGTACTGCATGTAGTATTGTATTGGATGATATAACTACAGTCTGTGACAATTGTAAGAAGCTAGCAAACTAGCAAACCTATTTTCAATCTTCTTACAGATCATTAAACTACATGTTTTTATTTGGAAATACCATACATAGATAGCAGATGGTACTCATGGGAAAGCAACATATGAACCTCTTATTTTCAAATATCAGCAAGTGGCAGCCTATCATTTCTTTAAGACAGGTTCTGAGCCATAATTATTATTATTAGCCTACATACAAAATAATAGAAACATATTTGCAATTGTTTTGAAGTTTTTTTTCCTCCACAAACAAAGTTAAATTAATTAATATATCTTGGAATAATAAGTTCCACAATTGTATGTTTTTTAAAAAAATGTTCCTGTGCTAGATAATTTTATATATGTGTCACTGCTATGTGCTGTGTAATGGATGTGTCTGACCATACAGGGACATGGTCTGATCATACCACAGCTCCTAAGCTGAGATAATCTTATATATGTGTCCCTGCTATGTACTGTGTAATGGATGTGTCTGACCATACAGGGACATGGTCTGATCATACCACATCTCCTGTGCTGAGATAATCTTATATATGTGCCCCTGCTATATACTGTGTAATGGATGTGTCTGACTGTACAGGGACATGGTCTGATCATACCAAATCTCCTGTGCTGAGATAATCTTATATATGTGTCCCTGCTATGTACTGTATAATGGATTTGTCTGACCGTACAGGAACATGGTCTGATCGCACCACATCTCCTGTGCTGAGATAATCTTATATATGTGCCCTGCTATGTACTGTGTAATGGATGTGTCTGACTGTACAGGAACATGGGATGATCATACCACATCTCCTGTGCCTAGAAAATCTTATATATGTGTCCCTGCTATGTACTGTGCAATGATGTGTCTGACCATACAGGGACATGGTCTGATCATACCACAGCTCCTGTGCCAGGGACAAATATAAAGACATTACAGCACAGGTTATAGCTGATTTTTTTTCAGTGAAATCAAACATTTCCCTGTCTGTTTTTTTTAAAAATAGTTTAATCAAAGAAAGAAATGTGTCCCTGCTATGTACTTGTTAATGGAATGTGTCTGACCATACAGGGACATGGTCTGATCACATCACATCTACTGGGCCGGGGAAGGAACATTTTTTTTTTCCTCACGTCCAGTTATGGAACTTATTATTATTGCAAAATCCTTAGATTATAATGAATTTTGTTCATGGGACAACCCCTTTGAATTCTAATGAGCCTTCTTGACCTAAATGCTACTGCCTACCCTGCACATATGGAATGCCAACTCCTGTTTTTTTAACGATGGAACTGTCATACCAGAGCACTCGCATTTGGAAACAAAATGTCTAAACATTTCTTTTTTCAGAAGCATATACAGATATGAATTAAAAAAGAGGTTGAATATATTCCGATGTGAATCACGTTCTGGAATTCAATGTACACGTTATGTACCGAGCTCACCATGTTTCCAGTGACCTCAACGGCAATTCTGTCTGGGAAGTGTTCATATTCCGATTCTACATTTGCACTCAGCAGCTACCTACATTGTAAGGTCACAATATATGTGTACCTTTTTATGAATATTTCAGTGCTGACGGGAACTTTTGTGATGTGAATTGGCATCAAAGCCAATGAGACAAGCGATGCGAGCCAAACTTCTGCATACATATCAGTTGCATTAGTGAGGCCTCTTTGTGCTTTAGTCATTGCAATATGTTTTATGCCCATGAGTGTTGCGAACAGATCAGCAATAAAGTCAATTTGAAAAATGTTAAAGTACATTAGGATGGCTCATATTATGCAAATATTAAGTGCTGCTTTCATCCTTTCTTTAATTCAACATGAGGCCGTCAATATAAATTAGGCATTGCCTATTTTTTAACGTCGCTTAGAAAAGACTGATCTGATGAGCTTCTCCTGGCTTACACACCATCTAATATATTGTTGTTTCATTTATTTAATAGCAAAAAAAAAAAAAAAGTATTGCTGGCCCCGGCTATACACCACTCAGAAGGAACAGACATCTAGCAGCTATTGCGAGGCTTGAATTATGCAAAAGCCTGTTTATTTACTAAAACGGCAAATTTTTTTTTAATCACAGGTCAGTGAAGAATGAAACTTATAATTCCAGATCAAACACCCCTGTCTGCCTCATGAAGAGTATGAAATGGGAAAATCACAAGCAGGCGCTTCTTATAATTATATATTTTACGCCCCTATGCTGGCTCACTCTCTATGAAATGTCAGCCAGTGCTACAGGGCAAAAATGGCACAGTATAAAAGAGATGGATAATTTAAAAAGGGCACATATGTGAGCATGGCGAGTTACAAGGTGGCATATGACTAACTGTACAGTTAATATAGCAATGCTCTTGTATGTATTCCAAGGAAGGGATGCATGACAGTGAGCTCGCATGCAATGATAATGATTTATTAATATTTTACATTACTTGACCTAACGGATCCAATATACATACATACTCATATGAAACACAATGCCTCAGTAGTTTATGGAAGCTTAGAAATATTGAACCATGTTTATGATTGCCCACAACATACTTTTTTTACCTATTTCTTGGGTAAATCGGCTAAATTCTACAAGGAATAATATGTACAGTGATTTGATCTATAGATCCTATATAACATATATACATTAACATACAACACTATGCAGATTCAAGGATTGGGACACACATCTTAATCATTAAATGGGTTTCCTCTACTTGGACAACCCCTTCTTAATTTGTGTTTCATTTTTTAAAATAATAAAACTTATACTCACTTCTAGTTTCGATACAGCTCCAGCATTGTCGGCACTGTCAATCCTGGACTCATGTACCAGTGTAAAATCACATGATCCCTTTGGCCTATCAGTAGCCACTTCACTCTCCTTGCCTTTGGAAAAATCACTTAAATCCAGACGAAGAGTGCGCTGCTGCTCTCTGTCTTTCTTTGGAAGTACATGATAATTACAAAGGGTCTTAAGCAGCTTCTAATTTGCCCCAGGGATCACATAATGTCAAACTGTTACATGATCCCAGGAGAGGCAGTATCAACACTGCTGGAATGGTGGCAGCATGCAAGGTGAGTATGGGTGTTAACATTTTAAAAAGGTAATTATAGGAAATGAGTAGGGGTTATGTGAGGGGTATCAATGCCTTTCCATCAGGAATCCCTGCAAAGAGGTTCTTTGATAGGTCTGCTAGAGGAACTTTGTTCCCAGCCAGGCTCCAAAGTGTGCGCACATGCAGAGACTTGTCTCCATCCCACTGTAGAAAACTTTAAACTTGGTCCTCAAAAAGAGACTATTCTGTCACTTTTATGAGCAGTGACAGAACTACACTTATGTTAATCAGTACATTGGCTATAGAGAAAAGGACTAATTGTGTGAGGGCATCATTGGGAGTTGACTTAGCTTGATACCTCTTAAAGCCCCTCCTCACAGTGACCTATCCAGAGGATTCTTAGTGACCGGAAAACAGACATCTCCTGGTTGTGCCAAGTCAAGATCCCTGAATCATCTCCCAAGACCTGGATAAGCAGAAAAGTCAGTGAAACCTTTAAATACGTTCTGAGTTCAGGACTCACCACGGACATCTTTTGCAGGAAGTGTGCATGCAAACTCAATGCTTGGTGCCAAACTAGATTAAGTAGGCCTTAACTGTTGAGGAAATAACTGAACTTTCCACCAATATAGACTGCAGCCAGTGTTTATGTTTGGTACCAGGGTAGCTGTGGTGAATCGTGACCTGAACCTGGCAGCTCCACAGCGCCTCCTGTTAAACCCAAGTCAGTCAGAGAACTGCCTGAGGATAAAGAAGGGCCGCAGCTGCCTTGCCTGTGCTGGTTTATTGAGGCACCTCTCAGTGAGTGTGGTATATGTCTTCTAGCCCGCAGCCAGAAGCACATATAATCTCCTCCACCCCGTCACTGTCAGAGGCCCTGAATAACCCCAAGCACAAATGCTGCCACCAGCTTCTCGTTTAATATAAGTCCGGTCCGTGGTCGGGCTTATATTGGGTCAGAAACCAACCCAGGTAGCGTTATATGAGCACACGGACGTGGGAATCGTGATCAAGATAAACAGAGCAACTCAAGATTAAATTTATATATTTAATCACCCTAATGGTACACTAGATATTAATATTTACAGTTATTATTCAGATGTTACAAATATTACAGTCAGATATGCCAATAAAAGGAAGAATGGCATACACAGAATTACATACACATGTGAGCAGTTACCTTAGTGCTGATGGCACCACAAGGGCGGCGTGGCACCATATCTGTTCCTTGGGTAATCTCTGGCCTTGGTGGAAAAATGCCCATTCAGAAGAAATACAAGGTGGAGATGGGGCAGATGAGTTTTATACATTATGGGCTGCCCCCTGTCTCCACCCATCTCACACCTCTGGGATGTCTCACAACTCCACCCCTCTGAGGGGAGATATGGACACCCAGATTCCATAATGTTCCCTAGCCTTGTCCATCGGCATTACAGACGGAAGATAATACTTTCATATTTTTAGTTATGATTAGGGATGGGCGAATCTACTCGCTAGGACTCGTTACTCGGCGAGTAGTAAGGGACTCGCAGGACTCGGTACTCTGCGAGTTTCCCAGTGATTACTCGCACGAGTCCAATGCAAATCAATAACAATCCTAGTTTTGTCAGAAACGCTGACAAAACTAGGATTGCCATTGTTTGCATTAGACTCGGCTACTGTGCCAGTGATAGCAGGGAAACTCGCAAAGTAACTGCTGTTTCTTTGCGAGCCGAGTCCAGCTGTCTTCTCTGTGCAGCTCCAGGGTCCTAGAGCCCGCCTGCTCACAGAGATGATGTAGCAGTGCTGAGATTGTTCTCAGTCTGCTCATCCCTGTGCATAGACATCTATATCTATGCACAGGGGATGTAGCAGAGAGGACATCGCGTTTTGGACTGCGTCGGACAGAAGAGGATTTTTTTAATTAAAGATGGAGTCCCTAATGGCTTTTTTTTTTATTTCAAATAAAAAATTTTCTCTGTGTTGTGTTTTTTTAACCCTTTATTGGAGATTCTTAGTGGCTGGGTCAAACGTGGCCTGACATTAAGAATCTCGGGCTTAATACCAGCTTGTATAACAAAGCTGGTATTAACCCCTTTATTACCCAGCGTGCTACCGCCACCAGGGCCGCTGGAAGAGCGGGGTTCAGCGCCAGAGGATGGCGCTTCAATGAACGTGCCATCTTCTGGGGCGGCTGCGGGCTGCAATTTGCAGCGGGGGGTGCCCAGAAAGCTTGGGCATCCCTGCGTTGCGGATTCCAGCCCCCAGCTGCTTAGCTGTACCTGGCTAGACATAGAATGTCGCGTACCCCACCATTATTCTTTTTTTTAACGAGGGAATTTCAGAGCACTCGCATTGAAACAAATGTCTAAACATCTCTTTTTCAGAGCAGAATTCAGATTATGAATAAAAAAAGAAAATTCCGATGGATCACGCGGAATTTCAATGTACATATGCCAGTACATGGTATAAGCATCTGTCTGGGGTGGTAATCCGCAGCACTCAGGATTGAGCCAAATGGACCTTTTATGATATTCATGCGACGGGCTGTGAAATTGGGCATCAGCCGCAGCGGCGCCAAACCTGATACATATCAGTTCATTAGGAGGCCTCTTTGGCACTTGAAACCCTGGCTGTTCACAGATCAGCCATGGTAAGCAAGGTGGCTCATAGTTATAAATATTAGTGGCCACCCTTTGTATTATCAACTGGCCTCAATATAAATTTATGGCTGTATTTACGTCCAGAATAAGACTATGGAGCTCCCTGAATTATCAAATTTAATTTGTTTTTTAAAAGCAAAAAACAAAAAAAATTTTGTTTTTACGAACTAAAAACAGAACTAGCACTATTGGAGACTATTCAGCTGTTAATTTAAAACGGAAATTTATCACAGTCTTGCTTATTCCGATCACAGTCCCATAAGATGAATGTCCACACTTCTTATAATTTTACCCCTTGCTGCATCTATGAATGTCTATGCTACAGGGCAAATGAGCAGTATGAGATGAAATAAAAGCACAATCTCAGAGTTACAAGTCATCTACTGTGACAGTAATTCATGTTTTGTTACACAAGGAAGGATGAGCAGGACTTGAGATAAATTATTAATATCTCTGCCTACATCAGTCACAGCGACTCTATGAACCATGGAGTTGGAAGCTAGAAATATGAACCAGAGATGACAACTTATTTTGAGCTTTTCCTGTGGATTAATTTACAAGGATAAATGAAGATTGTCTATAGCAATAAAAATACATAACATACAACACTATGCATTCAGGAAATTGGACACAATCTATTGTAAATGGTTTCCACTACTGGACAACCCTTTAATTTGTTTCCATTTTAAAATATAAACTTATACTCACTTAGTTCGATCGCTACATTGTCGAGTCCTGTCACCCTGGACTCGTACCATGTAAAATCACATGATCCCGGTAATTAGCCATTCCCTTGCTTTGAAATCATTTAATCAACGAGTCGCTCTGCTTCTGTCTATCTTTGTACATGAAAATTGAAACATGGTCTTGTAGCAGCTTCTAATTTGCCCAGGGATCAATAATGTCAAACTGTTACATTATCCAGAACATATCACACTGTGGAATAGTGGCAGCATCAAGTGTATGGTTTAAAATTTTAAAAAGGAAATATAAGTAATGAGTAGTTCATAGGGTATCATGCTCACAGGGATCCTGAAAAGTTTTGATGTTGTAAGGTGCAGCGGTCCGTTGCGCACAGGCTTGTCTCCTCCTGAGAAAATTTAATTGTCCTCAAGCTTCTGTCATTTTGGATGAAGATCACACTAATGTTACATGCTGCTAAGAGAAGCAAGGTGAGGCATCTTGGGTAAAAGTTTACCTTTAGCCTCGCTCAGTGACCTATCCAGAGGAGTTGTAGGAACGAATTCCTGTTGTGCAGTCAGTCCTGGATGATTAAGACTTGGTGCAGAAAATCAGTGCCTTTAATAGCTGGTCAGGGCTACATCTTTTGAGGAAGATGTGCCTTCAAATGCCATTGCTGGGAGCTAGATAAGTATGGCATATGCAACTTTTCCTACCAATATTACCATTGTCACGGGTAGCCTTCTGCTATGAGGGGTTCAAAGGAGGGGAAGTATAGAAATGTGGATAAGTTTGTGAACTATGGTACTTTCACACTGACAGACCATTCTGTGCACCCAGTAATCTGCACACTAATCAGAGTCACTGAGGCAGCACAGTGGTCGTGTCAACCCTAACTGGGTGTTTGTTACTTTATTTTGGTGGTTACCCCTCTTGCTTTGCTAGAGATCCCTAACCAGTGCCCCTTTAGTATAAAGATCCAGTTCTCCGAAACCATCTGGTCTCGTTTCTGCTCTGTGACCCACTGTATCCTGGTATGAATTCCCCAGTATTCGGATTACAGTTGTCCTAGTAGTAGACAACATCTTAAATTTCACATTTTACATTCAATCTTATTGCTAGTTGTATAAAAATAATTCCTCGAATAGGCAGTCTGCCTTTAAAAGCAGTTTGTGATTTTGTGAATCGCATTAAATTTCAGTGTTGTACTGTAATATGATGCTAGTGATGAGTCAGTTCATGACATTTATTCCATCCAAAATATTTTGCAATTAACTATGAGTGATGTTATTGAAAAATTGAAGATTTTATTATAACAGCCGAAACATTAAAGATCAGGGTCACAAATGCTGAGGCTCATGTCTGCTTGAATGCCAAGCATAAGAATTGTTTCTCCTTAAAACCAAACACTTTAATGTGTAACGAAAACAGTAAAAATTATGTTTAAGTCATATGGTGGAAAATTTTTTAAAAGACTAACATTGCAATTGACAGTCCTACTGAAAGACTCACTCGATCATGATGCAGCAAATTCATCAGTTCTCTTCACTGGCTACCAATTCCCTAACAAATCCAGTTCAAACTACTAACACTGACTTACAAAGTTGTCCACAATATGTCTTCTCCTTATATCTCCAGTCCCAACTAGTCTCCCACTATCTTCCCTCACGCAATCTCCAACCCTCCCAAGACCTCTTCCACTCCTCCACATTTATTTGTTCCTCACCCAATCGCCTCACAGACTCCTTCCAAATATCACCCATCTTCTGGAATTCTGTGCACCAATACGTCCAATTATCCACCACCCTCAGATCTGTCAGACGGAACCTGAAAACCCACCTCTTCAGGCAAGCTTACAGCCTGCGATGACCCTACTGCTACCATAGCAGACGCTCCACCACCATTACCAGAGTGGCCACTTAGCCACCACCACCACTGGAGAGGCCACCTCACCACCACCACCCCCGCACAGCCGCCTCACCATGACTGGAGCTGCTGCAATCCCAAACCTACTGTCTCCTCCTCCTCATCCTATAGAATGTAAGCCCGTGAGAGCAGGTTCCTTTCCCCTCTGTACCAATCTGTCATTGTTAATTTGTTCACTGTATCCTACATCTGTTTTTTGTATGAAACTCATTTCATATATAGAGCCATGGAATTAATGGTGCTATATAAATAAGTAATAATAATAATTAATTGGCTTATCTTCTCTATTGTGTGTGCATCACCAACTTGGTACTCAAATCATGAAGTCAGAGACTAGAGCAGAATTTACAGTGTAAAAGAAAAACAGCAATTTTGCTGAATTTGGCTAGTGGGCAAAGTCATGCCCTTTCCTGATTCCTCCTCAACTCTACCCATTTTGCATATCTGCTTCAAACTGTCATGAAAACATCAAAAGTTACAAATTCTTTGGGCAATTCCATATTTTGAAGTATTTTATATCCCTATTCTGACAAAATCTTTAAAGGTACCTTTACACGCCGCCACTGGGTGGTAGCAACTGCCTGGCATTGGGGATTTTTGTGTCTGTTGCCATGAAATTGCTACGAAATTACGGCGTGTAAATTGGGAAGTTGATCGTGATACCCGCTGTTGATTCGAATACCTGTTTCTGAGCCGTGCTCAAAAACCCAAGGCAACACAAAGGCACAATTGCCATGGTAGTGGCGTCTAAATGGGGCACAGGGATGGAATTTCCATCGCCTAGTGAATTCCCAGGGGCGTGACACAGCCTCATGGATACCGCGCCCCATCAGCGATCATTGGTGGGGGCTGCTGTGTAACCATTGGCTGTCCCTTCACAGGGCGCCATATTTAAAGAGCTATCCATTCACAGTCCACAATTGCAATGGCGTCATGTATTAGCCAGCCTTCCAGCGCATGCTGGCCAATCATGACGCTTGCGTTGTCCAATCAGCGTATTAGCGTCACGGAATACACAACTCTGTCACGCCTATGTACTTGTGGCACGAAAGATGTACGCCCATATTCCTTTGTGGTAGCGGTGTGTGAAGCAGCGAAGGTATTCAACAGGAAGTTATCCGCAGGATCTGTCGGAACCTCCGGGGAACAAAGATACCTTCAGTTGACAACGCAATGGCAGCGTGTACATGCGGCATCGGCGATCGGTATCAACCCTTAAAATCGTGCGCGTGCACGTGCGGTTGATACCTGTTGCTGGGCACAGTGGCGGCCTGTAAAGGTACCTTAATGGGTCTTCCCCATTGTGTTTTTGGGAGGAAAAATTGTACTTTTTTTTGCTAGCGCAAGTTAGTTATATTGCAGGCAGCTGATTAATTTGCTTCTATTATTGTGATCCATGAAAAATCAAGGGCAGAGTAAAATTCCTTCCCGTTAAGATCATTAATCCTTCATCTTTCTAATAAAATTGGTAGATCTTGGGTTGGGCTGGGGGTGTATATCTCCACTCTACAGCAAAGTGATAATGAAAATTGAGAATCAAGAGTCAGAAATGAATGCTGGGTCTACTCCATCTTCTGAATCCATTCCTGGTATATAAGGCTGTCACTAAAGTTGTCTTTTATGATTAATGCCTCTCACAATATTGCCAGAGACAATACAATTCTCAAAGAAAGTAGAACAAAAATGTACTATGTCAGAAAACAACACAATAAAGAAATTCTACAGATGACATGTTAAACAACTAATGTTTCCTTCTCTATTATGTTTGATGTCTACACAAAAGTTTCTTATGTTATCATTAGTTATCCATTGTTCTATTCTGGCAGCTGAGCAGTGAAAGAGATTAATGTAAGATATAAGTCGGTCTATGGCAGTTCCAATGGTTGTGAGCCAATGGGCAATGGTCACAGCATTTTCTATGTGAATAAATCTTCACATAGTCTTTGTTAGACATTGTCTAACCAAAGATCATAGAAAAGTAAAGCTTATTAAAAATAGAAGTGAAAATTTGACACAATTATTATCCATCGTGGACATATAAGAGCGTTTTGGGAATGGGCGGCCAATTGTGTGGTCCCCGAAAGCTTTTGGCACTGAATATGTTTCTGTGCCTGTAATTTTACAGTGAAACATCATAATTCGCTTTATCTCACTTGAAAGATATTTTTCATATAAGAAAATTTACATTCACACAACATTTTTCGCTTTTAATTGTTCTCCCGAATTTAGCTGAACAAGTACAGATAATTACCGATGTTGATTAATGATTCATAGATTTCATTATGTGTAAAAAATGCTAAGAGAGGCTTTCACTTCACTAGTTTCCTCTTTCAGTTGCTTAGCAATGCTTATTAGGCGATACAACACCAAGTATTTTAATTGCGCATATCAAGGCCGACTAGTACTACATCATTAACTAAATTTATGTTAACCATTATAGAACACCTTATGGTCATACGCCTAATGCTGTTTAAATAGCCGGTAATGACACATTCATCCCATCTACTGGGATACTCTATTACAGAGCTCACATGACTTTTATTGTAGTCACCAAAGACTTTTCTATAATAGGTCATGTATAATTCTTTTATTTCGTATGTCATATACATATAATTAAAGATGTCTTCAAAGTTCACTGGCACAGACACAAAGTGTTTTTTATCTTCTTAAAGATTCATTGTACAAGTTTCATATGTCAAGTAACATGACATATGAAACTTGTCTAATAAATCTATAAGAAGATAAAGAATACTTTGTGTCTGTGCCAGTGAACTTTGATGATTTAATGATTGAAAGTTGGGTGTGCCATCCCATTACTGAGCAGCACATCAAAAGGAGAGTGCCGACTGGATGATCTCAAGTACATTAGCGATGTCTGGGAGACGCAGATCTCTTAAAGGATGTATATATATTTTGACATCTTGTGGGCCTTCTCTCTTTTCCTTTCAGTAAGGCTGAAGGCACATCATCCGACATGATCCCAGTGCCTCGCACGAGTGCAATGCGAGATAAACTCGCATTGCACAAGGACAAGTGATTTTCTATGATGTCGGGCACACTGGTGCGCATTTTAAGCATTGAACTCGCAAAGCGAGTTTCAGTCGCGGCATGCTGCGACTGCATGCCAGTTGCACGCATGAGCTACCAATAGAAATCAATGTTGTGATCCCGGCTGTGATCTCTGTGACAGCCGGGACCTGTGTGCGGCTTCCCCCGCCGCGCTGCTGGCGTTGGGGACGGATGCCCTCCCCCTCCTTCAGGCCTTCCCCTTCTCAAGATGGCCCCCACCTGTCACTGCCCCCACGCCCGATGCCGGGACCTGATTGCGGCTTAACCCGCCGCGATGACCTCCCCCTCCTCTGGCCTCCCCCTCCTCTGGCCTCCCCTCCTCTGGATGGCCCCCACGATGTCGGGTCTGTTTGCGGCTTCAGCCGCCGCGCTGCTGGGGACAGTGGCAGTGGCAGGGGCGGGGGCGGATGCCGATGACCTCCCACTCCTCCCCCCCCCGATCCCCGTGTTCGGTCTCACTGCTCCTCGATCCTCGTGTCCGATCCCGCCGGTGTAGCCGCCGCTCTGCCTCCTCTCCTCGCTGGAACGCCCCTCCTCCAGTGCTGCTCCGTCCCGAGGTAAGTACCGTATGAATGAATGAATCAATCAATGATTGAATGAGTGAGTGGTTTTGTGGGTGTGTGAATGCGTGGGTGTGTGGGTTAGTGGATGTGTGGGTGTGTGGATGCGTGGGTTAGTGGATGTGTGGGTTAGTGGATGTGTGGGTGCGTGGATGTGTGGGTATGTGGATGCGTGGGTTAGTGGATGTGTGGGTGCGTGGATGCGTGGGTGTGTGGATGTGTGTGGATGCGTGGGTGTGTGGGTTAGTGGATGTGTGGGTGCATGGGTGCGTGGATGCGTGGGTGTGTGGGTGCGTGGGTTAGTGGATGTGTGGATGCATGGGTGTGTGGATGCGTGGGTGTGTGGATGCGTGGGTGAGGATGTGTGTGGGTGTGTGGATGCATGGGTGTGTGGATGCGTGGGTGTGTGGATGCGTGGGTGTGTGGATGCGTGGGTGTGTGGGTGCGTGGGTGTGTGGATGCGTGGGTTAGTGGATGTGTGGGTGCGTGGATGCGTGGGTGTGTGGATGCGTGGGTTAATGAATGCGTGGGTTAGTGGATGCGTGTGTTAGTGGATGCGTGGGTTAGTGTATGCGTGGGTGTGTGGATGCGTAGGTTAGTAGATGCATGGGTGTGTGGGTGTGTGGATGCGTGGGTGTGTGGATGCGTGGGTTAGTGGATGCGTGGGTGTGTGGGTGCGTGGGTTAGTGGGTGCATGGGTGTGAGGATGTGTGTGGATGCGTGGGTGTGTGGGTTAGTGGATGTGTGGGTGCATGGGTGTGTGGGTGCCTGGGTTAGTGGGTGCGTGGGTTAGTGGATGTGTGGATGCATGGGTGTGTGGATGCGTGGGTGTGTGGATGTGTGGATGTGTGGGTGTGTGGGTGTGTGGATGCGTGGGTGTGTGGATGCGTGGGTGTGTGGGTGCGTGGGTGCGTGGGTGTGTGGGTGCGTGGGTGTGTGGGTGCGTGGGTGTGTGGATGCGTGGGTGTGTGGATGCGTGGGTGTGTGGGTGCGTGGGTGTGTGGGTGCGTGGGTGTGTGGATGCGTGGGTTAGTGGATGCGTGGGTGCGTGGATGCGTGGGTGTGTGGATGCGTGGGTGTGTGGGTGCGTGGGTGTGTGGGTGCGTGTGTTAGTGGATGCGTGTGTTAGTGGATGCGTGTGTTAGTGGATGCGTGTGTTAGTGGATGCGTGTGTTAGTGGATGCGTGGGTTAGTGGATGCGTGGGTTAGTGGATGCGTGGGTGTGTGGATGCGTAGGTTAGTGGATGCATGGGTGTGTGGGTGTGTGGATGCTTGGGTTAGTGGATGCGTGGGTTAGTGGATGCGTGGGTGTGTGGGTGCGTGGGTTAGTGGGTGCATGGGTGTGAGGATGTGTGTGGATGCGTGGGTGTGTGGGTTAGTGGATGTGTGGGTGCATGGGTGCGTGGATGCGTGGGTGTGTGGGTGCCTGGGTTAGTGGGTGCGTGGGTTAGTGGATGTGTGGATGCATGGGTGTGTGGATGCGTGGGTGTGTGGATGCGTGGGTGAGGATGTGTGTGGGTGTGTGGATGCGTGGGTGTGTGGATGCGTGGGTGTGTGGGTGTGTGGGTACGTGGGTGTGTGGGTGCGTGGATGCATGGGTGTGTGGATGCATGGGTGTGTGGATGCGTGGGTGTGTGGGTTAGTGGGTGTGTGGGTGTGAGGATGTGTGTGGATGTGTGGGTGCGTGGATGCGTGGGTTAGTGGGTGTGGGTTAGTGGATGTGTATGTTAGTGGATGTGTGGGTTAGTGGATGTGTGGGTGCGTGGATGTGTGGATGCGTGGGTTAGTGGGTGCGTGGATGTGTGCGTTAGTGGATGCGTGGGTTAGTGGGTGCGTGGATGTGTGCGTTAGTGGATGCGTGGGTTAGTGGATGTGTGGGTGTGTGGGTGCGTGGGTTAGTGGGTGTGTGGATGCGTGGGTTAGTGGATGCATGGGTGCGTGGGTTAGTGGATGTGTGGGTGTCGATGTGTGGGTGTATGGATGCGTGGATGTGTGGATGCATGGGTGTGTGGGTTAGTGGATGTGTGGGTGCATGGATTAGTGGGTTAGTGGATGTGTGGATGCGTGGGTTAGTGGATGTGTGGGTGCGTGCGTGGATGCGTGCATGGATGGATGTGTGACTGCATGTGTGGGTGTGTGCACGAATGGATGTGTACATGCGTGGATGATGGGTGGATGGATGGATGCAACAAGGTATCAAGTGTCCTCTTTTAGTCTCAGGGATCATAGTCATGGTGTACTGTATGACAGATCATTTTCATACAGTGCACCATAACTCTGACCCCAGAGGCTGTATGAAGAGGACACTTGATCCCTTGCTGCAATCTCTGGAGCAGAGGCGATCGAGCATCGTGGGACCTTCGTTGTGGACTACGTCGGATCTTTCTAATAAAGATGGAGTCTGAATTTTGTTTGATTTTTTTTCCAAATAAAAAGATTTTTCTCTGTGTGTATTTATTGACTACTTACAAGAGATTCCTAATGGCGGGTCTAACATTGGCCCAATATTATGAATCTCGGGCTTAGTGCCAGCTGCCAATAAAAAGCTGGCATTAACCCCTTTATTACCCAGTTTGCCACCGGCACCAGGGCAACTGGAAGAGCATGGGTACAGCGCCAGAAAATGGCGCTTCAATGAATGCGCCATTTTCTGGGGCGGCTGCGGGCTTCAATTCGCAGCATGGGGGGCCCAGAATGCTTGGGCCTCTCCATGCTGCGGATTCCAGCCCCCGGCTGTCTAGTTGTACCTGGCTGGACCAAAAATGTGGCGGAGTCCCACGTAATTTTTTTTCTAGAATTTGTTCTAGAAATTAAAAAATGGGCTTCGCTGTATTTTTGGTTGCCAGCCAGGTACAACGAGGCAGCTGGGGTTGGTGGCAGTCCGTAGCTGCCAAGTTGTACCTGGCTGGACCAAAAATATGGCGAAGCCCCACGTCATTTTTTTTATTACTTCTACCAATAAACTGACATGGAGCTTTGCCATATTCTTGGTTGCCAGCCAGGTACAACTTGGCAGTTGGGGGGCTGCAATCCTCATCGTGGAGAGATCCAAATGTTGTGGGCCCCCCCACGCTGCAAATTGCAACCCACAGCCACCCCAGAAAATAGCGCATTCATTGGAGGTGCCATTTTCTGGTGCTGTACCCCAACTCTTCCAGTTGCCCTTGCGCTGGTGGCAATGCTGGTGGCACACAGGGGCTCTCCATACGCAACATGGTGTCCGTTAACAATTGTTAGCGGACACCATGTTGCGTATGGAGAGCCCCTGTGTGCCTAAACATTGAAGCTCCCCCAGAAGTGACCCCATTGACAAATGAGTGGCAGCATCTGGATTTGTTCCTTGGGGAGTCTAGTTTCCAAAATGGGGTCACTTGTGGGGGACCTCCAATGTTGAGGCACACAGGGGCTCTCCATACGCGACATGGTGTCCACCAACAATTGGAATTGTTAGCGGACACCATGTCGCGTATGGAGAGCCACTGTGTGCCTCAGCATTGGAGCTCCCCACAAGTGACCCCATTTTGGAAACTAGACCCCCCAAGGAACAAATCTAGATGCATAATGAGCACTTTGAAGCCCCAGGTGCTTCACAATTTGATCCGTAAAAATAAAAAAATAAGATTTTTGTGGAAGAAAAATATTTTTTTCATTTTTACGGATCAATTTGTGAAGCACCTGGGGCTTCAAAGTGCTCATTATGCATCTAGATTTGTTCCGTGGGGGGTCTAGTTTCCAAAATGGGGTCACTTGTGGGGGAGCTCCAATGCTGAGGTACACAGGGGCTCTCCAAACGTGACATGGTGTCCGCTAACAATTTGAATGGAAATCAGCTCAAATTGTTAGCTGACACCATGTCGCGTTTGGTGAGCCCCTGTGTGCCTCAACATTGGAGCTCCCCCACAAGTGACCCCATTGACAAATGAGTGGCAGCAAATCAGTGCAGTTTTGACACCAGGAGAAGGGTGCTAGTTTGTCGAATCGCAGTAGGAATGAAAAAATCTCAAACGCACCACACTAGCACCACACTAGCACCACACTAGCACCGCACTAGCACCGCACTAGCACCCCACTAGCACTCCACTAGCACTCCACTAGCACCGCACTAGCACTATTACACGCATCAAACTCGCATCAATATCGCGCTTCAAAAACGCGCCGTTTTTGAGGGATCAGTGTGCCTTCAGCCTAAAGGTACAAAACACTGATGAACAACCACTCACACACATATCATCCATGAAGGTGGTTGCTAAAGGCCCCGTTACACTGTATGATATTGTGAACGATATGGCTCAAACGTAAGGGGTTTGGAGTTGTTCAAGCGACATCACTACTACTTTGTTGCGTGCGTCACTGAGGTATGACTACAATAAATCGATGGATCGCTGAATCCAGATTTGAGAACATGGTCTCAAATCAGATGATCCACAATCAGCCAACCTGCTGCATCGTTGTGTGTGACACCGTGATAACAATGTCGTTCACGACTTCGCCCATTCACATCAGTGAACAAGTATCGTTCGCTGGGTTGTGAGAATGATAGCTACTCGCTACATCGTTGGTGTGTTGTCCACGATATCTAGACGTGTGACATCTCATCAACGATCTCTAAACGATGTCCTATTGACCGCCCCGCCCATGAGATCATTGGCGATCTCGTTTCAACATTGCAGTCTGTAACTGTACCTTTAGTATTATAGGGCATGTATAAAGTATGTCACAATCATATGTATGTATGCTCGGCTGCCTTACATACGTCCCATGTCAGCTTATAGCCTATTGGTGACACTCATATAATTAGATCAGATGGTCTGCTTACATGTTTATAATTGCACCCCACAAGTACAGACACCCCAGTTTTACCCACCTACACTAAATAACCTGGCTACAAACCTGAAAAGATGAAAAAATACTTAATTTACTAGTTGAGATCATGATTAAAATATGCAAGCTCACAGGAATCTTGTGAGTCCATACACTAAAAGCAAAGAGAATCTGTCAGCAGATTTTTGTCACTTTATCTGAGAGCAACATGATGTAGGCAAAGAACCTCTAAATCCAATGACATATCACTTACATTACTGGGTGCAGCAATTGTGACAGAATTACAGTTTTTATATTTAGCAATGCAGCAGGGCTCAGAAAGCTGTGTTCCCCCACACACTAGGCTCTTTGTGTACCAGGTCTATAGACAAAGAAGTGATAATGAGAAGGGGAGGGGGCGTAGTGGGGCAATGTTAATCACAGGTGATAGAATCTTTACTAAAACTAAATAACAGCAAAGTTTGGTAAAAATACACATCTTTGTACTCATTTTGTGTTTCAAATTGTTTTTCTTCCTATTTTCCTCTTCTAAAACTCAGGTGCGTCTTATAGTCTGATGCATCTTATAGTCTGATATTAAAAATATGGTATTTCTTTCTTTGATTAAACTATTTTTAAAAAAACAGACAGGGAAATGTTTGATTTCACTGAAAAAAAATCAGCTATAACCTATGCTGTAATGTCTTTATTTTTCTCCCTGGCACAGGAGCTGTGGTATGATCAGACCATGTCCCTGTACAGTTAGACACATCCATTACACAGTACATAGCAGGGAAACATATAGAAGATTATCTCAGCACAGGAGATTTGGTATGATCAGACCATGTTCCTGATGGTCAGGCACATCCATTACACAGTATATAGCAGGGACAAATATATAAGATTATATCAGCACAGGAGCTGTGGAATGATCAGACCATGTCCCTGTATAGTCAGACACATCTATTACACAGTACATAGCAGGGACACATATATAAGATTATCTCAGCACAGGAGATGTGATATGATCAGACCATGTCCCTGGACAGTCAGACACATCCATTACACAGTACATAGCAGGGACACATATATAAGATTATATCAGCACAGGAGATGTGGTATGATCAGACCATGTTCCTGTACAATCAGACACATCCATTACACAGTACATAGCAGGGACACATATATATAAGATTATCTCATCACAGGAACATTAAAAAAAATACTGAAAAACATCCTTTTGTGGAAATTATTATCATTCCACAATCTATTGATTTAAGTAAACTTTAGAATTAACTTTGTTCATGGTAAAACTCCTTTAATGTTTTTTGTATTTGATGCTGTAGTAGAAACTCCAACATTTTGAAATATAATATTATGATAATTCTGACATACACATGGTAATGTTGTACAAATGATCATAACATCTGTGATGTTGCATTGCAGGTAACAGGGGCTCAAAATCAAAGTGGGTATCTCTGGGACTGCAGAGAGCATCCTTCCTGACACTGTCTTTTATAGTCAAGCTGGACATCCCCCATCTAATAAAGGAAAAGGGTGATGGAGATAAAAGGAATTACTATTCTGTGTACTTACGTTCTTGTTAGCTCACTGTTCAATTACAGACCTTTGATTTTCCCAATAAAATGATAGGCCAACCAAGACATGAGTCCAAGGACTAGGGACTAATGTGAGCGAGTGTAATCGTTCCTCTTCGTTACTCACACAGATAGTACAGTATTCATGATACTCGTTACTCGGCAAGTAAATTGCCAGCTCCATACAGTACATATAGTGATCTGGCCCCTCAGTGAGACCCTCTTGAAAGTTAGGGTCTATCTGGGGAGCACAGCACAACAAGGTGTTGTATGCAGTGAAAACACAAAAAAGCCCACTTCCCTGTCCTTAAAATGCTTGTTTTATGGTCGGATGAGCGATAGTCTATCACTAAATGACTAACATTGAACTCGCTATTCGGACAGAACGCGAATATTACAAAATACTTGTAATGAGTATAGCTATTACGAATATTTAGCTACTCGCTCATCACTACTAGGGATATTACCAGATGGGTTAAACAATTGAAAGGTGTTCACATACTTGGGGTTAGTCCAACAGGATGTGATTAGGGATGGGCGAATACCTTACTATTCGGAATCGCTATACCCGCAACGAGTAGGTAGCGGTACTCGCTACTTGTTGCGATTCCGAATACTTTTGCAGTGTATCAATAGATACACTGCAAAAGTCCTGTAAAAGAGAGAAAAAGTGGTTAAAAAATAAAAAAATCGGATACTCACCTTAACCGACGGCTGTACCGGGACCGGCCGATGCACATCTATTCATGGAAAAGGACCTTTTCCTTTCTCAGCCAATCAGATGACTGGGAGAGATCTGGCCAATCAGATGCTGCTGTCACGTCACAATGACGTAATCGCTAGCGGCCACCTGATTGGCCAGATGGAAAGGTACTCGGTGTACCTGAGAGGACCTTTCCATCTGGCCAATCAGGTGGCTGCTAGCGATTACGTCATTGTGACGTGGCGGCATCTGATTGGCCAGATCTCTCCCAGCCATGTGATTGGCTGAGAGAGTGAAAGGTCCTTTTCCATGAATAGATGTGCATCGGCCGGTCCCGGTACAGTCGTCGGTTAAGGTGAGTATCCGATTTTTTTATTTTGTAACAACTTTTTCTCTCTTTTACAGGACTTTTGCAGTGTATCTACTGATACACTGCAAAAGTATTTGGTACTTACTACTCTCGAATAATCTTAATTTACTCGGCGAGTAGCGAGTACACGAATACCGCTACTGTTCGGCGAGTGCCGAATAGTAGCGAGTATACTCGCCCATCTCTAGATGTGATCCATGATGTCCTCTACCCCCAAAGAACAGGAAGAGCATTTATAGACCGAAATGTTTAGGTAATCCTGTGCCATTTCCTCATTCTATTATATAACTATTTGCACATTTGTCTCTTTTCACTCACTTTTTTGTAAGCATTGTTATTTCCATATTAAAGCTTAAAACTATAATAGATTTGGCACTTGCATGCTTCAAAGTATCTGTAGCCTTTATCGAGAGTGATTGGCATTGACTGTTGGATAACAGAGTGTATTTTTGGGAATTGTAACCATTTTGTTAGTGCAACATTGAGTAAGGATCAAGTGAGTACAAAAAGATTAACCCTTTGCAGTCATGCCACACATGACATGCTAAGGCCGGCTTCACAACATGGTTTTTGTCTGTCAGGGTGGATCCTGTTTTTTGCAGGATCACCCTGAATGGACTGGACAGAACCTGATGGGTTTAACTGGATGGCAAATAAGCACCCTGATCCTGTTTTTTGCAGGGTTCTTTTCTTTAATTTCTCCTTTGAAAAGCATTGTGAATTACTTCTCCATAGGCTATAGTGGGTGGAGCCGCTGTCCATGGTGCTGAAATAGCAGAATGCTCAATGCTAAAAACCAGATCAGGGAAACGAATCAGGTTTTTTATCGTATCCAGCATCATAGACTCCCATTTTATGGAAACTGGATTGCGCCGGATCCCGTTCTGTCTGGTTTTGTGTGATTTTTGCACCAGAGACAAAAATGCTGCAGGCTCCGATTTTGGGGACATCGAAAAACCTGACAAAACTGGATCAAGCACAGAATAAACAAAACCTGATGGCCAAATAGAACCAATCCGGCACCATAGGGATACATGGGAGGCAAAACTAAATCAGGTTCTGTCCGGTTCAAACCGGACAGAACCTGATGCACTAAACCATGGTGTGAAATTAGCCTAAGGCTGGTTTCACACTGCCGTTTTTCCCTGATCAGGTTCCATCCGGTTTGTGTACCAAAACTAGGAGTGTCTCCAAAACCCAGAACAGGTGTCAATCTTTCAATTATAGTTTTCCTCTGCAAGTTACTCTCCTGGCTCCTCTCCTGGTTTTGGCACACAAACCGGATGGAACCTGATCAGGGAAAAAACTGGAGTGTGAAAACAGCCTAAGGCTAGCTTCACACCGCGGTTTTGAGCTGTCAGGCTGTGTCCGGTGTTTTGCTGGAAGCACCAGACACAGCCTGACAGCTCCGGACCGGACAGAACTGAAGGGCAAATATGCTCTCCGGTCCTGTTTTCTGCCGGAATTGGCAGTCCACAGCTGCAGGTCCCTTGCTAAAATTTCAAAATCGCAGCTAGCAGGAGCTAGGCGTGGTTCTACAATCTCAACCGGCAGCTCTCCAGGTGCTGACAGCCAGATCCGATTTTCTGTGTGATCTGGCGCCCATAGCATCCCATGTTAGGGGGATCCAATTTTGTGAGATTTTAGCCCGGAAACAAAACACTGTGTCCGGGGAAAAAAAACAAATTCTCCCGAATCCTCCCTGACAGCAGGGAACCGGATGACAAAATAATGCCATCTGGCCCCATAGAAATTCTATGAAGCCAAAATCGGATCCGGTTCACACCAGACAGCCCCAGATCCTTAATACCTTGGTGTGAAGCCGGCCTAAGAAGTGTAGGTGACAGATGTCTTTTTCAGTGAATTGCTTTAAATCCTAACAAAGAAAAGAAGCTCTCCCTCTATTTGTATCGGCAGGGAATAAGTGATGTGCTTGGAGGAGACTGGCTGTCTGGCTCTTTGGAAAATAAATTAGTACATTTATTCAATTTGCATTTCTAGAACAATTAAGTGTTTTATCTGTTTAGACAAACCCTTTGCAATGATAGTCTCTGTCAGAATCTCACAGATAAAAAGCAGCTTTCATACACACAGCTATGTGCAGAATTTTAAAACATTGTAAAATAATATTATATACTGTATAGATAACTTTTATATGAAATGTTTTGCAAATTTGCAGAGACCTTGATATTCTTATATTGTAGTGATCCTATCACAAGTAACTTAGTATCATTGTTAATTATAGAGGATCTGTCCACTCTTCCAATTTTTCTGTTGCATTCCCTATATAAATACATATTTGAATATATACCATATATACTGTTAGAACTTCTTACTTTGCTGTTCATTTGGTTTTGGAATAAATGTCTAAACTGGGAATACATCCTAAAATCATCTATTGTGAAGAAATATCTATGAGTTTAATAAAAACTTTAGGTACCTGTCTTTTTTTAGTTTTTTTATTAGGTATTTTATTTTTTCCTTTTTGACATGTAAAGACCCTTCCATTTCTAACATCTACTTCATGAACACAACATAGTATAGCATGTCTTATTGTACCAGCTTTCTCTCCGCTCACCAGTCTACGACTGTGATGCATGATCAAAACTGCATTATGATTTCCATATATATCAGCTTTCATTACATTTAAGTAAGCTGTCTTCATTAGTTGAAATGTCAAAATTCATTTTGGATATGTGATAAGATCACAGTCTTGGGAATTCATTTGACAAGAAATGTGCAATGCCTCTGTGTTTGACCTCCCAAGGGCTTAATATTTAATGGCTGGATAGGCTCTATTGGTGTCAGAATGATTAATATACATGAGCATTAAGCGCATCTTCTATACTTGACTATTGGTCTACAAGTCGAGTCTTCATTATTGCGTCACTTGTAGTAGACGAGTCTTAGCTTTAATTATATATTTATCCTCATTTTTTAATATTTACCTAAATCATTTCATAGATAGCAATAAAAATATCTTTTGACGTGTCAGTCAAGAAAAATGTGGCTTTTATGACGATAATGATAATATATGATATTATATTCCTATGAGAAAAAAAACACAACAGTTTTTTTGCTTTTAAGTTATTGTAGGTAGTATTTATGTGGTATAGGCCATGTCCACACACCTCCACTGTAAGTATTTAGCAGTTCTCTGCTAAATACTTAGTTTTTTTCCAAGAAGCGGAGGTGCGTGTGCACCGGTGCTTTCTGCGGACGCAGGCCATGGTTACCCGATGTGTATCGTGGTAACTATTTCACACAGCAGGCTGCCTAGTGTCCCCTTTCCCAGAGCGGACAGGGAAACGCTGCTAGCAGCTTAAGCGGACACTAGGCAGCCTTGTCTGAGAAATAGTTACCACGATACACATCGGGTAACAATTGCCTGCGTCCGAAGAAAGCGACGACGCACGCGCACCTCCGCTTCTCAGAAAAAACCTAATGGTGGGTTTACACGTCCCGATATCGGCGTCCAACTCCGACCAAAAGTCACGTGTTTCGTGCGTTGGACCCGATATCGTTCGTGCGTCGTAAATGACCAATACGATGCACGAACGATGTCAAACTGATATCGGGGATTGAATGAGCGTGCTATTCAATGGGCCGATATTGGATGGAGGTTGGAGCAGGATCGTGCTGTGTGAACGCCCAACTACGATGTGCAGTACAACGTCCCCTATTCACTCCCATGTTAAATGGTCATTCCTGGGTCGGCCGTACAAGGGGGACGTAGACATCGTAGAGACGTTCAAAAAAGGAAAATTTCCAGCTCACCTGTACCAGTCAGCCCCGTCCACCTTCCTTAGAGATCGGTGCTCGGATTTCAAAAACTCCCCATCCTGGAGAGGTGTATCATGAAATAAAGAGGGTTTCCGGCATCACGATGTATACGAGCCTTTATTCAAAAATTCTTTAAAATCAATCTCCATTGGATATAAAAGCAAGTCAGGCTTACATGTTTCGAGTCTTTCTCATGACTCTTACTCATAGCATGAAGTATGGATAATCGATAATCGTAGAGACGTTGTATGCCGATATCGCGCTGTGTGACAGCTCCTATGCGATGTTGGAATTCTGCCCAGAAAAAGCGCGCTCCGTGTCGTTGGATACAATATCGTACCGACGTTGGGACGTGTAAACCCACCATAAAAGCTGAATTAATTTCTGGGATCCAGACAGACTCTTCATCTTTCATCCAGCCACTGACATTTCTGGATTGTGAGTCATGGGGAAAGCAAAAGAATTTTCAATGGAAAATTAGAGAATTAATAATGCCAGTCTGTCAGCAGTGTTCAAATTGTGATTAACAAATGTAAAATTAGGAGCTCTGTAAAAACCAAACCACGATCAGGTAGACCGACAAAAAGTTTGGCCACAACTGCCATGAAAATTGTTCAGGAGGCAAAGAAAAACCCAGAAAGAACATCAGCAGAAATACAGGACTCACTGAAAACAAGCGACGTGGTTGTTTCAAGATGCAAAATATGGAGGCACTTGAAAAAAATGTACTGCATGGTCGAGTCCCATAATAAAGCCATTACTGTGCAAATTCCACAAAGTATCTCACCTACAATACACCAAACAACACAAAGACAAGCCTAAAAAATTATGAAACAAGGTAATTTGGAGTGATGAGACCAAAATTAAACTTTTTAGCCACAATCATAAATGTTATATTTGGTGAGGTGTCAACAAGGCCTATGGACCATTCCTACCGTAAATTATGGAGGTGAATCGCTGATGATGTTGGGATGTGTGAGCTACAAAAGCACAGGAAAATTGGTAAAAGTTGAAGGAAAGATGAATGCAGCACATTATTAACAAATGCTGTAGGCAAATTTGACTCATCAGCCCAGAAGCTGCACATGGGACATACTTTGACATTCTAACATGACAACGATCCAAAAGGCCAAGTCGACCTATCAGTGGCTACAGCAGAGCAAAGTACAGGTTCTGGAGTGGCCATCACAGGCTCCTGACCTCAATATCATTGAGCCACTCTGGGGAGATCTCAAGCATGCAATTCATGCAAGAAAGCCCAGGAATTTACAGGAACTGGAGGCTTTTTGCAAATAGGAATTGGCAGCTTTACCATGTGAGAAAATAAAAAGCCTCATCCACAACTACCACAAAAGACTTCAAGCTGTCATTCATGTTAGAGGGGGCAATTCACGGTATTAACCCCTTCCAGTGCAGAGCTCACATCAAGCACCCGACATCTCAGCTGATCTCATCAGCTGAAATATCGGACTAACAGCACCGATTGACTCCGGGATTCGATTGGTGCTGTTACCCCTTTGGATCCAAAGGTACACGCTCTTCCCCGCCTGCATCGGAGATCCCGCGATAATATGGCGGGATCTCCAGTGCCCACATGACAGCAGGGTTCCTGGCTTGACCCCGGAAGATGTCACACAGTGCTTTCAGTGAGTGGTTGGCAGGCACTGCTAACCACTCAGCATCCGCGATTCTGACAGATGCTGAAGCTCATCTGCGATTCTGACAGATGCTGACAGATGCTGAAGCTCATCTGTATCTGTCAGAAGCAATCGGATGCTGCAGCAGGATGCCTCTCTAAGGGGCTGTGTAAAAATATTAATCAATTGTTAAAAAAAGTTTTTACAAACATGTGAAAAAAAAAACATAAAAGTTCAAATCACCCTCCTTTTTCCACCATTCACAATAAAAGTATTAAAAAAATAAAAAAATACACGTTTAGTATCGCTGCGTTCAGAATCGCCCGATTTATCAAGATATATAATCAATTAATGAGAGCCGTAAACTGTGTAACGGAAAAAAAGGTCCAAACTCCGTTTTTCTTATTTTTTGGTCGCCGCAACATTGCTATAAAACGCAATAATAGGCGATCATATCAGTGCATTCACTCAAAAATGGTATCATTAGAAACATCAGTTCAAGATGCAAAAAATAAGCCGTCCCACAGCCTCAGATCCCGAAAAATGAGAACGCTACAGATCGCAGAACATGGAGCAAAAAGTGCGATTTTTTTTTTAAAAACTTCTGAACTTTTTTCACCACTTGGATACCAGGAAAGGTATAAAAAATTGGTATTTATGGACTCGTACCAACCTGAGACATCACATTGACATGTCGGTTTTACCATATAGTGAACATGGCGACTAAAAAAACAAATGTGTAGTTGCACTTTTTTTGCAATATCACTGCATTTGGAATTTGTTTGCAATTTCCCTGTACACTATATGGTAAAATAAATGATTGCATCTGAAAGTACAACTTGTCCCACAAAAAACAAGCCATCATATGTCTATATTGATTGAAAAATAAAAAAGTTATGGCCCTTGGAATCAGGGGGAGCAAAAAACTAAAAATTCCCGGGTCATGTATAGGTTAACAACTGGGGTATGTGAACTTTTGATCAGGGTAATTTAGATGTTTTTGGTTGCCATTATGATTTAAAAAGAGAATACACAGTAGTTTGACAATTAATGGTTTCACCTAACCACTAACCAGGAGTGGAAAAAAAGTTTTGTGTTATTCATATTCTCTGAAAAAAGTTCAAGATAGCAAAAAATCTGCCGGGGTGTGTAAACTTGTATTTTCTGTGTATACATTTGTGTGTGCTCTATCTATACATATATGTGTATGTATGTGCTTTGTGCATATATGTGCGCTTTGTGTATACATGTGTGTCCTGTGTGTATACATTTGTTGGTGTGCTATATGTATACACATGTAATAGCCCACAGGTGACGGGATACGCAAGGACTGCACGGAACACAGAGTGTTAAACAAATGCACTTTTAATACAACTGGGGGAAAAGTGCGGGAAAGAAGGGGAAGGTGTGCAAAAGTAAATACAATATATATATAACCACTGTGACTAGTTTGCCGAGAATGCAAGGTCTCTGAATGTCTTTAAATAAAGAAATGCAAAGTCTTTATCAAGCGAGACGCAGAGTATTTGTTTTCTTTCTATAACTTGTATATCGAACTGCAGAGTCTTTTCCTATCTGTCCCTAACTAAAACAGTGTGCACACTTTACTGCGAGTTTTACTGCAAGTTTTACTGCGAGGTACCTCGTTGCCGTTGGGGCCCGTAATTCGCTGACAGGCGTCTCTCGAGTTCAGTCTTTGTCCTTGATCTCTGCCTTGCTCGTGCAGTCTGGCTCCTCACTCCACATCCAGTCTCTTTAGGTCTGTGTCTCTCTCTGCAACACACGTGGAAGTTGTCTCTCTTCTCCTTGTGGAGACCCCACCCATCCATCTCCTGGACTGTTCCATGTCACTCTCAGCAGCAGGGGTTTTAGTCTCTGCTATCCTTTCTTTTTGGCAGCAGGTGGCAGTATAACACAAGGAAGAGTCCACAAAACAGTCCTTTAACCATATATATAAATGTTAACAGGTCTTACACACACACAGTGGTTAAGGAAAGTGTTCAGATTCCTTTAAATTTTTCACTCTTTGTTTCATTGCAGCCATTTGGTAAAAAAAAATCATTTTTTTCTCATTAATGTACACTCTGCAACACATCTTGACTGTTGTTTTCAGTGATGATGGGGTACAATGTGTACATTTATGAGACAAAAAATCAACTTTTTTGAATTTGTCAAATGTCTGCAATGAAACAAAGAGTGAAAAATTTAAAGGGGAATGAATACTTTCCATACCCACTGCATCTGTATATTAGGCTAGGGTCACACTTTAAAAGAGAATTGCATTCACTGCATTCAGATCCGGATGTGGTGAACGCAATTAGCTTCACACACATTTTTCATGAAAAATGTGTGGCTGAAGCCGCTATCCGGTAACCGGAGCAATGCGGTAACCGTACAGTTTGCTCATCCCTGCTGCAGCAGGGATGAGCAAACTTTAGAATTTGTTAAAAAAGCTTAAATATGAATAATAATAGGCACCCCCTAGAGACATGATGGCCACAATTATTATTAATAGTTAAGCTTTTTTTTTACAGATTTAACACTTCGCTTATCCCGGCAGCAGCCGGGATAAGCAAAGTATATGGTCACCGCATTGCTCAGGATTACACATCCTGAGCAATGCGGTTACCGCATTGCAGATGATAGAACCGCTCCAAAAACTGCAGCCTGCATGATTTTACACCCAGGCTGCAGAGCCGGATGCGGTAACCGGATTGCATGTAATACAATCTGGTTGTTATGATGGGCTCCTATGAGGAGCGTTTCCTGATGCGGTTTTGAGCTTTTTGAAAGCTCAAAATCGGATCAGGGTTTAAAAAAAAAACGCATGTGTGACCCTAGCCTTAGGTTATGTTCACACTTTGCACTTATTTTACGCTTTTTTGCTCAGGTACTTTTTTCAGCAACAAAGCTCTGTAAAAAAACGTGGTGCATTCACACATTTTTATCAGTGATGTCACAGAGGGGAGGAAGAATCCTGTTCCACCTCCCCTCTGTGACATCTGTCACAGCCCTATTTGATTTCACAGTGCATCATACACTGCGAAATCAAATGTAAAATAATGACAAGTGTATTCAAAATAATAAGGATTTTTATACTTACCCTCCACCGGGTGTTCAGGAGCCCGAAGCCGCAGGACCCAAGCAGCAGGGACCTTATGTGATGTCATCGGGCTGTCATCGGGCGCTGTGATTGGCCACTCGCGGTCATGTGATATGTACGTCACAAGAATCAGCATTCACAGGCCCTTGCAGGTCGATACCTATTGCTGCTCCTGGCTCCCGAACACCCAGCAGAGGGTAAGTATAAAAACCTTTATTATTTTTAATACATTTGATTTTGCAGTGTATAATACACTGCAAAATCAAATGGGGCTATGACAGATGTGACACAAGGGTGGAAGAACAGGATTGCTCCTCCCCTCTGTGACATCAGTGCCGGCATATTCCCGCTGGAATTATGCATCATCTGAACAGCGATGCGTAATTCCATCAGTTATAATGGCCCCTATGGGAGAAAGCGCGTGCTAAAAAGCGGAAAGAATTGATATGTTCATTCTTTTTACACGCGCGTTTTCTCCCATAAAAGAGTGGCCGAAAATAGCGCTGCATCTTATCGACAAAAGTGAAAGTCCATTCACTTTGCTGTCAAATGCGGGGGGAAAAGCGCCCGCAAAAATGCACGAAAAGTATGCGACGTGTGAACGAGGCCTAACATATGTTTGTGCTATATATTAATGTGTGTGTAAGAAATAGTGTTTATGTCACAAAGTGTGTTTCTAAATATCAGCAGCCCAGACAAGAATTTACAGGTGTTAACATGTCAACAATTGCCTAACGAATGATCAGAATGAAGCTCATTCATACGGTGATTGTACTGTTTATGCTGGAACAAAAATTATTGATTTACGCAGTATATGCCCGACATACACATAAGATGCATTGCTGATTACATGATACTTCATTGGGGACAGAAATACCTTGTAGAGATTATCTTTTACCTATTACTTTTGTCAACCTATTAATACACTCATTTAATGCACTGAAATCAGGTTGGATAAATGTAACCTACATGTTTCTCGAAGATGATGCAATATGTCTGCTTTTGGAACACCCTTTAATTTTTTCACGATTCCACTTCTTGAGTAAGGATAGGGACACAATGGCGTGAAAATTGAACGACAGCAACGCGAGAAAATCTCGCATTGCATTTGGACCAATGTCATTTAATGAGTCAGAACACATTAGCGTGTGTCTTCAGTTTTTTTCTCATCCAGAATCTGAATGAGAAAAAAGTTGCAGCATGCTGCGACAGTGTGCAATTCATGGCGGAGCCACACCAATGCAAGTCAATGAGTCTAACAAAATGACGGACAGCACATGGACGACACAGTGACAGCAAAGGGACAGCATAGGGACACCAATTTTTAGCATGGTGTTTCTCTTGCTGGAAAAAGAATACAATAGACAAGATAGATAGGATAGACAGATGAGACTTTACCAGACTCCCAATGCAACTTCTGGGCCACCTATTAAGCTAATTGCATATTCAATGCACTGTCAGACACAGAGCCAATCAGAGGAGCTCACACTCTTTGAGAGTCTCTGTGATTGGCTGTTATACTAAGACTGGATTTCCTCAATCTAGACAGTGATTCTGCTTGCTTCCCATACACTTTAGTGTATGGCAACCAACCTGGCATTATAGGGTGTTAAATAAATAAATATTAAAATAAAAACACGTGGGGCTTTGCAGCATTTTTAAGTCCAGCCCGATGAGAGTCGGCAGCTGCGAGCTGCCCTCCTGAGCTACCTAATTTTCCCTTGGCTTGCAAAAAAAATGTGTGAGATCCACCCCATTTTTAACTGCCAGCCAAGGTAAAACTAGGCAACTGAGGGCTGGTATTCTCAGCGGGGTGAGAGCCCATTGATTTAGGGTCCCTCCACGCCAAAGAATAGCAGCCCGCTGCTCCTGAAAATGGCACATTTATAATAAGCACCATTTTCAGGTGCCTTACCAAGCTCTTCCAGTGGCCCTGGTGGAGGGTGGCACGCTGGATAATAAGGGGTTACTATCAGCTTTGTTTTACCAGCTGGCATTAAGCCCGAGATTCTTAATGTCAGGCCAAGTTAGACCTGGCCATTAAGAATCTCCAATAAATGGTTAAAAAAAGACACCACACAGAGTAAAAATTATTTATTAGAAATAAAGACACAGATACGATTAGGGACTCCATCTGTATTACCCCCACGCAACTCTCCAATCCTGGTCTTCTGTCTTCTGTCTTCCATGTTCTCTCTTCATTAAATGATGTACCTCTACTACATCACACAGCATGGGGAGAAAGTCTGCTCCTCGTGCTGTGTGATCACTGAATGAGACTACCGGTGGTGACACTGCTGACACCGTTGCCATACTATCCAAGTAAGCAGTTACTATAGCAACGATGAGCAGCGGCGAGATCACAGCGGCTTCTGAATGTGCTGGCTCATACACGAGCTGCAAGAGTTACCTCCCTGCTTACAGATAACAACAGCACCAGTAAGCAGGGAGTTAACTCTGCTGTCACATGGAGTAGCCATGGTGACAGCAGAGTTAACTCCTTGCCTACCGGGTCTGCTATCACTGCGGCTGCTCCATGTGTCGCTTATACTGGAGTCGCAGAGGCAGCAGAGTTAACTCCCTGCAGAAAAAAAACCGAATACTGGATGTAACCCATGCAAAAAGACAAGAATAGGAAAACACCATGCACATGTCACTGGCCAGGTTTGATTTCAGGACCTTAATAATCTTTGAAGAAAATAAAGAACTCACAACAATCTAATGCTCAGCTGTTTCATTTTCCAAACTTTTACAGTCTTGCATATTGCAGTTGTTTTCACATCCAGATCAAAGATATAGAACTTTCCTGTTACTCTGGGCCTTTTCTCATAAAGATGTATAATGGCATTTTATTTTCCTCAATGCAAACAATCAATTTGAAAGCAACCATCCTGGCACAGCAAGAGACTGTACTTGTCAGCTTTTAGCAGGTGCAAAATTCACACTGAATACAATGAATGTCTAAGCGGAAAAAAAAAATCACACTTAGAGCGGCTGCAATCCTAAACAAATCTGTGCCCAAGGCAGCTGCATTCATCCTAAATATTGGCCTACATGAGGATTGAGATTGTGCACATTACTGAACAGGAAACGTAATGAAATGTTTTCTTACAACCAAAAAGATAAAATTAGGGATCAGGGGAGGAGAGGCCCCTAAACTCTGATAGGTGAAAACTCTTACATGACTTTCAATGTATGAGATTTTCATGGCATATTTTGTGACTATGTCCAAGGGCAGATAGTATGGAGAGAAGTCTAGGCCTGATGCCCTAGGGGGCTTATTTCCTGATTGACTTAATTGTCTCTTTTGCTACCTTTAATGGTTCACATTGCCAGGCAGAAAGCATTAGTGCAATTTCGCTGCCTGCAACCTGCAATAGAGAGTAGCAACATAGCTGTATATATATATATACAGTACAGACCAAAGGTTTGGACACACCTTCTCATTCAAAGAGTTTCCTTTAATTTCATGACTATGAAAATTGTACATTCACACTGAAGGCATCAAAACTATGAATTATCACATGTGGAATAATATACTTAACCCATTACTTGCCAAATTAGCTATTTTCTTTTTCGAAAATTAGTGTATGAAAGCTCTCTGGGTGGAAGAATATTCATTTAAAAATTTAAAAAAGAGAATAAAGAAAGGCGGCACTCACCGTGTAGGCTGGTGGAAGGGTGTTTTAATCCAGGAAGATCAATCCATTAAAACATTGTTAGTGCGGTGGGGAGAGGGAGTGAGAGGCCGTTGGAACGACGGTACCGTTTCGTATCGTGTAGTGATACTTCTGCGGGTTCCAGATACTGGAACCTGCAGAAGTATCACTACACGATACGAAACGTATCGTGAGTGCCGCCTTTCTTTATTCTCTTTTTTGAATCTCTGATTATTCATTTAAGGCTGTGCAGCCGACAGGCTTTTAGCAGAGCTCCACAGGTGTAGTGCCCGGTCATTGGACTCTTTTTTTGCATTAATTCATTTAAAAATGACAATGACATGATTTCCTATTTTGAAAGCATTCATTTTACAAACACAACACAAAAAATTGGACCTAATAATAAAATCTTAGTTGCTAGAAGCAAAAGATTAGGCGTCTCAAAAAAAGGACATTGGTAGATAATGGGTTAACAAAAAAGTGTGAAACAACTGGAAATATGTCTTACATTCTAGGTTCTTCACAGTAGCCACCTTTTGCTTTGATTACTGCTTTGCACACTTTGCATTCTCTTGATGATCTTCAAGAGGTGGTCACTGGAAATGGTCTTCCAACATTCTTGAAGGAGTTCCCAGAGATGCTTAGCACTTGTTGGCCCTTTTGCCTTCACTCTGCTGTCCAGCTCACCACAAACCATCTCGATTGGGTTCAGGTCTGGTGACTGTGGAGGCCAGGCCATCTGACGTGGCACCTCATCACTCTCCTTCTTGGTCAAATAGCCCTTACACAGCCTGGAGGTGTGTTTGGGGTCATTGTCCTGTTGAAAAATAAATGATAGTCCAACGAAACGCAATCCGGATGGAATAGCATGCCGCTGCAAGATGCTGTGGTACCATGCTGGTTCAGTATGCCTTCAATTTTGAATAAATTCCCAACAGTGTCACCAGCAAAGCACCCCACACCATCACACCTCCTCCTCCATGCTTCACAGTGGGAACCAGGCATGTAGAGTCCATCCGTTCACCTTTTCTGCATCGCACAAAGACACGGTGGTTGGAACCAAAGATCTCAAATTGGACTCATCAGACCAAAGCACAGATTTCCACTGGTCTAATGTCATTCCTTGTGTTCTTTAGCCCAAACAAGTCTCTTCTGCTTGTTGCCTGTCCTTAGCAGTGGTTTTCTAGCAGCTATTTTACATGAAGGTCTGCTGCACAAAGTCTCCTCTTAACAGTTGTTTTAGAGATGTGTCTGCTGCTTGAACTTTGTGTGGCATTCACCTGGTCTCTAATCTGAGCTGCTGTTAACCTGCGATTTCTGAGGCTGGTGACTCGGATTAACTTATCCTCCGCAGCAAAGGTGTCTCTTGGTCTTCCTTTCCTGGGGCGGTCCTCATGTGAGCCAGTTTCTTTGTAGCGCTTGATGGTTTTTGCAACTGCACTTGGGGACACTTTCAAAGTTTTCCCAATTTTTCGGACTGACTGACCTTCAATTCTTAAAGTAATGATGGCCACTTGTTTTTCTTTACCTAGTTGCTTTTTTCTTGCCATAATACAAATTGTAACAGTCTATTCAGTAGGACTATCAGCTGTGTATCCACCAGACTTCTGCACAACATAACTGATGGTCCCAACCCCATTTATAAGTCAAGAAATCCCACTTATTACACCTGACAGGACACATCTGTGAAGATAAAACCATTTCCGGTGACTACGTCTTGAAGCTCATCAAGAGAGTGCCAAGAGTGTGCAAAGCAGTAATCAAAGCAAAGGATGGCTAATTTGAAGAACCTAGAAAATAAGACATATTTTCACTTGATTCACACTTTTTTGTTAAGTATATTATTCTATATGTGTTAACTCATAGTTTTGATGCCTTCAGTGTGAAACTACAATTTTCATAGTCATGAAAATAAAGAAAACTCTTTGAATGAGAAGTTGTGTCCAAACTTTTGGTCTGTACTGTATATATTATATACATATGTATTATGTATATATATATATATATATACATACAAATATTGCTAAAAAAACTAAAGGTGACAATTAACATCACAGTGTAATGTTGAATTGCTCCCTTTATTTATTAATATATATATATATATATATATATATATATATATATATATATATATATATATAATATATAAAGCTGAATGTGTGTATGTGTGTATGTATGTATGTATGTGTGTATATCCGGGATTGGCATCTACACCGTCGCAACTACAGCCACAAAATTTTGCACAGTCACACGTCTGGACCCCGAGAGCGTCATAGGCTATGTTGTGAGGGGAAATTTTAAACCTGCGCGTGCCAGTTCACCAAACAATTTTGCCCCTATCTACATAATGGAGAAAAAGTGAAAGGAAAAGTATTGGAGGAAAATCGACAGCTGCCAGCTACAGCCACAAAATATTGCACAGTCACACGTCTGGACCCCAATAGTGTCATAGGCTATGTTGTGAGGCGAAATTTTAACCCGAGCGTTCCAATTCACCAAACAATTTTGCCCCTATCTACATAATAGGGAAAAAGTGACAGTTACCAGTTGACAGTTGTGAATGAGAGGGGCTTAATGACCGCACCAAAGACTAACAGCATATTCCAGCATATAGTCACTAAGGTGGGGCACTGATATGGAATATTCACCACGCACGGGGACATGTATACACACCACACGCACACAAAGAGTAACAGCAAGTGTATAGTCACTAAGGTGCAGCCCCAACATTGGATACTCAGCACGCACCCGAACACACACACACCACAAAGAGACACACACAACACAGAGACACACACACTCACACACCCCATGGGCACACACACACACACACAACCTATAGCGACACATGCACTCACCCCACAGGGACACACACACCACAAAGAGACACACACAACACAGAGACACACACACACACCACACAGACCCCCCCACAGGGACACACACACATACCCACCCTATAGGGACACATGCACTCACCCCACAGGGACACACACACACACCCCATAAAGAGACACACACAACACAGAGACACACACACCACACAGACCCCCACACACACACAGGGACACACACACATACACACCCTATAGGGACACATGCACTCACCCACAGGGACACACACACCCCAGGGACACACACACCACACAGACAGACACAGATGTGCACAAATTGCCTCACATAACTCGCCTCATACGTGTGCTATCTTTAATTTCCAATAATAAACATCTCATTAAAAACAGCCAATGTGCAACACATGTGCCATATAGGGAATTAAGGCAGGTCTATTATGTGTATGTGTGAGGTAACATATACTGCCCGTCCAGGGGGAGGGTTTACTGTTGGATGGAGATTTATCAGGCTGCCTATAGCAGCCAATCACAGCTCAGCTTCTATTTTCCTACAGGTCATTAATATAACATGTTCAATTCTATTTTTTTTATAGCTAACAGCAGTTATTTATTAACCCTGGCGTAGCCGGGTACTACAGCTAGTATATATATAAAGCTGAATGTGTGTATGTGTGTATGTCCGGGATTGGCATCTACACCGTCGCAACTACAGCCACAAACTTTTGCACAGTCACACGTCTGGACCCCGAGAGCATTATAGGCTATGTTGTGAGGTGAAATTTTAACTCTGCGCGTTCCAGTTCACCAAACAATTTTGCCCCTATCTACATAATGGGGAAACAGTGAAAGGAAAAGTGTTGGAGGAAAATCGACAGCTGCCAGCTACAGCCACAAAATATTGCATAGTCACATGTCTGGACCCCAACAGCATCATAGGCTATGTTGGTAGGCGAAATTTTAACTCTGCGCGTTCCAATTCACCAAACAATTTTGCCCTTATCTACATAATGGCAAAAAGTGAGAGGAAAAGTGTTGGAGGCAAATTGACAGCTGCCAGATGTGAATCAGGGGGGCTTAAAGAATGAGAGCGATGGCGCCAAAGAGTATATACCGTACAGTTGCTAAGGTGGGGCCCCGACATAGGATACTCACCACACACGAGGATATGAACACACACACAAAATGTGCCACACACTACCACGTGCTTGAACACATATACCACCCTCAGCACACATTTCACTACACATAAACTAACCTCACCACACAATTGCCCTAAAACACACACAACTCTGGTATTATACTTCAAAAATATAAATCTGATTATTAAGCAGCAAAACTACAAGAGAAACAAATGTACCATATCTAATATATACAGTTGTGGCCAAAAGTATTGACACCCCTGCAATTCTGTCAGATAATACTCAGTTTCTTCCTGAAAATGATTGCAATCACAAATTCTTTGGTATTATTATCTTCATTTAATTTGTCTTCAATGAAAAAACACAAAAAGAATTGTCCTAAAGCCAAATTGGATATAATTCCACACCAAACATAAAAAAGTTGGTGGACAAAAGTATTGGCACTGTTAGAAAAATCATGTGATGCTTCTCTAATTTGTGTAAATAACAGCACCTGTAACTTACCTGTGGCACCTAACAGGTGTTGGCAATAACACACTTGCAGCCAGTTGACATGAATTAAAGTTGACCCAACCTCTGTCCTGTGTCGTTGTGTGTTCCACATTGAGCATAGAGAAAAGAAAGAAGACCAAAGAACTGTCTGAGGACTTGACAAACCAAATTGTGAGGAAGCATGAGCAATCTCAAGGCTACAAGTCCATCTCCAAAGACCTGAATGTTCCTGTGTCTTTATAAGACCTGACCGTGCTGTGCTCGTCACTCTGCACCATAAACAGTCAGTGTAGGGAGAGCTGCTGATTCAGGGACAGATTTCATGCCTTTCAGCTAGTGTAGGTGCAGGGCTGTGCTAATCTAACACAAACACCAGTCCTTCTGAGGACTAATTAGCTGTATACAAGCAGGCAATGAGGCAGGGTATATAGGAAAGTTAGGTGTGCTGGCTTTAAAGGGAACCTGTCACCTGGATCTAAGCCCCTACACTATCACTACCTGTCCCTGCACCTTCCTAGCTGCTCCCTATCTATCCCTCTCTGAGCTAAATCCGCCCTATAAAACTGCAGAAAAATAACTTATAACTTACAGAAGTCCCTGAGGCTGGGGACTGAGAAGGTGGGCCCAGGCTCCATTCTGCCCCTCCTCGATGCAGCAGTACACGCCCCGCGGGGCGGCGTTATTCTTTCTTCATCGCCGCCTCCTCCATTTGGAGTCTCCCACCCGCTTTACACTGTAAGGTAGCGTTTAGGATCGGCACGACAGAAGGCAGTGACTCAGGTATTTACTCACATAGCACACAGTTTAATGGCACAGTTCAGGTATTCACAGACCTCCAGGTTCCGATGTAACAGGCCAGACTAACCCCCTGACCAGAATATACCAGGGGTTAAAGTGGCCTAGCCCAGATTATACCCGGGTATAGTCTGGCCTAGCCCAGAATATACCCCCTGGGCCAGAATATACCCTGGGTATATTCTGGCCTAGCCCAAACTATACCCCGGGGTATAAACAGGCCTAGGCCAGATTATAACTCTCCGTATACAACAGCAGCTGTAGATCAGGGCCCCAAGCAACGCATGAGGGCCCGATGCAGCACAAAGTGGCCCCAGGCAGCAGAAAGTGGCCCTACGCAACATACAGGGGCCCCAGGCAGTGCTAGGGCCCCAGGCAGTGCTAGGGGCCCCAGGCTACACACAGGATCCCAGGCTACACACAGGGGCCCCATGCAGCATACAAGGGCCCTAGGCAGCACAAAGGGGCCCCAGGCAGCACAAAGTGGCCCCAGGCAACATACAGGGGCCCCAGACAGTGGGCCACCTGGGGTCACTTTGTGCTGCCTGAGGCCCTTGTATGCTGCCAGGGGTCCCTGTGTGTAACCTGGGATCCTGTGTGTAGCCTGGGGCCCCTGTATGCTGCCTGGGGCCCCTATGCGCTGCCTGGAGCCCCTAGCACTACCTGAGGCCCTAGCACTGCCTGGGGCCCCTGAATGTTGCGTAGGACCACTTTCTGCTGCCTGGGCCACTTTGTGCTGCCTCAGGCCCCCATGTGTTGCTTGGGGCCCTGTGCACAGCTTGGGGCCCTGATCTACAGCTGCTGTGGTATACAGAGGGGTATAATCTGGCCTAGGCCACTTTAACCCCGGGTATATTCTGGTCGGGGGGTTAGTCTGGCCTGTTACACCGGGACGCAGCCGAGTACAACCTCATACAATCCCAACAGCTGATATAGAAGCTCTGTACCTTCCCTGGGGTAGGCTGTGTTATGTCAGCACACAACCTTTTTCTCCTCACCGTCCGCTCATTAGCCTCATGAATGTCCACTCTGAGACAGCTCACAGGCTGTGTTAAATCTTCACAAAGCTGTCCACACAGCAGCTCCTGCTGCTGTCCTGACACACTCCACCCCCTCCCCACAGCCCAGGGCAGCTGATATCATCTCCTATTCACCCGCACACCTGGGCGTCAGTGCTTTCAATCAGCACTCAGCTCCAGTAGCAGCTAACCCTGTGTGTGCTGCTACCGAGCAGAAGATACAATCTCCCATATGCTGTGTCTCGGTCAGGGGACACATCGAGGTCGCATCACCACAACATGATAGGTGTAAAGCAGAGATTCCAAATGGAGGAGGCAGTGATGAAGAAAGAATAACGCCGCCCAGTGGGGCGTGTGCTGCTGCATCGAGGAGGGGCAGAATGGAGCCTGGGCCTGCCTTCTCAGTCCCCAGCCTCAGGGACTTCTGTAAGTTATAAGTTATTTTTCTGCAGTTTTATAGGACGGATTTAGCTCAGAGAGGGATAGATAGGGAGCAGCTAGGAAGGTGCAGGGACAGGTAGTGATAATATAGGGGCTTAGATCCAGGTTCCCTTTAAATCTCCTCTATCCATCCCAAAACAGTCCTTGTAAGGATTAATTTAAATTTCTATAGGCAAGAGGGGTATATAGCTCCATTTGCTAGACCTCACAAGACGCTGTCTACCTGTACGCAGCATTTGTAGCACGTCACGAGTGTAGTTGGTAATATCTAATTTGTCATCTCTCCATCCCAAAACAGTCCTGTTAAGGATTCATTTAAATCTCTATAGGCAAGAGAGGTACAGTCATATGAAAAAGTTTGGGCACCCCTCTTAATCTTACTCTTTTTTTTTTTTTTAAAATTGTTTTTTTGCAACAGCTATTTCAGTGTGATATACCGTATGTAATAACTAGTGATGAGCGAGTACCAAAATGCTCTGGTGCTCAATGCTCGGGCCGAGCATCCCAAGATACTCGTGTACTCGGCCCGAGCACCGACCCCAATGCTATCCTATGGGAGACCCGAGTATTTTTATGAAATGACCGCCGGCAGCATGTAGAAACCCCAAAAATGTCACAAAAGTCTCAGAAGAGTGCTCAAATGACATGGCAACGCCATGGGGAAGACCCCTGTAAGCATTTCTCACTCAAAAGTCACAGCTGTGAACAATGTTGTCCGAGTTTCACGCCAATTTTACAGAGTCACCAGAAAACCTTCCAAAATGACACCAAAATGAATATTCAGGGTGGAAATATTAAGGGCACATACCCAATAGCGAGATACAGCTGGTGTATGTTAGTTTTTGTGATTACATGAAATATTTTACGTGAAAACATTGTGCGACACTCCGATGTCCCTGAGAAGAGACATACATGAAGCCCTTTCTTGACATAATGTGCCATTTTGAGGAAGTGGGTGTATTCTAGTATTTTCCTTTACCAGAGCAGTCCAAAATTGTGAGGTTTACCAATGACCCATGCATACAGACATGCATGAGGGCCTGTAAACCTGAAGTGGGTGTATTGTAGTACAGCCCTCTGGAAGGGCAGCTAAAAATTGGGAGGTTCAACAATGCCCCTGGATACAGACGTGCATGAGGGCCTGTAAACCTGAAGTGTGTGTATTGTAGTATAGCCCTTTGGCAGGGCAGCCAAAATTTGGGAGGTTCAACAATGCCCCTGGATACAGACGTGCAGGAAGGCCTGTAACCCTGAAGTGGGTGTATTGTAGTATAGCCCCTTGGCAGGGCAGCCAAAGATTGGGAGGTTCAACAATGCCCCTGGATACAGACGTGCATGAGGGCCTGTAGGCCTGAAATGGGTGTATTGTAGTATAGCCATTTGGCAGGGCAGCCAAAAATTGGGAGGTTCAACAATGCCCCTGGATACAGACGTGCAGGAGGGCCTGTAATCCTAAAGTGGGTGTATTGTAGTATAGCCCTTTGGCAGGGCAGCCAAAAATTGGGAGGTTCAACAATGCCCCTGGATACAGACGTGCAGGAGGGCCTTTTAAACCTGAAGTGGGTGTATTGTAGTATAGCCCTTTGGCAGGGCAGCCAAAAATTGGGAGGTTCAACAATGCCCCTGGATACAGACGTGCAGGAGGGCCTGTAAACCTGGTATTGTAGTATAGCCCTTTGGCAGGGCAGCCAAAAATTGGGAGGTTCAACAATGCCCCTGGATACAGACGTGCATGAGGGACTGTAAACCTGAAGTGGGTGTATTGTAGTATAGCCCTTTGGCAGGGCAGCCAAAAATTGGAAGGTTCAACAATGCCCCTGGAAACAGACGTGCATGAGGGCCTCAAAACATTTTTCCCATTGAAAAGGAGCGGGTCTCCTGTCGTTGTAATGCCCATTCTAAAAGAATGGGCGAAAAAATTTACCACTGGGGGTATACCTGAAACAACAGCCTAAGTATTGTAACAGTGATCATGGTGGCACATGAGGAGAAGGAGGAGCAGTCCAGAGATTAGCCAAAGTCCAGAAGTGTGTACCCATGGGTGAGTGGAGGTACATGGCAAATTCCCATAACAAAATTTAAATTCCGGTTTCATTTGCTGGTGGTGTGGTGAAGTCTGGCCCAATCCAACCCTTGTTCATCTTGATCAGAGTCAGCCTGTCTGCATTTTCAGTTGACAGGCGGGTGCGTTTATCAGTAATGATTCCACCTGCAGCACTAAAAACACGCTCTGACAAAACGCTAGCGGCAGGGCAGGCCAGGACTTCCAAGGCGTAGAGAGCTAATTCATGCCACGTGTCCAGCTTGGAGACCCAATAATTGTAAGGCACAGAGGAATGTCGGAGTGCAGTTGTTCGATCTGCAAGGTACTCCTTCAGCATCTGGCCAAACTTAGCATTTCTTGTGGCACTACCCCGCACCTCAGGGGCTGTGGTACGTGAGGGGCTGAGAAAACTGTCCCACATCTTAAAGACTGTTCCCCTACCTCTGGCGGATTGGACTTGTGCCCCTCTCGGCCGTACGCCTTGGTTGTCCACCGATTTCTGACCTATGCCGCTAGCGTTTTGTGAGGGGAATGCTTTGCCTACTTCCGTGACTATGGCCTTCTGGAACTGCTACATTTTGGCTGACCTCTCCGCCTCAGGAATAAGAGACATAAAGTTCTCCTTGTAGCGTGGGTCTAAGAGTGTTGCCAACCAGTAGTGATTGTCGGCCAAGATGTTCTTAACATGAGGGTCACGAGCCAGGCAGCTTACCATAAAGTCAGCCATGTGCTCCAGACTCTTAACAGCCATCACTTCAGTATCCTGACCAACACGATGACTGAACATGCTTTCCTCCTCCTCCTCCTCCTCCTCATCTCCCCTGTCCTCTGGCCAGCCACGCTGAAGCGAGGGTATGACTGGTGTGCTTGTCATATCCTCAATTTGGCCAGAGAGTTGCTCCATGTCTTCATCCTCCTCCTTCTCCTCCTCGTCATAGTCCTCCACTGCACATTGTGATGAGATGAGGCTGGGCTGTGTGTTGTCACCCACACCCACTACTGTTTCTTGCTCAAACTCATCGCGCTCCGCCTGCAATGCATCATCTTTGTTTTTGAGCAGAGACGATTTTAAAAGGCAGAGTAGCGGTATGGTGATGCTAACAATTGCGTCATCACCGCTCACCATCTTGGTGGAGTCCTCAAAGTTTTGGAGGACGGTACATAAGTCGGACATCCATCTCCACTCCTCAGGTGTTATGTGTGGAGTTTGACCCATTTCCCGACGGCTTAGGTGATGCAGGTAGTCAACAACTGCCCTCTTCTGCTCACATATCCTGACCAACATGTGCAGAGTTGAATTCCAACGCGTGGGGACATCACACACCAGTCTGTGGGTCGGAAGACGCAAACGGCGCTAAAAGCCGGCAAGGCCGGCTGAAGCAGCAGGTAACTTGCGAAAATGTGCAGACAGGCGGCGAACTTTTACCAGCAGATCAGACAGCTCTGGGTATCACTTTAGAAACCGCTGAACCACCAGGTTGAGCACATGGGCCACGCATGGAACATGCGTCAGCTGGCCTCGCCTCAAAGCTGCCACCAGGTTCCAGCCATTGTCACACATGACCTTTCCTGGCTTTAGGTTCAAAGGTGCGAGCCAGTGATCTGCCTGCTGTTTCAGAGCTGTCCACACCTCTTCTGCATTGTGGGGTTTGTCACCTACGCATATTAGCTTCAGCACAGCCTGTTGCAGCTTGGGACTGGTGTGGAGGGTAAAGTGGATGAGGATGCGCAGGAGGAGGAGGAGGCTGAGGAGCATGACATTCCGGAGCTGTAGAGTGTGGGTGAAACCCTGACTGAGGTAGGGCCTGCAATCCTTGGTGTGGGAAGGACGTGTTCCGTCCCTCGCTCAGACTGGGTCCCATCTTCCACAATATTAACCCAGTGTGCCGTCAAGGAGATGTAGCGGCCTTGCCCACAAGCACTTGTCCACGTGTCTGTGGTTAGGTGGACTTTGGCTGAAACAGCGTTGTTCAGGGCACGTGTGATGCTTTGTGACACGTGGTTATGCAATGCGGGGACGGCACACCCGGAGAAATAGTGGCGGCTGGGGACCGAGTAACGTGGGACAGCAGCCGTCATCAGGTCGCGGAATGCTTCCGTCTCCACCGGCCGGAAAGGCAACATTTCTGGCGCAAGCAGTCGCGAAATGTGAGCATTTAGAACTGTGGCATGTGGGGCGTTGGCAGCGTATTTGCGCCTGCGTTCAAAGGTTTGCTGAATGGATAACGTAACGCTGCACTGGGACAAGGACGTGCTTGATGGTGGTGTTATTTGTGCGTGGGCAACTTCAGGTGCAGGGCTGGAGGCTTGTTCGCGGGCAGCATGGACAGGTGATTGGCTCGCACGCACAACACGCGAAGACGTAGCAGTGACATCAGCAAGCACCGCTCCTCGACTCTGTTGTACTTCCCACAAAGTCAGGTGCTTGGCTGACATGTGCCTGATCATGCTGGTGGTGGTCAGGCTGCTAGTTTTCGTACCCCTGCTGATGCTGGCATGGCAGGTGTTGCAAATGGCCTTTTTAGAGTCATCTGGAGCCAACTTAAAAAACTGCCAGACTCGGGAAGACCTAACATTTGCACAGGCACCTTGTGTCGTGTTGTTGTTCCGGGGAACGGTTGCCTGACTTCTGCCTGGGGCCACCACCCTGCTTCTTACTGCCTGTTGGGATGCTATGCCTCCCTCCCCCTGTGCACTGCTGTCCTCGCTCTGCATATCCTCCTGCCAGGTTGGGTCAGCTACTGGATCATCCACCACGTCGTCTTCCTCTTCCGCACCCTGATCCTCCTCCTGACTTCCTGGCAATTGTATCTCATCATCGTCCACCCCTTGTTGAGACACGTTGCCAACGTTCCCTTCGTGAGAATGTGGCTGCTCAAATATTTGGGCATCTATACATACGATCTCCTCATGACCCACTTCAACAGGAGCTGGTGAGAGGCCAGATGGTGCGAATGGATACGTGAACAGCTCTTCCGAGTGTTCAAGTGTGGGATCAGTAATGTCCGTGGACGTGTACTCGGCCTGGTGGTGGGAAGGAGGATCAGGTTGGGAAATGTGCGGTGCAGTATCACGGCTACTGACACTTGACCGTGTGGAAGACAGGGTGTTTGTGGAGGTGCCAATCTGACTGGAAGCATTATCCGCTATCCAAGTAACAACCTGTTGACACTGGTCTTGGTTCAAGAGCGGTGTACTGCTGCGGGCCCCAAGAATTTGGGACAGGACGTGCGAGCGAGTAGATGTGGCACTTTGTTGTTGCGAAATTAGTGCTTGCACACGACGTCGGCCTCTGCCTGCACCACCATCATGTCCACTTCCTTGTTCCTTGCCAACGCCCTTGCGCATTTTGCCTGTATACAGCTACAACAGTCTCTTAACATTTTCCCCAGGAAAATGCATTTTGGTTTAATTTTTTGACGTTTTATTGTGAGTCCGTAAGAGTGGTGTAATAGTCAGACAACATTGTTCACAGCAGTGACCTGGGAGTCAGAAATGCTGAAAGGGGTCTTCCCCATGCTGTTCCTATGTCATTTGAGCACTGTTGTTATACTTTTGTGACATTTTCAGGGTTTATCCAGGCTGCCGGGGGTCATGCTGGAAAAATGTTCGGGTCTCCCATAGGATAACATTGGGCGCGGTGCTCTGCTCAAGGACCCGAGCATCTCGAGATGCTCGACCCGAGCATCGAGCACCTGATCATTTTAGTGCTCGCTCATCACTAGTGTCCACTTTTTCACTTTTGATTTTGGGAGTGCTACTTTTTTTTTCATTTGATATTGTATAAGGGATTGGGCACTACCCTTTCAGGTTTTGCATCCGTGGATTTATATTGATAGTGCTGCCAAGTTTTTTGTTTACTATATATATATATTTTTATATATATATATTTATGCAGCTGCCATCATGGCACAACCATCACTTGGGTGTGCCAATATGGCGGCCGCAACCTTTTTTTTGTATTTCAGGTGACCAATCAGGTGGCGTTGAGCTGGGTACAGCTGAACGATTAGTTGGCATGTTATTGGGGACATCCAGATGCCAAGTCAATTATGTAAGTAGATAGGGGACCACAATGCTGGATTATCAATATATATTTTGAAAGGTAGTTTGAAAGGTGGCTAATTCTGTATTAATTGTGCGGTGCTTAGTTGTATTCAGTTGCATTCAGGGGTTGCAGTGTGGGGGATTATTTTTAATCAGAAAGCAAATATACTGCATAATATTGTTATTATCAGGGTGACAATGATCAGTGCGGCAAGCTTTGCAGTGATGAGTCATGGCTGGAAGATGTCGACATGAAGATCTTACCAAAAGTAGAGGAAACAAAAGAAAACTACTTTTATCAGAACAGACATCAGCTGAAAATTATTGGATATAAATATTTATTCTTTACCTACTTGGTATGACTTGCAGATGATGACAGGAGAAATAATCTTGTTTGTAAAATATCCTCTCAAACTAAATATGATGCCATATATACAGTGTACTCTCTCGTTATGTATAGCCTCATCCCATTATTAAATTAGATCCTTCCTCATTAATTATACCTCTATTACTTATTATATATAGTTCCAATCTTCGTAGATTGTGAGTCCTCGTGGACAGCGTTTTCTCTCTTTCTGTACCTGTGTGCCATATGTTGTCCATGTACCTTGTACTTGTCTTTGTATACCCTTTCCACATGTAAAGTGCCATAGAATTAATGGCGCTATAATAATAAATAATAATAATCCTTTATTATATAGTCTCATCTATTGTTTTCATAGCTCGATCCCATTATTGCTTAGTGTTCTTTCTTGTTATGTAAAGTGACACTCTGTTGGTCCTCTGTCATCTGCCAAATGTGCACTACGGAAGCTGTGGGTTCACTGCGTGACCTGTCACATGACCCTCCCACCATCATCATGTGACATGTCATATGACGTATCAGATGACTGTGGAAGGGGACATATAGTTTCAATTGCCCAGGATCTTGGCTATACTTAGAGGGTATCTGTCAGCAGGTTTTTGCTTTTTAATCTGAAAATAGCAGGATATATAGAGGCTAAAGATGTAGAGTTCAATAATGTGTCATTTATTACCCTGTGTGTTATTGTTTATATAGGGAAGGTTTTATTACTTGGGATTATCGCCTTGACTAAAGAAATCTGACCATGCCCCCTCGCACTCTGATTAGCATTTCAATGTCTATATTGTTCAAAAGGGTAACAATATTTTGAACTTTTGACTTTCAGGTTCCATATCTCACCATTCACTACAGCTTGGAATGTGAGACTACATGGCAATCCTATATATTAATATAAATTGCAACTATTTAGCATATGAAAATTCAGAAAAACCCTTTTGCAATAAATAAGGCCCTCCAAAAACAACATATAATTCATATAAAAACAACCAGGAGTCAGGCCACAGTTGAAAAGCAAGTGCACTTTATTAAAATTAACAGCGCCAGCTGTATTTAAAAAGTGATGCAACACTGCACACACATATAGGTGACCGCATGAATATAATCAAATAAACGAGCCAAGTTCAGATATGACCTCTGCAATCAATACAGTACAATACAGTACAAGTGAATTTGCCCCAAAACGGGTGCACAACAATTACACAGATCACAGGGTACATATAAACAGCTCAAAACATGGGTCAAAGTGTTACCTATTGGTGGCAGTGGCCCCCTAACGCGTTTCGCCAAGCTTCTTCCGAGGGGGGTGACAAGGAATGGGAAGAGCGGTCCATTTATACATGTGTGTGGAGTTTACTGGCGTCTGTCGTCACTTCCGGGGGTAAAGCCGGAGGTGACGTACGCGCGCCACCTCTAATCTCGTCCCCTGTAGCGATTTGATCTGCCAGACGCTCGTGGAGGCGCGGAACGTCACTTCCGCCCTTAACTCGCGTCACTATACCAAATCACGTGATGCGGTCCAGGTCACATGATCGGCCGCATCACAGGACTGCCCACATCGCTCGTTCAGGTGATAGAAAATCGCCTGCTGTTCGCTTTATGGCGAATCAGCAGCAATGAGGGAATTGTCCACCTCTTGGTGGGCAGATAGTGCAGGGGGATAGAAAAGAGAAAAAAAAGAAAAAGATGCATATCTTACAGAGACATTGAACAAATTAGGGAATAATTAATAATTAACTCATTGGAGGTCCGTACATATTGGGACCCATAAAGTGCAAAAAGTGCCACACTCCAATCAACACCGGCCGGTGTCATTCATACATCAACATACTCACTAAGATACAAATATGAGGAGCCCCTACATTTTGAGACTCCAGTTATGTGAACAATATATAAAATATACGTACAACAAATTTAATAGTACATATAATTAAAGTGATAGGTGCATCAAAGTTCTTGATCCAATTCTCTGTAATCTTCATAAACTCCACAGACTAATTCCTAAAATTCACAAAGAAAATATTACTCAATTAAACAACAGACACAAAATTGTTAAAAAATACATTTTATTTCCCACATACTGTCTACAAGAATGAAGCAAAGCTCACTATATCGTTGAGACCATTGGGGCGTACACTCCCCATCTTCATTATCCACCTAGTCTCCAACTGTGCCAAGGTCTTCTTAAGGTTGCCCCCACGGATGTTTACGTGTACCTTGTCTATCCCAAACGCTCTCAACAAGGTGGCATTGCAGTTATGCACAGTTTTGAAATGTCTGGCAATAGGTTTCAGCAGGGACAAATCTTCTTCCATTTCTGCCTTTATAATGTCAAGCACATGTTCCCTGATCCTTACCTTCATCTGTCTAGACGTTAAACCAATATAAACCAATTTACATGGGCAGGTGGCATAATAAATGACACCGGTGGTGTTGCAATTAATGTGTTGGGTAATCCGAAATTTCTCGGACCCATCACATGAGGAGAATTCGGTCGCACGCACCAGATTTGGACAGGTGACACAGTTTCCACATGGGAAAAAGCCCCATTTTGATCTTTTTGACCCAAAAATTCCTTCCTTCCTTGGGCCCTCATACAGACTATGCACTAAAATATCCTTCAGATTGGGTGATCTTCTATAAGTAATTGTCGGGTACTTATAGATATGCTCACTCAACCCTAAGTCTGAGGTTAGAAGTGGCCAAAACTTCTTTAAAGCCCCTTCCATTCTATGCCGTTGATTATTGAACCCCGCAATCAATCTCACCTGATTGTTCTGTTCGTTCTTCTTAACCTTGGACTGCAAGAGGAGGTTCCTATCAGCTTGTGCAGCTCTGCGGTACCCTCTTTGGATCACCTTCCCAGAGTATCCACGGACCAGAAATCTATCCGTAAGTTCTTCAGCCTGCTGATGGAACATATTATCATTAGAGCATATCCTTCTGGCACGCAGGAATTGTCCCACTGGAATACTCCTCACCAAGTGGGACGGGTGAGCAGAGGTGGCATGTAATATCGAGTTGACAGCTGTACTTTTTCTGAAGAGATCCGTCCTCAGATGTCCATCCTCCTCTCTCTGTAGTTTCACGTCCAGGAACTCAGCATCCATCTTGCTGTACGCCATGGTTAATTTGATGTTAAGTGTGTTGTTGTTCAGTTCTTCCAAGAATAACTTCAAATCACTTTCTTGGCCCTGCCAAATGACAAACACGTCGTCAATGTAACGTGTCCACAACACCACACTCTCCCCCAATCTAGTAGGGTTGGTGACAAATACCTCACGTTCCCATGCCCCCAGAAACAGGTTTGCATATGAGGGGGCGAAAGCCGCCCCCATAGCAGTACCCTGCTTCTGGAGGTAGTACTTATCGCGGAACACAAAAAAGTTATGGGACAATGCGAATTCCAGGAGATTCAACAAAAACCGTACCAAAGAGCTATCCAAATCAGACATAGACAAATACATCTCAGTAGCCTCAATTCCATCTTTATGGCGTATAGAGGTGTATAAAGACTCTACGTCAAACGTTACCAGCCACATATCTTCTTCCAATACCACCCCTTCCACTTTATTAAGGAAGTCCTTGGTGTCTCGGAGATACGCTGGTAACGTTTCCACCACTGGTTTTAGGAAGTGATCCAAATACTTTCCAACCTGCTCACATAGGCTACCCACCCCTGACACGATTGGGCGCCCAGGTGGATTACGAGTGCATTTGTGTACCTTTGGTAACAGATATAAGCAGGCTGTCTTCGGTGACACTGGAATCAACCCATCACGAATTTCCTTGTCTATGGTACCTGTTAGGAACGCATCTTCAACCAGTGCTTGCAAATCTTTAAGAAAAGAGATAGTTGGATTAAATGTCAAAAGTGTATAACATGACTTATCACCTAATTGACGCATCGCTTCCTGTTCATAAAGCTTGGTAGGCCAGATGACTACATTTCCACCTTTATCCGAAGCTTTTATGAGTACATCCTTCATTTGACTCAGTTCTTTGATAGCACACCTCTGTTTATCAGTAATGTTGTCATCAAAATTTCCCTTTGGAATCTTTTGAAATTCATTTGTAACCAACTTCACAAAAAGTTCTATGTTGGGATATAGATTCAGAGCTGGAAATTTCTTCACCTTAGGGAAGTTGAACTTACCCCTTACTGTGTCTATACTTGTGTCATCCCCTATTTCCTCGAGTGCTCTAATAGTGTCCAATTCTTGTGTCGTCCACACGTGGTTGGTGCCTTCACGTTTTCCATGCAATTTCTTCAGGACTAGTTTTCGGGCAAAGAGATGTAGGTCCTTTACTGCAGAAAAGTAATCAAATCTGCATGAGGGGGAGAACGTTAAACCCAAGCTCAGTACTTCCACCTGGCTATCCGTCAGGTTTTTATCAGATAGATTGATTACCTGAAGGTTTGACGTAGATGGTTTCACTACTCCTGTCCTTCTCCTTTTCCCAGCATCCCTCATGAAGAACCTCTTCTGTTTCCCTCTCCGGGTGGGATACCTCTGATTCCCACTAGATGTCTCCCCTTCATCATCCGTTGAGGCCACAGATGATATAGACGTGTCCCCTACATTCTGACTACTGCCTCCGCTGGTCTGTTTCCACTTATAGACCGTGCGGGATTTGTAATCATGCAAATCGCGCTGAAACTTCCTCGCCTTGTTGTCCTGCACTTCCTTCTCCCAAGTGATAAACAATTTATCTAGTTCTACCTTGAAGATTTCAATTTCTTCAACTGATAATATTTCTTTCAATTTATTTTGGTTCAACTCAATTTCAGTCTCAAGACTATCCAGATTTTTCTTATTTAACCCAATTAACAATTCAATAAACGTGCACAATGTTACTGCATTCCTTCCTGTTTCAAAAGTTGGTATGCCAGAATGACTAAATTCCTACCCTTTTATCCGGAAGCTAATTTTATACATGGTATTCTTTGACTGTTTATTTATAACGCACCTCTGTTTATCAGTATGTTGTCACAAAATTCCTTTGGATCTTGTTCAAATTCATTTGTAACCAGACATCACAAAAAGATTCATGTTGGAGATATAATTCCACTGGAAATCTTCCCCCTTAGGGAATTGAAACACAAACCTACTGATTCAATAAACTTTTGCAATCACTAATTGCCTCAATGACACTAATAGTTCATATAAACACAGAGTCGTCCACAGTTGGCAGTCCCTACTTTTATCAAATTATCAGGCCTAGTTTTCAGGGCAAATGCAGATATAGGTCCATATTAATCAAAAAAGTAATCAATATACTCTGAGGAAACGTTACAACAAGCTCAGTAAATTTTCCACCTGTGCCAATCACGATCAAGGTTTATAATAACTCATAAACCTGTAAAGTGTTACGTAATGGTGCATCCCCCTAACGCGTTTTCGCCAGCTTCCCTCATGAAGAAAGCTCTCTTTTCCCATGGTGTGGAACGTTATTCCCACTAGATGTCTCCCCTTCATCATCCGTTGGTAGGCCAAGTGATACGCGTGTCCCCTACATTCTACTCTGCCTCGTGTCTGTTTCCACTATAGACCGTGCGGGATGAATCATGCAAATCGCGCTGAACTTCCTCACTGTGTTGTCCTGTCACATGATCCTTCTCCAAGTGATGACACATTTATCTAGTTCACTTGAAGATAATTCGCACTGATATTTCTCTTTATTGGCAATCATTCAGCAAGACATCAGGATTTTCTATTTAAGGGCAATTACAGATAAAAAGGCGGGAAAGCAGAGTAACATTGCTTCCTCCCGATTTTATTTGCTAAAAGTGGTATCTCTACTGGGAGAATGAAGTTAAACCAATTACCATTAGTCATTGGAACTAAATCTTACAAGGTAGTTATCTAGATAATGTTTATCACTGATAAAAGCAGGCCTATAGAGCACTTTCAGGCATTCTTGATTCAAACCCGCCCATAATGAAAGACCCAGCGACAGTACATCACATTAAAACAGCATTATACATCGTGCTCAACAGGTGTGGGTGACATCTAGATCAATATCCATCCTGGAAAACAAAGGGTTACTCATAGGGAATCTGGAAAGAAAGGAAAGCAAAACTCGTCAAACCTTCAGGTAATCAATCTATCTGATAAAAACCTGACGGATAGCCAGGTGGAAGTACTGAGCTTGGGTTTAACGTTCTCCCCCTCATGCAGATTTGATTACTTTTCTGCAGTAAAGGACCTACATCTCTTTGCCCGAAAACTAGTCCTGAAGAAATTGCATGGAAAACGTGAAGGCACCAACCACGTGTGGACGACACAAGAATTGGACACTATTAGAGCACTCGAGGAAATAGGGGATGACACAAGTATAGACACAGTAAGGGGTAAGTTCAACTTCCCTAAGGTGAAGAAATTTCCAGCTCTGAATCTATATCCCAACATAGAACTTTTTGTGAAGTTGGTTACAAATGAATTTCAAAAGATTCCAAAGGGAAATTTTGATGACAACATTACTGATAAACAGAGGTGTGCTATCAAAGAACTGAGTCAAATGAAGGATGTACTCATAAAAGCTTCGGATAAAGGTGGAAATGTAGTCATCTGGCCTACCAAGCTTTATGAACAGGAAGCGATGCGTCAATTAGGTGATAAGTCATGTTATACACTTTTGACATTTAATCCAACTATCTCTTTTCTTAAAGATTTGCAAGCACTGGTTGAAGATGCGTTCCTAACAGGTACCATAGACAAGGAAATTCGTGATGGGTTGATTCCAGTGTCACCGAAGACAGCCTGCTTATATCTGTTACCAAAGGTACACAAATGCACTCGTAATCCACCTGGGCGCCCAATCGTGTCAGGGGTGGGTAGCCTATGTGAGCAGGTTGGAAAGTATTTGGATCACTTCCTAAAACCAGTGGTGGAAACGTTACCAGCGTATCTCCGAGACACCAAGGACTTCCTTAATAAAGTGGAAGGGGTGGTATTGGAAGAAGATATGTGGCTGGTAACGTTTGACGTAGAGTCTTTATACACCTCTATACGCCATAAAGATGGAATTGAGGCTACTGAGATGTATTTGTCTATGTCTGATTTGGATAGCTCTTTGGTACGGTTTTTGTTGAATCTCCTGGAATTCGCATTGTCCCATAACTTTTTTGTGTTCCGCGATAAGTACTACCTCCAGAAGCAGGGTACTGCTATGGGGGCGGCTTTCGCCCCCTCATATGCAAACCTGTTTCTGGGGCATGGGAACGTGAGGTATTTGTCACCAACCCTACTAGATTGGGGGAGAGTGTGGTGTTGTGGACACGTTACATTGACGACGTGTTTGTCATTTGGCAGGGCCAAGAAAGTGATTTGAAGTTATTCTTGGAAGAACTGAACAACAACACACTTAACATCAAATTAACCATGGCGTACAGCAAGATGGATGCTGAGTTCCTGGACGTGAAACTACAGAGAGAGGAGGATGGACATCTGAGGACGGATCTCTTCAGAAAAAGTACAGCTGTCAACTCGATATACATGCCACCTCTGCTCACCCGTCCCACTTGGTGAGGAGTATTCCAGTGGGACAATTCCTGCGTGCCAGAAGGATATGCTCTAATGATAATATGTTCCATCAGCAGGCTGAAGAACTTACGGATAGATTTCTGGTCCGTGGATACTCTGGGAAGGTGATCCAAAGAGGGTACCGCAGAGCTGCACAAGCTGATAGGAACCTCCTCTTGCAGTCCAAGGTTAAGAAGAACGAACAGAACAATCAGGTGAGATTGATTGCGGGGTTCAATAATCAACGGCATAGAATGGAAGGGGCTTTAAAGAAGTTTTGGCCACTTCTAACCTCAGACTTAGGGTTGAGTGAGCATATCTATAAGTACCCGACAATTACTTATAGAAGATCACCCAATCTGAAGGATATTTTAGTGCATAGTCTGTATGAGGGCCCAAGGAAGGAAGGAATTTTTGGGTCAAAAAGATCAAAATGGGGCTTTTTCCCATGTGGAAACTGTGTCACCTGTCCAAATCTGGTGCGTGCGACCGAATTCTCCTCATGTGATGGGTCCGAGAAATTTCGGATTACCCAACACATTAATTGCAACACCACCGGTGTCATTTATTATGCCACCTGCCCATGTAAATTGGTTTATATTGGTTTAACGTCTAGACAGATGAAGGTAAGGATCAGGGAACATGTGCTTGACATTATAAAGGCAGAAATGGAAGAAGATTTGTCCCTGCTGAAACCTATTGCCAGACATTTCAAAACTGTGCATAACTGCAATGCCACCTTGTTGAGAGCGTTTGGGATAGACAAGGTACACGTAAACATCCGTGGGGGCAACCTTAAGAAGACCTTGGCACAGTTGGAGACTAGGTGGATAATGAAGATGGGGAGTGTACGCCCCAATGGTCTCAACGATATAGTGAGCTTTGCTTCATTCTTGTAGACAGTATGTGGGAAATAAAATGTATTTTTTAACAATTTTGTGTCTGTTGTTTAATTGAGTAATATTTTCTTTGTGAATTTTAGGAATTAGTCTGTGGAGTTTATGAAGATTACAGAGAATTGGATCAAGAACTTTGATGCACCTATCACTTTAATTATATGTACTATTAAATTTGTTGTACGTATATTTTATATATTGTTCACATAACTGGAGTCTCAAAATGTAGGGGCTCCTCATATTTGTATCTTAGTGAGTATGTTGATGTATGAATGACACCGGCCGGTGTTGATTGGAGTGTGGCACTTTTTGCACTTTATGGGTCCCAATATGTACGGACCTCCAATGAGTTAATTATTAATTATTCCCTAATTTGTTCAATGTCTCTGTAAGATATGCATCTTTTTCGTTTTTTTCTCTTTTCTATCCCCCTGCACTATCTGCCCACCAAGAGGTGGACAATTCCCTCATTGCTGCTGATTCGCCATAAAGCGAACAGCAGGCGATTTTCTATCACCTGAACGAGCGATGTGGGCAGTCCTGTGATGCGGCCGATCATGTGACCTGGACCGCATCACGTGATTTGGTATAGTGACGCGAGTTAAGGGCGGAAGTGACGTTCCGCGCCTCCACGAGCGTCTGGCAGATCAAATCGCTACAGGGACGAGATTAGAGGTGGCGCGCGTACGTCACCTCCGGCTTTACCCCCGGAAGTGACGACAGACGCCAGTAAACTCCACACACATGTATAAATGGACCGCTCTTCCCATTCCTTGTCACCCCCCTCGGAAGAAGCTTGGCGAAACGCGTTAGGGGGCCACTGCCACCAATAGGTAACACTTTGACCCATGTTTTGAGCTGTTTATATGTACCCTGTGATCTGTGTAATTGTTGTGCACCCGTTTTGGGGCAAATTCACTTGTACTGTATTGTACTGTATTGATTGCAGAGGTCATATCTGAACTTGGCTCGTTTATTTGATTATATTCATGCGGTCACCTATATGTGTGTGCAGTGTTGCATCACTTTTTAAATACAGCTGGCGCTGTTAATTTTAATAAAGTGCACTTGCTTTTCAACTGTGGCCTGACTCCTGGTTGTTTTATATGAATTATATTTAGCATATGATTAGTTATGCCGATTCTTGTCATGTTACTGAATTGTTTTCAGTTTTTTTGCTCTGGAGTTTGAAACATCTTTTTGAGCTCCTCAATGCAACACAGTTTTCTTAATGTTCAAGGGACCTCAATCTGTCTCTGGATAGGAAAAGATACAGTAGAGTATTATTATCTTCATTTAATTTGACTTCAATGACAAAACACAAAAGAGAATGAAGCAAAAAGCAAAACATTGATCATTTCACACAAAACTCCAAAAATGGGCCAGACAAAAGTATTGACACCCTCAGCCTAATACTATAGGGCGTTGATCCAGGGAATTAGTCTGATGGCCGTATCTGGAGTCAGGAAGGAATTTTTTCCCCCAATGTGGAGCTTAGTGTTGCCACATGGTTTTTTTTTGCCTTCCTCTGGATCAACATGTTAGGCTATGGGTTGAACTAGATGGACTTAAAGTCTTCCTTCAACCTTAAAAACTATGTTACTATGTTACTATGTTACTTGGTTGCGCAACCTTTAGCCACAATAACTGCAATTAACCGCTTACGGTAACCATCAATGAGTTTCTTACAATGCTCTGCTGGAATTTTAGACCATTCTTCTTTGGCAAACTGCTCCAGGTCTTTGATATTTGAAGAGTGCCTTCTCCAAACTGCCATTTTTAGAACTCTCCACAGGTGTTCTATGGGATTCAGGTCTGGACTCATTGCTAGCCACCTTAGAAGTCTCCAGTGCTTTCTCTCAAACCATTTTCTAGTACTTTTTGAAGTGTGTTTTGGGTCAATGTCCTGCTGGAAGACCCATGACCTCTGAGGGAGACCCAGCTTTCTCACACTGGGCCCAACATTATGCTGCAAAATTTGTTGGTAGTCTTCAGACTTCATAATGCCATGCACACGGTCAAGCAGTCCAGTGCCAGAGGCAGCAAAGCAACCCCAAAACATCAGGGAACCTCTGCCATGTTTGATTGTAGGGACCATGTTCTTTTCTTTGAATGCTTCTTATTTTCTCCTGTAAGCTCTATGTTGATGCCTTTGCCCAAAAAGCTCTACTTTTGTCTCATCTGACCAGAGAACATTCTTTCAAAACGTTTTAGGCTTTCTCAGGTAAGTTTTGGCAAACTCCAGCCTGGCTTTTTTGTGTCTCGGGGTAAGAAGTGGGTCTTCCTGGTTCTCCTACCATACAGTCCCTTTTCATTCAGATGCCGACGGATAGTACAGGTTGACACTGTTGTACCCTCGGACTGCAGGGCAGCTTGAACTTGTTTGGATGTTAGTCAAGGTTCTTTATCCACCATCCTCATAATCTTGCGTTGAAATCTCTCGTCAATCTTTCTTTTCCGTCCACATCTAGGGAGGTTAGCCACTGTGCCATGGGCTTTAAGCTTCTTGATAACACTGCACACGGTAGACACAGGAACATTCAGGTCTTTGGAGATGGACTTGTAGCCTTGAGAGTGCTCATGCTTCCTCACCATTTGGATTCTCAAGTCCTCAGACAGTTCTTTGGTCTTCTTTCTTTTCTCCATGCTCAACGTGGTACACACAATGACACAGGACAGAGGTTGAGTCAACTTCAATCCATGTCAACTGGCTGCAAGTGAGATTTAGTTATTGACAACACCTGTTAGGTGCCACAGGTAAGTTACAGGTGCTGTTAATTACACAAATTCGAGAAGCATCACATGATTTTTCTAATACTTTTGTCCACCCCCTTTTTATGTTTGGTATGGAATTATATCCAATTTGGCTTTAGGACAATTCTTTTTGTGTTTTTTCATTGAAGACAAATTAAATGAAGATAGTAATAGCAAAGAATTTGTGATTGCAATCATTTTCAGGAAGAAACTGAGTAGTATCTGACAGCATTGCTGTCGTGTCAATACTTTTCACCACAACTGTATATATATATATATATATATATATACTGTGAGGTAGCAACCGGGGAACCCGCTTGCAAAACGACAAGAACACGTGTTTATAAGGTTAACCAATGTCTACCCGTTTATTTTCACATATTAATCACATAACCCGGGTAGCATGTTTGACACATATCACATTGATTAACAACACTTTACATAAATACACCATACATTTACATTTAACATCACATAACACTTATATTGCACATAACGTTTTATAGTAACCCGGGACCTGTAACCATCTCTGTCCCCATTGGAGCTCTACTAACAGCTCCCGGGTGGCTACGGCCTCCGGCCTACTTACACTATACATAAGTTACAGTACGATGATGACCCTTCCGGGTCACCTGATCCCTCAACCACGACCTCTAATGGTGTGGGTGTGCCTGTGGTGCCAGAGACAGGGGTAATAGGGCTCCAGTAGGTAACGGATGTAGAGGTTCCCGTGACCTATGGTTTGCCAATCCCTGTAATGGGCCATGGAGGGGCCACAGTCCATGGATGTGGGCTGTGAGCAGGTGTGTGATCCATGGACGTTTGAATGATGGATCACATACGGTATGTAAGGACCCGGTCAGGCAGGATTCCTGACTACGGGTGAGTGTTGAGTCATCATGCTGGGGGACTAAAGCCAGGCGGCAGGTACCGCCATTGGGACCCACAGGGCCCGTTGAGGCGTATGTAACGAAGGTCAGAAGCAGGGGTTAGAAGGGCTCCCGTACAGGGTAACGCGTGGTTAGGCCGGAGGCCGCAGCCACGGGTTACTAGGGTTTGCCAATCCCTGTTATGAACCCGGAAGGGTCATCATCGAAGTATATCAAATGTATTTATTATAAAGGTACTGTAAGATGTGTAAGTAGGCCGGAGGCCGTAGCCACCACGGGAGCTGTTAGTAGAGCTCCAATGGGGACAGAGAGTCATGGTTATAGGTCCCGGGTTACTGTGAATGTATATGTGCAATGTTTTATGTAATGTATGATGTGTTTATGTAAAGTGTTTATGTGCAATGTGATATGTGTCCAACATGCTACCCGGGTTATATTCTTATATGTGAAAAATAAACGGGTACACATTGGTTAAACTTATAAACACGTGTTCTTGTCGTTTTGCAAGCGGGTTCCCCGGTTGCTACCTCACATATGGTGGAGAATGCGGGCAAGGTTGCCCGGTGAGGAATGCACCCCAGTTACAAAGGGGGGTTGGTACAGCCGAGGGCTGTGGTGCCGGAGCACCTTATATGGACAATTCTGTTGATGCACTTTATATGGACTTGGTTGCTATGGGCAACCGCACGACGCACCCTAGCATCTGGCCGGTGACCTGGCGAGGTCACGAAGACGTCGTACTCAAAGTATCGGGCGGCCCTAGGGGTCCCGAAGTCAAAGTCGGCGTGATCAAGGTTCCGGTGGCCCGAGGGGTCACGAAGTTGCCAAGACAGCGCCACATCCGGATTCTATGAACTGTGTTTGCCCCTGCTGGTTTAAGCAAGGAGGGGGGAGGTTGGACAGGAGTCACGGGTGTACAAACCGGGAGCGGTGCCACAAGGTGTTGTGTGGTGGCCCGGCTCCTATGGCAGTGTGTTCATCCCCCACTGGTCTGAACAAGGAGGGGGGAGGTTAGGACACGGTTTACCGGTGTCCTAGGTGTACAAGTCGGCAGTGTGTGTGATCCTTATTCACAAGCCAGGAGCGACGCTGTCACCCGACTTGTCAGGGCCGTGTGTTTAACCCCTACCCACGGGTGTAAACAAGGAGGGGGGTATGTGAGGCACCGCCGGCAGGATCCGCATGGCCGGGGTACATCACATGTAGGATCAGAGGATGATCCTGTGCACACTGGCCGGTTTTCCTGTGATGATAATACTGTGTGAACCAACCTGAACACAATGAGGTTTCATGAGACTAATGAGCGGCAGTGAGAGTGGGAAGAGATCGAGGAGTCCATGAGGAATAGGATGTAACGAGTGAGTGCTGACAACACGGAACACAGGGAGTTAACCTGAGCTGTGTGACAGGCTGATTACAAGCAGCTGAGGGGGTGTGTCCATGTGGGAGTGGCTGGCACGATAAGAGCCGGCCACCTGACTGAATGAGAGATAGATTCTGGAGGCTGATAGATTCATTCATTCTGGAGGCTGAGATTGATCCTGGAAGCTGAGAATGATTCAGATGGAAGCTGAGACCAGCCTGAGTGCAGAGCAGTCCAAGGCTCTGTGTGCATGACATGATGGGAGCATGCTAGCTCCATGCCGGTGCCGAGGTCCGTGGTCGTGTCCGCACCTAGAGGGGGAAGCCGTGGTTGACCCGTGGACGCTAGACCGGGTGTGGGGTGAAACACGCCCGGGAAAGGAGCCTGTGGGGATGCCTGGTGGAACCTGTGACCCAGGTAGCGAGACCCGGATCCGTGCCCGGTAAGAAAGCAGTTCCCGAGCGATAGTGTGAACTGTGCACCTGGTGTGCGTAAATCATGTTAGGCGAGTATAGACCGCCCTTGGGACCGACTCAGTGGAGTCCGTTAAAGGTCCTGATGAACCGGAATGTATGTAGCCCGTGGAGGCAATTGTATGTAGTGTGCCAGGCGGGCATAGACCGCCTTTGGGTCCGAGTCAGAGTACTCAGTTAAGGGACCCGATGAACTATGTGTATGAGGGCGTAAGTAATGGCCCTGAATGAGAGATGATGACCTATGTAAGACCCATGTATAATCATGTGGAGAGACAGTGACCCAGCTGGTATGGATGATGTTGGAGGCGTTCCGTCCTTGGGACGAGAGGGAGGCTTGCCCTGCTGCATGCAGAGGGTACCTGATCCCTCAACCACGACCTCTAATGGTGTGGGTGTGCCTGTGGTGCCAGAGACAGGGGTAATAGGGCTCCAGTAGGTAACGGATGTAGAGGTTCCCGTGACCTATGGTTTGCCAATCCCTGTAATGGGCCATGGAGGGGCCACAGTCCATGGATGTGGGCTGTGAGCAGGTGTGTGATCCATGGACGTTTGAATGATGGATCACATACGGTATGTAAGGACCCGGTCAGGCAGGATTCCTGACTACGGGTGAGTGTTGAGTCATCATGCTGGGGGACTAAAGCCAGGCGGCAGGTACCACCATTGGGACCCACAGGGCCCGTTGAGGCGTATGTAACGAAGGTCAGAAGCAGGGGTTAGAAGGGCTCCCGTACAGGGTAACGCGTGGTTAGGCCGGAGGCCGCAGCCACGGGTTACTAGGGTTTGCCAATCCCTGTTATGAACCCGGAAGGGTCATCATCGAAGTATATCAAATGTATTTATTATAAAGGTACTGTAAGATGTGTAAGTAGGCCGGAGGCCGTAGCCACCACGGGAGCTGTTAGTAGAGCTCCAATGGGGACAGAGAGTCATGGTTACAGGTCCCGGGTTACTGTGAATGTATATGTGCAATGTTTTATGTAATGTATGATGTGTTTATGTAAAGTGTTTATGTGCAATGTGATATGTGTCCAACATGCTACCCGGGTTATATTCTTATATGTGAAAAATAAACGGGTACACATTGGTTAAACTTATAAACACGTGTTCTTGTCGTTTTGCAAGCGGGTTCCCCGGTTGCTACCTCACAATACATATATATATATATATATATATATATATATATATATATATATATATACTGCCAACCAAGGTAAAACTACGCACCTGGGGGCTGGTATTGTCAGCATGGTGAGGTCATTACTTATTGGGTCCCTCAAGCTATAGAATAACAGCCAACAGCCACCCCAGAAATTGGTGCATTCATTAGAAACGTCAATTCCTGGCGCTTTACCTGGCTCTTCTCAATGTCCTGGTGCGGTGGCATTGAAGTGATAGAAAATGATAATGACAGCTGAGCATTGACTGCTTGTAATTAAGTCCTGGATAGGTAATGTCAGTCATCTTAGTGAATAGTTCATAAACACAAACACACAGAGAAAATTCCTTTATTAGAAAAAAAAAAACACTGACAACTATCATTAACCCAACAACATAAACTCTGGCGATAATCCACGAGGTTTCACAAAGAACACTATCTCTGCTGCATTGGAATTTGCACTGAAGGAGGAAGCATCCTATCAGTGTGAGGTTCGAGGACACAATGATGGCACAGAGAGCTTTGTCTGCCTGTGGCCATCTGATGCAATTATCATGGTGATGCAGTCACATGACATGATTACCATGGTGACACAGTCAGTTGAAATGATTACTATGGTGGAACGGTCAGCTGATCATTTCACCAAGGTAATTGTGTCAGCTGACCGTGTCACCATGGTAATCATGTCAGCTGATCACAAACAGGACTTAAGCTCTCAGTGCTGTCATTGTGTCCTTGGAAAGCATGCTATTAGTGTAACTTCCGATGCAGCAGAGATGAGTGTTCTTTGTGGGACCTCGTGGATTGTTGCTGGAGGGTATGTTGTTGGAACTGATAATAAATGGGTAAATAATGGTTGTCAGTGTGTTTTATTTCTAATAAATGAATTTTCTGTGTGGGCATTTATTAACTATTCACTTACCGGATTGGTAATTGGCAGGTATCAGAAGACGCCTTACATTACCAATCAAGGGCTTCATGACAAACTGTCAATACTCAGCTGTCATTACCCCCTTCAATCACCCCAATACCACGGCATCAGGAAGAGCCAGGTAAAGTGCCAGTATTTGGCGCTTGTAATGAATGAGCTGATATCTGTTGCGGCTGCGAGCTGCTATTCTATAGCGTGAGGGGGCCCAATAAGTATGGGCCTCACAATGTTGAGAATACCCATCTCCAGCTGCCTAGTTTTACTTTGGCTGGTAATTAAAAATAGGGCAAAGTCCAAACAATTTTTTATCTATTTATTGAAATAATTAAAAAAATTGGGCTCCCCTGTGATTTTCATTGCCAGCCAAGGTAAAACAAGGCAGCTGAGTGAAACAACGTGCGACTTACTTCTTTATCTGTGCTGAGAAAGAAAAATACAGTGAAGCCCTATGCATTTTGTTTTCCATTATTTATTTATTTTACATACAATGAAAATAGGTTGGTTCCCATACACTAATGTGTATGGTAACCAAGAACAAACACCAATATAGATTGTGGGAGCCCAGTCTGAGTGCAACAGCCAATTGCAGACGCTATCACAGAGTGAGCATCTGTGATTGGCTGTTGCAGTGCAGTGTGAATATTCATAAAGCTTGATCTGGAAGCAAGCAGTGGGAAAGCAGGAGACTGGTAAGCTATATCTATATGTGTCTGTCTGTCTATCTACCTGTGGTCAGCCGACATGATTACCATGGTGACACATTCAGCTAACCGTGTCACTATGGTAATTGTGTCAGCTGATTGGACACTCGGATCCAGCATAATACCGGTTGGGTAGCATCACATCGCATCTGGTTTCACAAAAAAAATAGATCCGGTCAGACGCCTTTTCTGCTGGATCACTGCCGATAGAAAGGAATGCTAGTCTGAAACTAGCCTTAGTTTGCAGCTTACTGTGCAAACTGAAACCTTGGTGCTTTATGCCACCAAAATATTCTGCAAGTGTTATGCATCTTTCTCTGTTAAATTTACAAGAATGAGCAGTAAGCATTATAATAGTCTAACCTATTTACATTTCTTTTACATTATGTTAATGTTAAGGAGAAGGTGGGCCTCTTACTAGGTATGGTTCTACTCAACACCAGGATGCACCATGGAAAGAAGACAAACCAGCTGGGCAGTATATTAAGCAATATTTTGCTGGGAAACCTTGTAACCCACATTCATGTGAATGGCACTTATGTGGTTGTTACTTTGATACTACCTACCAAAACATGATTTCAGGTGAAGTGTACCCATTCATTGTAGTAGTATTACGTAATGGCACTGGTTTCTTTTACTGGGGTAGTGTGACTTGCCATAGTGCAAAAACTATTCAGGACTAAGTTAATAATTGTTATAGAGTTTTCAAGATTATGACTTTGCCTCCTAATTCCCAAGATATCAATTCTATTAACTATCCATTGAATGAACAGGAAAACCTCCTGTATTGTAGATACTACCATGTTAGTGTTGATGCCATTGGTCACCTTCAAAGGGCTTGTGGAGTCTATGCTTAGACTGTTCAGTCCAGTTTTGGCTTCTATACAATTTTAGATATCTATAATGTTATGACTGATAGATATTAGATTTCTAGGTTGCTTGGCAGATACTAATGTAATTTGTTAATTACGTTTTAAAGTATGACACAAAAAAGAATACAAAATACTATACTAGGACCAATCACTAAAGAAACATACAAAAGTTTTATCAATTAAATTAAATTTTGAATCCATAAGGTACAGCTAAAAGATTAAACTGCAGCGTCTCCTTGGCATTTTATAAATTGGCTAAAACTGAACAAAAGAAAAAGAGAGGTTCCAACCAGGGAATACAATCCCTTGTTAGTTTAACCTTGGTTTATTTGTTCGGCTTTTTTTAGGCTCTAAGCCAAAGCTGTCCATGTTCACAACTGTAAAAATTTCAACAGATAATTTGATAAAAATGTGATAAAAATAAATGACAGTTTTAAGGAAGATACAGTAAGTAAAAATTATCCCTAACTTGTCTGTCATATAGTAACTAGATGTGAGCGAGCCTGATGCTATCACATCGGGAGGGCAGTGACATCATGATGGGGGTAAGCTCTGTGGTGCTGGAGGCAGCAGTCATCTCTCTTCCCTGTGCGGTGTTTCCCCTGTCTCTCCCCCCATGCTCTCTCCCAATGTAAATAAATGTATTTTTACTTAAAAACCTGTTTGTTTGTTTTTTTCATTAATGAAGTGTTTAATTTCCTGGTAAAAAATGTGTAAGGCTTCGTTGTATTTTCTATTGACAGCACAGGTAATCCAAGCAGTTGCTGGCTGCTAACTCTTGCTGCCTGGTGTTACGTTCACTGGCAATAAAAAATACAGGGGAGCCTTTATTTATTTATTGGTGTAGGTTCCACCGTATTTTATATTGCCAACCAAGGTAACCCAGGCAGCTGGGGGCTGGAATTCTTAGTGTGGCAAGACCCAAGCGATCTAGGCTCCCCATGCTGAAAATTGCAGCCAGCAGCCACCCCAGAATTAGTGCCCCCATGAGAGATACCAAAACTGGTGTTTACTCCGCTCTTCTAGCTAATGTGTAGCGGTAGCAGACTGGGCAATAAAGGGGTTGATGTCAGCTTTTTTGGCAGCTGGAATCAAGCACTATTGCTCATGTCAGCCATGTAGTATGACAGCCGGCCATTAACAATACTTTTAGGAAAGAGAAAAAAAACACAGAAAGAAATCCCTTATTGCATACAAAATAGACAGAGATGCCTCGTTATCCACTTTATTAGTTCCCATCAAGCTCCCCTCTGATGTAATCCTGTAATTACTTGAATCTTGTAGTGGGGAAGTTTGATGCATCATTCGGCTACCATCTTTGAATACCCACATGTCTAAAAATGGTAGCCGAGTAAGTGCACATGCATTGTCTCTGCCCCCCTGTGCACTGTTTCTGCCCCTCTGCTGTGTGTTCTCTATCTTATTCCTCTCTGCTGTGCGCTCTCTCTGCCCCTTCTCTCCTGCTGTGCATTCTCTGCCTGCCCCCCCTCTCTGCTGTCTCTCTCTGCCCCTCCTCCTGCTGTGCACTCTCTCGTCACTCGCTTCTCTGCTGTGTGCTCTTTCTACCTTCCCCTCCCTGCTATGTGTTCTCCTTCTGCCCCTCCTCTCTTCTGTGCATTCGCTCTCTGTCCCCCTCCACTCTCCTCTGCATTCTCTCTCTGGCCCCCCTCCCTTCTGTACATTCTCTCTGGCTCCCCTCCTCCCTCTCTCCTGTGCGTTCTCTCTGCCCCCCCTCAGGTGCATTTTTTCTCTGCACCCCTCCCTCCTGTTTTCTCTCTGCCCCCCCTTAGGTGCATTCTCTCTCTACCCCCCTCAGGTGAGTTCTCTCTCTGCCCCCCTCAGGTGCATTCTTTTTTTGCCCCCCTCAGGTGCATTCTGTTTCTGGCCCACATCCTCCTATGTGTCCTCTCTCTGGCCCCCTCCTCCCTTGTGTTCTATCTCTGCCCCCCACCTCCCGTACATTCTCTTTCTGCCCCCCACCTCCCATACATTCTCTCTCTGCCCACTCCTCCCATGCGTTCTGTTTCTGCCACCCTTCAGGTTCTGTCTTTGACCCCCCAGTGCGTTCTGTCTCTGCTACCCCCTCTGGTGTGTTCTGTCGATGCCTACACCTCAGGTGCTTTCTCTCTCTGGCCCCCCCTCCTCCTGTGCTTCTCTTCTATGACCCCACTCCCCTGTGCATTCTGTCTCTGCTCCCCTCAGGTATAAATTGCCCTTATCCAGGGCCAGCGCTTATATACAAGGTCCCATCCTGGTATATATGATGCTATCTTGTAATATATGGCTCTCATCCTGGCCCTACCCTGGTATATATATTCCCCATCATGGACCCAATCCTGGTATATATGTTCCCTATCACAGGCCCGCATACCGTATGGGTGTCCAAACTTGCACACATAAAAAAATGTTTCTACTATTCCCTTCCCTCCATTGATGTACAGTGTCCTCCTCTGATGCCTGCAACTGACTTCAACGTGTAAGCATTGCAGCACATGATGTCACTGCCATGCACACCCACTTACACGATGCCAGCTGCTGGAATATTCACTGCTCACCACTCCCAAGATTATGGATGTGGGGAAAAGTAAATATAAATTCTCTTTAAAAACAGGCACACGTGAGCACACAGCAGCTGCAGTAAGCAAGATGCTGGATGATCCTGTGGGCCACTATAAAAGAGAATTTGTATTCACTTCTCCACATGTCCATAATCCCACCCACCTCGTGGTGTCTGTTTCAATGTCTAGAGGTGTGCGGAATTATGAACGTGGGGAGCAGTGAATATTCATTTTCTTAAACAGCAGACACAGTGTTAGCCCAGAACAGACACAACCTTACTGTCCTCCAAAATTTTGATGGGGGGAACAGGCGTGTAATAGTCCAAAAAATATGGTACTTTCTCCTAAATGCACCATTGCATCCACTTAAAGAGGACTTGTCATCAGGTGAAAGGTATCAGTTTTTTCTCAGATTTTATTTCCATTTCCACTATTCCCTCTGAGTTTACTTTTTTAAACCCACCATATGGTTTCAGAGATATGGTCCTTATACTTTAGTTCTGATTTTTATGTGTTTACCAAGTGGTGTTGCCAATAGGTAAATAATGCATTGTAGCCTAAATACATGTCCACAATTAATGCTGTCAGCAAAGAACCAATGGTAAAACACACAAACGTTAGCTCTAACTAAAATGAACGAAAAAAATATATAGAGAAACAGTTCAACTTCACAGGCTTAAAAAGTTAAAGTGTAACTGCCGTTTAAATTTTTATTGAATAGTAATGTAGAGCAATAGATTTTAATAAGCATTCCAATATAATTCATAAGAAAATTCTGGTTGAAAACCATTCATAAACCATCCATATGGTGTTCCCACCACACTGCTTTCTTGTATTGCACCACATCTGGTTTACAGTGAGCTCTCTAGCTGGATTTAACTATAATTGGGTTAACATCACCATGTGCTGGCTACCACCTGATACACATTTTTAGGGTCAATGAGATGTATACTTACATGGTGTTGAACATTTATTTGGGTATTCTTCTTCAACACCACCAGGGACTTATTTTGGTTTCACCTACCTATGTTCTCAACCAGCTTCCCGATATGCCCCACTTATGTCATTGATCCCCCACACTATTTTTATGGTGTCTTATATTGTTTTGTCAACAACTGTTTACTCTGTCTGTACTAGCACCTTTGTATACTAGTTATTAATGACTAACCATACCTGGCCCATTGTTATTTTTCGTGTTCATTACATGACCATCACGGTCAATGTTTACATTACTGTTACCCACCATTTATATCGGGTATAACATGTTAATGCCACTATAATCAAATTGTATGTGTCTCATGCTGTCAATTGACCATGGGAGTGCCCCATGGTTTTACATGTTTTCATCTCCCCCTGCATTGTACATATATAAGTTTTTTTCTTACACCTACATATTGATTCCTTGTTTGGTGTTGCTCCCTTATGTGCCATGTCTTCTCTTCCCTGCAACAACTACACTGTGAGTGAAGCAGACATATGTTAATTATCAGTCAGATCTGTCTTCACACTGAATACGTGACATGTAACCATATAAGGGTGGGGGTGGTGCCTATTCTGCTGACTGCAGCTGGTGAGGAAACAATGTATCAGATTACTACAGCCTAACAGCACAGTTACTAAGCAACATCAGAATGTCAGGATCAGTGCAAACTCCTCTTTCCACAAGCTTTTGTTCTGTCATCTCCACACAACTCAGTCAGGATCTCTGTTAACCCTTTCTCTGCTGTGACATTGCACTGCTCCCTATCAGCTACTGGCCACTTCCACACAGCCATAAAATGCAGTTTTTAAGGCTGGCTTCACACCACGGTGTGATCCGGTCCGGGGCTGTGTAAACCAGACAGCCCTGGACCGCTTTTTGGCCCCATAGTAGCCTATGGGGCCATATGGAGCCGGATGGCAGCTCTCTGCCATCCGGTTTCATCTCTCAGGATGAATCTGGGAGAATTCAGATTATTCTCACCGGACACAAAAATGTTGCTTGCAATGTTTTTGTGTCCGGGGAGAAAAATCTCCCCAAATAGCCAGATCCAGGATTCGCCCGGATTGTCCCGGATTTGTCCAGATACAGGGCAATGTGGTTCTCCCTAACATGGGAGCCTATGGTGCCGGATTGCCCTGGTCCGGGCGAATCTGGGAACTGGATATCGGCGCTGCACGCTGCTGTTGTTTCAGGTCTTGAAAAATCAGCAGCTGCAGCTGCAATTACAGCCATTCGCTGCACACAGGACCGGAGGGCACATATGGCCCTCCAGTTCTGTGTGCTGATCCGGTCCGGGCTGTCGGGTTCATGCCTGACAGCCCCGGACCTGATCACACCGTGGTGTGAAGCCAGCCTAAAAAAAGCACAGGAAAATGTGAGAAAATAAGTTAAATGGCACAAAAAAAGCATTATCTTAGCTGCTACGCGGCTCATCATAACAACCAGTGCAGTATTGTTTTTGTTTTCAATGAAATGACATTTACACTTGAAATCCTTTGCTGTGATAGAATGATCTCAGGTGTGGTGCAAGAAAAGAGAAAAACACAGGCAGATTCAGGATTACAAATTTTAATCTTTAGAAATAGAGGTTCCAGTAGCCACAAAACAAAAGAAACCTCTAATCGTGTCAGTTTAAAATAATAAAAATGGGGTTTAAATAAACTATGACATAACTAAAGGTTAAAGGGATCCTGTCACCCCAAAAACACCTGTAAACCTATTAAAACCTGTCCCTAGAGCATATTAACACTATCCCTACACTCTTTTTTACCTCCTAAAAGCATTAAGTGACATTGAAGAAAAACGTTTTATAAGTACCTGATTACTGAGATAATGAGTGACTATCTATTCATAGTCACTCATCAAGACTGCCCCTCTGCTTCATATCACGCCTGAATAGGCGTGATCTAGTGCCCAGATTCAAAATCCGCCTCCCTGCTGTGCCCCGTGTTCAGCGACTGCAGTGTGGCCGGTGACGCGATCCGCGTCATACCCGGCGCCGGGTGACGTATTTACACCGCGCCACGCTTTCGGCTTCAAAATGCGCACTGCGCATGCGCACGGGCATGCGCAGTGCGCATTTTGAAGCCGAAAGCGCGGCGCCGTGTAATACGTCACCCGGCGCCGGGTAATGACGCGATCGCGTCACCCGGCCACACTGCAGCCTCGGACGACACGGGCACAGCAGGGAGGCGCGATTTTGAATCTGGGCACTAGATCACGCCTATTCAGGCGTGCTATGAAGCAGAGGGGCAGTCTTGATGAGTGACTATGAATAGATAGTCACTCATTATCATCACTAATCAGGTACTTATAAAACGTTTTTCTTCAATGTCACTTAATGCTTTTAGGAGGTAAAAAGAGTGTAGGGAAAGTGTTAATATGCTCTAGGGACAGGTTTTAATAGGTTTACAGGTGTTTTGGGGGTGACAGGATCCCTTTAAAGCTTTTGCGAATATCGGAACCTCTATTTCTATAGATAGCACAAAATGATATTCCAGAACATTTTTTCTTTTTTGTTGAAAGTAAATGATATGGCCCATATCTTTGGAGGCATATGGCAGATTAAAAAAAAAAAAAATGCAATACTCAGAGTGTAGGAACAAGAATAAAATAAGAATAAATGGCCATTTTTGACGTGGTGACGGGTCTTCTTTAAGGATAAACATGAATTCTAGATATTCATGATGATTCCACATAGTATCCTAATCATTATGAGGCCATTTACTGTATGGCCACTTACTGAACTAAGCAAGATATCACAATAAGCTGCAGGCATGTCATCCTTCTTACCAATTACAAGGAGGATGACGTGATTGCCTTCTCACCTGCAAATCCAAGCCAGTTTATTAAATGTGCACACACCAGTCAACAGCAGGTCTCAGATGAAATGTGAACAAACACTTCTAGATGAAGGTTTATAAAGAGCAAGAGAGGACGAGGCAGCGCAATGGGTTGTCTGCCATTTATTGTAAAGGATAGATCTTATTATAAGACGCACTGCCAAACACAGATCACTCATCAGCTGTAAACATCACTGAATCCCATTATCATTTATTTCATTAGATATCACATTACCACTTATGCCTCGATAACCATTTTATATCCACAACACGGTTTAAATGACACATGCCTGATTCTCATTGGGGTACTACAATGACAATTTCTTTCTATAGAACTTTATGCTGTACATGTCTTTAACAATGTAACTGCCATTTTGCCTTTGGCAAATGTCCCCAATGGCACTGTATGAACTAGAGCTGAATTCTAAGCAGGTATGAGCCTCAATCAGTATTGCCTTGTTTTATACATCCCAATTGGCTTACGTAATTAGTATGGTATACACCGAGTGCCCTCTTCTGGTAAGTCTTCAAAATTGTTTCTCTCCGTTCTTGAAAAAACTGATAAAGGATTGATTTGTGTATGTACTTTATATCATAACTCGACGTTTTCACTCATTTATGTTATATTTTAATTCATTCTAGTTTTATTTAGCAACTTTTACATTTTCAATTAGCTGTTGGAGGGGAATTTCCTACTACGTATATATACTCTGTACTAGACTTTGCAGACAGTAGTAATCTGACAACCGAGGTCAGATAGTTGGTTTGCAAATAGGGGTAACACTTTTATTGAACATATCCACAGATATAAGACAAAGTATAAAACAACAGTCAGGATACAAGGGAGTATGTTAGGTGATCTGTCTGAGAATCGAGATGCTTGCGTGGCAACAGGTCTCCATATAGTAATAGGGCCTTAAATAGACACATAAAAAGTATATTTGCACTAACTGCAGCTCATCACAAAGCACAATGGTACATATACAAGCAACAAATACAGAGTTTCACAGTAGTCAGAAAAGCATAAAAAGCCAATTCACAGTAAATGATAGGGTTAATTATATGCTTCAAGCAGGAAGAGTTATAAGGCTTTTACAGGTATATCCCTCTTATTGCACTACATGAGCCTAAGTAGAAAACACAAAATAAAGTGCTAGTGCATGTATTGAAAGACATTGCTGCATATAAACACTTAACTGACTTATACAGAGTGTATACGATTACATTGTTTCGTAAGTACACTGGTATTACTATTATTATTATTATTTATTTATACAGCGCCATTAGATTTCATGGCACTTTACATATGGAAAGGGTAGACGTGGATAAGTAAAATAGAAATGGACAATCAGGCCGTACAGATACAGGAGGAGAGAGAGGACCCTGTTCGCGAGGGCTCACAGTCTAAGAGTGATGGGTGGGGACACAGTAGGAGGGGGTAGTGCCTATAGTGAGACGGTGCGGTGAAGCGGGTCTCATTGTAGGTTGTAGGCTTGACAGAAGTGGTGGGTCTTCAGGTTTCTTTTGAAGGTTCCCAGGGTAGGAGAGTGTCTGATGCATTGGGGGAGAGATTTCCAGAGTATAGAATATGCTCGGGAGAAATCTTGTATGTGGTTGTAAAAGAGGAAATGAGAGTGGAGTAGAGAAGGAGCTCTTGAGAGGAGCGTAGGGTGCTGAGGGTAGGTATCGAGAGACCATGTCAGAGATGTATGCAGGGGACAGGTTGTGGATGGCTTTGTATGTATAGTGTTTTAAACCAGGATCTCTGAGATGGGGGAGCCAGTGAAGGGCTTGGCAGAGGAGGGAGACAGGGGAGTAGCGGGGAGACAAGTGGATTAGTTGGGCAGCGGAGTTTATGATGGATTGGAAAGGTGCAAGGGAAGTAGCGGGGAGGCCGTTAAGCAGGAGGTTGCAGTAGTCAAAACGGGAGATGATGAGAGTGTGAATAAGTGTTTTAGCAGAGTCGTAGTCATGGAAAGTGTGAATCCGGGAAATGTTTTTGAGCTGGAGTCGGTAGAAGGTGGTGAGGGCCTGGATGTGAGGTTTGAAAGAGAGAGAAGAGTCAAGGATTACCCCAAGACATTTGGTGTGGGGGACTGGGGATAGTGAGCAGTCGTTGACAGTGATGGATAGGTTGGGTAGTGGGGAAAGCGACTTGGGGGAAAACGATGAACTCAGTTTTGTCCATGTTCAGTTTAAGAAAGCGAGCAGAGAAGAGGAATGAGATGGCGGTCAGCATTGTGGGATTTTGGATAGTAGGAAGGTGATGTCAGGCCCAGTAGGTAAATCTGGGTGTCATCGTCGTTGAAATGGTACTGGAGGCCAAGGGACTCCATGAGTCCTAGACCAAGAGTGGTAGATGAAAAAGAGTAGTGATCCCAGAACCGAGCCTTGGGGGACACCAACAGATAGGGGGTAGGGCAAAGAGGAGGTGTGGAAGTGGGTGACGCTGAAAGTCCAGTGTGTTAGGTATGAGGAGATCCAGGAGAGGGCTAAGTCAGTGATGCCAAGAGATTCCAGGATCTGGAATAGGAGGGAATGGTCAACAATGTTGAAGGCAGCAGATAGGTCAAGGAAGAGGAGAACAGAGTAGTGTTGCTTGCTCTTGGCGGTCAGTAGGTCATTGGCAACTTTGGCTAGGGCTGTTTCGGTGGAGTGGTGGGGTCGGAAACTGAATTGTAGGGGGTCAAAGAGGAGCAGGAGGAGAGATGGGAGGACAGATCTTCTGTGGAGCAGAAGATCGCCAATTATACTTTTTATATGGCAGGTTCAACACCTCATTGAGGTTTAGTTTTTATGCATTTTTAATTGAATTAATTGCATGTAAATTTGTAAGGGTTATATTAGGGGATTGTTTATAGTTTTAAATATCGCCTGTACATGTATTTTGTAAAAATCTGGGACTGATGGGTGTTTCCACTGAAACCACCATCATGATGGGCAGAACATATGATGTCATCAACATTGTGTATATAACTTCTTTTTGAACTTATGTTAACTTGATAGCCCTGAGGAAGTAGCAGGTCCTGCTACGAAATGCATTAGCAAAATAAAGTGTTTCACGTATCACTGGATTGACTCTCATTGGTCTGTGCGGGTAAACAAAGCCTGGCCTTTTCTTCCATTCTGTAACATATTTAAAGGGCAGTGTACCAATAGAAAGACAGCAGCAAATAATGGATTGGTTCAGACACCCTTTAGGTGCCAGTGCTACAGCTACCAATAATGGTTGTGACATGAACATATAAAAAGGTTTATACAATTTAATATGCATACAGAACCAGATGTTTATAGAAATTTACAATTGAATAAATAGAATTATAGACGTATAGAATAGATACTAATAAAAATAGAATTGAAAAAAAAAAAATTAAAACAATAAAATTGTACTAAAATATGCCAAAAATTCCTATGTAAAAAGCCAGATGATAAAAAATAATAAAAACTCATTTTATATACACATAATAATACAACCGGGTGAGGCAGAAAAGATGAGAAAGACGGGGCATAGGGTCTTTGTCTATGCCCTGCAACGTTCTTAATTATTAAGTGTAATCCTTCTGGGGTTAGGGTGCCGAGCTTGAATAGTAGTCTTTCATCTGGCATCTTTACCTCTTTATTCAAACATGCTGTCATAACCCCTCTACTTATAAACCATCCCTCGACCAGAACTGTTCTGCTAACTATAGACCTATCTCTAATCTTCCCTTTTTCTGTAATCTCCTGGAACGCTTGGTCTCGTCTAAGCCGTTATCTCTCATATCACTGTATCCTGATCCCTTACCATCCGTTTTCGCTCTTTACACTCGACTGAAGCTGTCCTTACTATAGTCTCTAATCCAAAGGCCAATATTCCCTGCTCTTCCTCCTGGATTTCTCTGCTGCTTTCAACACTGTGGGTAACCAGCTCCTCCTCACCAAGCTTTACTCCACCTGCCTCATTGACACTGTTCTCTCCTGGTTCTCCTCCTTCCTCCAAAGACATGGGCTGTTTAGATTGTGAGCTCCAATGGGAACAGTGTTGTCAATGTATGTAAAGCGCTATGAAATGAATATTGCTATATAAATGAATAAATATTATTATTATTATTACCTCTCTAATTGCTCCTTCACTGTATCTTTTGCCGGCTCCTCTTTCTCTTTTCTTCCCTGTTGGAATTCCTCAGGGTTCAGTCCTAGGCTTCCTTTTCTCCCTATACACTGCCCCTATTGGGCAAACCACCAGCAGATTTGATTTACAGTATCATTTTACACCCAGTTATACATATGGTCTCCTGACATCGCTCCACTTTAACACAAAATACCAGGGATTGTCTGTCTGCTGTCTGCCACACCATTTCTTCCCTCTTTCTGAAGATATATTTCACCAAAACGGAATTTCTCATGTTTAAAACCTCTACTAAATCGACCTATCAACAACAACTCAATTACATTTGAAAAATCAACATAACACCCAAGAAGGATGTTCACTGCCTTGGGGTCATATTTGACACAGAACTTTTCTTTATTCTCTATATCCACTAATTCCATTAATTTATGTTACCTCCATCTTAAAAACATCTCCAGATTTAGACCATTTCTCCTTAGAAACAGTAAAAACACTTACTGTCACTCTTATTTATTTTGTTTGGACTACTGCAACGTTTTACTGATTGGTATTCCTCTAACCAAACTTTCTCCTCTCCAATACTCACTGAATGAAGCAGCTAAGGTTGTTTTTCTGTCCATTTTCACTGATGCCTCTTCCTTGTGCCAGTCATAAAACTGACTACCCATCAGTTACAGAATACAATTCAAAATTATATCTCTCACCCACAAAGCTTTCCAAAGTTCTGCAACCCCCTACATCTCATCCAGGTCTAGCATTCTGCCCATGCCCTCCAATCTACATTGATCTCAGATTAACAACACCCATAATTTAAACCTCACACCTCTGGGTTGAAGATTTCTCTCATGCCACACCAGTGCTCTGAAACACAGTACCCCAAACGTGGTGTTTAATATCCAGTACCCTTGTTTTGATGTGTGCGTTAAAAACATATCTCTCTTAACAAGTCTATTAACTCAACTCTCTAACCTAACTCTCCCCTGTTCCCTCCTTCTAAATAAGGAAAATAATCCAATTCTGTGCTGGCTGTATTCCCCGTAATACTGGTTCTCGGTTCTTCTTATCCAAGAATAAAATTTATTGAACAAACATGAAATTACATAAAATGACAGATACAATGCATTTTGGCGGAAACAACCACCTTCCTCAGGAATCTACTTTAAGGCTCGGACACACTCATCAGAGTTTGACTGAGAAAACTCTGAAAGGGCTGGAGCAGTGACCCTGAACAGGGTCACTGCTCCAGCCCTTTCAGAGTCTCCTCAGTGAAACTCTGATGTAACTAAGGCTGGGGTCACACACACAGATATCTGGGCAGATATTGTTCACAGATCTCTGGTTGCAGTGAAATCATGGACACATGGTTCCATTTTGTAGCAGTATACAAATGAGCAATCTGTCCATGATTTCACTGCAACCAGAGATCTGTGAACAATATCTGCCAGATATCTGTGTGTGTGACCCCAGCCTAAGAAAGAGTGTTCAAGCCCTAAAAATAAAATTCACCATATTTATAGCAGAAGTAGCTACCTTCCCCCCACGGAGCATTCAAATGAGGGCGTGGATTTAACCAGACCTAACTAATTAGTCTCACTAGATTTCATATATATATATATATATATATATATATATGAGAAAAGAGACACAATGTCAAAAAAATACTAAAAATATCCAATCATAAATTTTGCTCTCTATCATTCCAAAAAATTCTTTTCAAAATTTAAAAGAAATCTTTAAAACTTTTTTTTTTATAAAGATGCAGTTATTAGTTAGCTAAAAACCTTTTCATATACAAGCATCTTAAACTCTTTCTGCAATGGCATTAAGGCCTTGAGATGCAGCATCTGTAAATGATATATCCGGTATGTTTGTTTACTATTAAGCATGGAAATCCTATTCGTGGTTTCAACAGTTATTTGTTTCAAATGGGTTACAAACCCCAAAGGGACAGTCACATTAAAGTAGTTTCCATGTTTCAGCAGTAGGTGTCTGGACAGGCTATGTTTCAAAAACACATTTTTTGCCTTAGGCTAGGGTCATATTTGCGGTTTGGTTTGCAGATCTCCGCAGCCATAGGCTGCAATGTAAAAAACACATTGCACTTAATGCAATCTGGTTACCACATCCGGTTTTGCAGCCTGCGATAAAAATCATGCAGGCTGTATTTTTCGGAGCAGTTGCAAAAAGTGGGTGCCTAACAAAATATTAAAAGCACAAGCACAGGTGAAAGGATCGGAACATAGCAGAGGCTAAGAGTGCTTTCACATCAGCGGTATTGCAATTTCGCAGTGGATCTGCTGCGTAACGGCCTACTTGCTGCACCGATCTGGCAAGCCCCATTTATTCTCTATGGGGCTTGCAGTCGGGGGCGGCAAGTGCAATATTGCCGAATCCGGCACTTGCTGCGCTTGTGGCACCGCAAAACAAAAAAACACTGCTAGAAGTGTTTTTTTTGCATGACTGCAAGTGCTGGATCTGCCAGATACTGCACTTGCCGCACCCAACCGCAAGCCCCATAGAGAATGAATAGGGCTTGCCGGATCGGTGCCACAAGTCAGCCGTTATGCGGTAGTTCTGACAGGTGCGGCGACATCTGCTGCATCTACCACGAAATTGGAATACCGCTGATGTGAAAGGAGCCTTACTTGTGATAGTGATCACATTATCTATGTTATAAATTATACTTCTGGGCTACAATATGTACGGTGTATGACTCAAACTTTGCGTGCTCGAATGAACGGACATAGGAATAAGGCTGGGGTCACATTTAGAAGACACAATCTGGTAACTGCATCCATTACCGGATCCGGCCGTCACATTTGGCATCACATTGCAGATCTGGATCCAATAGTGGATCCAGATCTGCAATGAGAAAACATTGTGGCACCAAAAACCAGATCCGATACCGCAAGGTACATTCATGTACCTTGCAGTACCGGAACTAGTTGCCATAGGCCGCTATTATAACAAAAACAATCCGTTTTTTCAACTGCTCCGAAAAATGCAGACTGCATGATTTTCACCGCAGGCTGCAAAACTGGATGCGGTAACCAGATTGCAATGGTCAAATTCAGATACTGATTTGAAAAAACAGCCGCAAATGTGACCCTAGCCTAAGGCTAAAAAGCATTTTGAAACATAACCTGTCCATCACTTACTCGCTGAAGCATGGAAACAATTTTAAATGTGACTGTAACCTCTTTGGAATAAATACCTAATTAATAACTGCATTTGTTTAAGGAAAAACATAATTTTTAATTTTTTTTAAAAGATTTTTTAGGAATGATAGAGAAAAAAATTTTGATTGAATATTTCTAGTATTTTTTGAAGTTCTGTTTCTTTTCTTATATAAAAAAATCAAGTGAGACTAATTGGATATGTGTGGTTAAATCCACGCCCTCATTTGAATGCTCAGTGGGGGAGTAACTAGCTCTGCTATAAATAAAGTGAATTTTATTTTTACAGTAAATACCTGAGGAAGGTGGTTGTTTCCACCGAAACGTGTTGTATGTTTTTTTATGTCATTTTATGTTTCTTCAATAAATTTTATCTGTGCATAAGAAGTTTCAACAGTCAGTATTACAGGGAGCATGGCCAGCACAGAATTTGATTATTTCTCTTATGCCAATGTACCAATTCAATGCGAGCAGCAGACCCGGATAAACATCCAAAGCGTGAGGCGCCTTCTGGAATTCTATATACTTGAAGTTTTTACTTCAAAGGTGAGTGCATAAAAACTTCTTGTAAAAGGCAGCTGAAAGTTATAGTGGTAATGTGCTGGGATTGGCGCTGCATGTTTGTTTTTTACATACCCTACAGGGGATCGTTTGACCCTCCCTCTAGATGGCCAGGGTCACACATGGCAGCCGTTTTTGCCTTGGATCCCTTTTCAGGATAATTTTTTTTCTAAGTTCAAAAACCTATATGCGTTAATGCATGGTGCACTTAATTGTGTCTGCGTTTTTCAAAAACACATGCGTTTTTGTTCAGCATCCAACGTTTAGCAGCGTTTTTGGGTGCAGTAAAAAAATACATGGTTTTTTTAACATGGGGCCCTATGGGAAACGCATGCATTAACGCATGGTACATATAGGCACCATTCGTTAACGCATGTGCGTTTTTGATGAAAAAATGACTAAGTCCAAGAAATGGTCAGGAGCTCAGGAGACACTATTGGCACCCTAATTTAAAGGATCCATTTTTCTAAAGCCTCAAAAAAGCGGATTGGTATATGTGACCCTAGCCAATGTTAGTCATAGGCCAGGGTCACACACACCATCAGTTTTTGGGCTAAATCCGTTTTTGGGAACATTTTGGACATTTTTTTTCAAAGTCCAAAAACGCATATGCGTTAACGCATGTGTCTGTGCGTTTTTCAAAAAAGATGTGCGTTTTTATGCAGCATCCCAAAAACGCTGCTAGCGGTTTTCTAAGGGCTTAAAAATGCGCATGGGTCTGTTTGATCCTGGCCATACTCTGCTCCCTCCTATTTATCTGTCTCCACATCCTCCATATAACCAACCACATAAGTGCATTTAGACTGTACTGGCTGATGATCGGATCATGCAGCTTTACATGAAAACTCTTATCATAATAATGCACTTGGACGTAGAATGTCAAGTCAAAAAAGTTCCTCTAGGTGTAAAATGTAGGTGCCCAATACTTTTGTTTAAAAGCTGTATTTGGACTACACTAGAGATGAGTGAACCTAGATGTTCAGATTCAGTTGGGTTCAACAAACGGTACATGTTCGCTAAACAGTTTGTCGAGCTTCCAGACCCCATTCAAATGAATGTGAGGCAAAATCAAGGGCCTAGTAAAAACCTTAACCCCTTCATAACCCAGCCTATTTTGACCTTACTGACCTGGCCATTTTTTGCAATTCTGACCAGTGTCCCTTTATGAGGTAATAATTCTGGAACACTTCAACGGATCCTAGCAATTCTGAGACTGTTTTTTCATCACATATTGGGCTTCATGTTAGTGGAAAATTTAGGTTGCTAATTTTTGCATTTATTTGTGAAAAAATCTGAAATTTGATGAAAATTGCACAATTTTCAAATTTTTAATTTTTATTCTATAAACCAGAGAGTTATGTGACACATAGTAGTTAATAAATAACATTTCCCACATGTCTACTTTACATCAGCACAATTTTAGAAAAAAAAATTTTTTGTTTTGAAGTTATAAGGGTTCAAAGTTCATCAGTATTTCTCATTTTTCCAGCCACATTTACAAAACCATTTTTTGGTGACCACATCACATTTTAAGTCACTTTGAGGAGCATACATGACAGAAAACACCCAAAAGTGACACCATTCCAAACACTGCACCCCTCAAGCTACTCAAAACTACATTCAAGAAGGTTATGAACCCTTCAGGTGCTCCACAGGAACTGAAGCAACGTGAAGGAAAAATGGACATTTTAATTTTTCCAACAAAAATATTTTTTAGCCTCAATTTTTTCATTTTCACATGGACAACAGGATAAATTGGATCCTAAAACTTGTTGGACAATTTCTCCTAAGTACCAGATACCTCATAAGTAGTCATAAACCACTGTTTGGGCGCATGGCAGGGCTCGGAAGGGAAGGAGCGCCATTTGACTTTTTGAATGGAAAATTAGCTCCAATCGTTAGCGGACACCATGTCGTGTATGGACAGCCCCTGTGTGCCTAAACATTGGTGCTCCCTCACAAGTGACCCCATTTTGGAAACTAGACACTCCCAAGGAACTTATCTAATTGCACAGTGAGCACTTTGAACCCCCAGGTGCTTCACACTTTGATCTGTAAAAATGAAAAGCTACTTTTTTTCACAAAAGTGTTCTTTCAGCTTCAATTTTTTCATTTTCCTATGGGCAATAGGATAAAATGGATCCTAAAATGTGTTGGGCAATTTCTCCTGAGTACACCGATACCTCATATGTGGCAGAAAACCACTATTCAGGCACACGGCAGGGCTCAGAATGGAGGGAGTGCAATTTGACTTTTTGAATGAAAAATTAGCTCCAATCGTTAGCAGACACCATGTCGCGTATGGGGAGCCCCAGTGTGCCTAAACATTAGGGCTCCCCACAAGTGACCCCATTTTGGAAACTAGACCCCCCAAAGAACTTATCTAGATGCACAGTGAGCACTTTAAATCCCCAGGTGCTTCACACTTTGATCTGTAAAAATTAAAAACTACTTTTTTTTTTCACAAAAATGTTCTTTCAGACTAAATTTTCTCATTTTCACATGGGCAATTAGATAAAATAGATCCTAACATTTGTTGGGCAATTTCTCCTGAGTACACCAATACATCATATGTGGCAGTAAGCCACTATTTGGGCGCACGGCAGAGCTCAGAAGGGAAGGAATGCCATTTGACTTTTTCAATGGAAAATTAGCTGCAATTGTTAGCGGACACCATGTTGTGTTTGGAGAGCCCCTGATGTGACTAAACCATGGAAACCCCTCACAAGTAACCTCATTTTGGAAAATATACTCCCCAAGAAAGTTCCCTACCCTGTTTCCCTGAAAATAAGACTGTGTCTTATATTAATTTTTGCTCCCAAAGATGTGCTGGTTCTTATTTTCAGGGGATGTCTTATTTTTCCATGATCCCGAATATGCAGCCCCCTTCATCCCCATATGCAGCCCTCATCATCCCCATATGCATGCCCCATCATGCCCACATGCATCCCACCATGCAGCCCTCATCATCCCAACATGCAACCCCAGCATCCCCATATGCAGCCCCCATCATCCACACACACAAACATACACTCACACACACTCACATTCACTTACACACACACTCACACTCACAACACACACACACACATCAAATACACTCACATACACACACACTCACTCACACTTACACACACTCACATTCACTCACATTCACTCACACACACTCACATACACACACTCTCACTCACATACACACACTCACATACACACACACTCACACTCACATACACTTACTCACATATTCACATACACACACTCACATACACTCACACACTCAATTACACTCACTCACAGACACTCACTTACACTCACACACACTCACATACACACACTCACACACTCACTCATATACACACACTCACATACACTCACACACACATACACACACTCACAACACTCACACAGCTGCTGATGGTGCAAGCGGGGAGTGATCGGCGGACAATACATTTATGCCAGCGCCATACTGAGGTGTCTCAACTGCAGTATATGCATGACAAGCAGCGACCAATCAGATACCAGCGGCTGCTGGTGTCTGTTCGGCCACTGCTTGTCGTATATGTACTGCTGCTGAGACACCTCAGTGCGGCTTCGGCATAAATGCATTGCTCACTTATCACTCCCCACTTCCCCCGTACCTTGTGATTCCACCACCGCCGGCTTCTGCAGCATCCCTCATGCCATTCAATCATCCCCCGTCACATGATGCCTGCTGCCTGCTGGGGACAGGGGGAGATCCGATGGCATGAGGGATGCATGCAGTAGTTGGCGGCAGTGCCGTAATCGAAGGGGACCGGGGGAGCGGGGAGTGATTGATGGGAAGGGGGCAAACACCAGAGGGCGGCGGCACATTGGGCACCTCCCTCCTCAGCCTCCAGTCGACTGATGGGATGAGCCTAAGGAGGGAGGGCTCCAGGCACCACACATCACACCATCCCTCCACATCTGATTGGAGAGCTAGCATCACATGGATGCTAACTCCAATCGCATCTGACGGGGTGACAAAGGTCACCTTGCTCCAGCTAATAGCCGATAATATTGCAGCATCAGACATGGCTGGTTTGTAGTATTTCATCAAGTTTCATTGGTGAAATATTACAATTGCCGTGATTGACTATTTCACTTTCAACAGCCAATCACGGCAATTGTATAGGCATAGGTGAGCTAAGCCACTCCCAGGGTAAAATACATGTCCCTACATACCTGCAGGTGGGTTGAAATTTCACCGACCAGGTCACTCGACCTGCATGAATGCGATCCCGCCATGAAGCCTATATGGCGTCATGGGTCAGGAAAACACATAAAAGTATGACACCTATGTGGCGTCACAGGTTGGCAAGGGGTTAAAAGAGGCCCAAAAGCTGGCAAAACAGCTCAAACTAGGAACAGACACCAGGAAAAGTGCCATATATTCCCCAGCGTTAACATTTTCATCATTGTGCGTTATGGATGCATGAAACAAGGCCTGGCCCAGTATTTATATATAAATGAATAAATATTATTACTGTATCAGGGATTTTTGCTGCTGCCAAAGTTGCTGCAATATATGCAGAGGGGAATTCCACTGTGTTGGCACATCGCATATCAAACGGTTAATCGGTTGTCCGAAAAACATCTTTAACAATGCAATTCGGGTGACAATGGCAGAAGTGAATACACAGCAACTGTGCCTTGTACAGCAGCTCATCCAAGATGGAGTAGCAATGTAGGAATTGCTGAACAACCAGGTTGAGGAAGTCAGCAATACAAGGCATGTGTGTATGTTTGCACCGGCTTAGAGCCACCACCAGGTTTTCACCATTATTGCACATGGCCTTCACTGGCTTTAGGTTTAGCAGGGACCGCCATTGATGAAATATGGCCTGCATAGCTGTCCACAACTCCTCAGATATGTGACTCTCATCTATAAGAAATGTTAATTTAAACACTGCCTGATGGCGGAGAGCCCTTGCAGAGCAGTACAAAGGTGGGGTGGATTCTGTCTGAACCATTACAACACTAAGAAAAAGGTTGAGGGTACAGCTGGAGGCCCTAGAGGAGGTGGACGAGGCAGATGTAGTGGATGAAGAGGTACAGACAGATGTTTATCCCAAAAGTCTTGAGGATTGGAAGACTTGGGGAATAGCCCCTTCACCACCTGGCTCCACAGGAACCAGAGTCACCTGGTTGCCATTAGGGAGATGTAATGCCCCTGGCCATGTTTGCTCATTCAGGGGTCAGTGGTGATATGCACCTTGCCACACACAGAGCTTTTCAAGGAATGGGTGATGTTGACTGCAACATACTGTTGTAGCACAGGTACAGCTTTCTTTGATAGGTAATGGCAACTGGGCAACTGATACTGAAAGGCTGCAATGTTAATCAGCTTTCAGAAAACGTCTTTATCTACCAGGCGGAAAGGCAGCATTTCCGTTACCAATAAGTGGGATACAGTCAAGTTCAAGCTCTTTGCTTTTGGATGCAGAGGAGGAAATCATATTTTCCGTGACAACAACTGCAGAACCGAGGGCTGGCTGCTGTGCTGAGAGAGTGTGGAGAAGGTTGTGTGGAGGATGAATTATATATTATCTATTAATCTTAGCTTTTATACTCATATAGTATTAAATGAAACAATATGTTTTTTCTGTATTCAGGTACGTATCCAACATCTTCTCTCTTTCTCTTCTTTTTCTCTTCTCTCTTTGTCTCTCTTCCCCCTCCATCTATTTCTTTCTCTCTTTCTTTCCCACTATGAATCTGTGAACAAGGAGCTGTTTTGTAAACAAAGTGTCTCTTTAGATGTGTATGCTGGAAAGAAGATATAGCTGTGCAGAAGTTGCCTAGAGAATGGACAAGCTGATTGGTCCTCGTTGTGCCTGCTCCAGACTGTGCTATGGGAAATCCAAGATAACCGGTATCCCAGCAGCAAAGGGATGATACCATGACGTGATGAAGAACGGACTCTCAGAATACAAAGAACTATTATTATTAACAAACATAGATATTAGCTTAATCCCACCTAACTCCCACCCTGCCATGGACATTTACATGCTTATCTTTTAGACTATAAAATGCCCTGTAACCGGATATTGAGTTCAGTAGTTGTTGCCGTGTATGTTGTCATTATTAAACCTGGACACGCTATGAGATTGAACCGGACTCTCTCAGTCTGATTTACTCTTATCTGGTACCACGTGTTCATAGTCTAATTTGGGATGACTGGCGAAGGAGTGGAACAGTAAATCGTCCCCGACAACTGGCGACCACGAAGGGACCTGGCCAGCAGCTCGTGGCCCCTACGGACCCATGCTTGGATACCTTGGATGATACCTGTATCGGCTGACCTCGAGGCCTGATCAACCTCAAAGTACGGTAAGTGGACAACACATTCATATGTGTCGCCCTTACTGTGCTTCTCAGCCGCTATTGGTTGTTCTGGGGGTGTCTGTTGGGTCTGGGGGGGTGATTGATTAAGTGGTGAAATCGAGCACGAGCCCGCGCCAGGCTCCGGACCCCGGCAACAAAGTGACGTAGCCCCTAGCTCGTCCCTGTGTGTACACCACGCCTCCCTCACCAGTCGTTGTTCCTCATCCATTAACCCTGCCTGTGACTGTCAGTAACCAGTGATTCAGAGAGAGGTTAACAGCATCTCAAGTTTCACAGACTGGGGCCGGCTCAGTGAGAGAAAGAGTGAAAGTGAAAGAGACGCACACATGAATATTATATAGAATTCAAGGATAAGCACATGGTGTACGAGGTTCTGTGCTTATGAGACGGTGACTCGAAAGTCCGAGTGCGTTGTGTACGTAGTTCCGCACTCACGAGAAGACTGAGGGGGGCACGTGGTGTAGTTTGTTCCGTGCCTGTGAAGGATTATGAGCACGTAGTGTATTAGCTCCGTGGCTTATGAGTTAGAGATAAAGAGAAGGGTCTCTTTCAGAACTGTCGCTTGAAGCCGTTCTGAAACCCTCAGAATACCGTGGCAAGGTGATCTGTAAGCACCAAGGAGTTAGGACGACTGTAATAGTGTCCTGTGGTGTCGTACTTAGGTACTGGAATTGCTAGAAACACGTTGTGTACCTGGATCCGTGTTTATTGGTTGTACTTAAGTGCTGAGAGCGTGGTTAGGTGGATTGTAAGGGATCTGGTGTTGATCGCTGTTACCAGCGTCCTAGCTGCAGTAGGGACGTAGTATTCTGTGAGTATTCTGTGAATCATGTTGCGTCATTGGCCAGGGTCACATCCGCGTTTTTTTTTTTTAAATCCTGATCCGGTTTGGAGCTTTCAAAAAGCTCCAAACCGGACCAGGAAACGCTCCTGATAGGAGCCTATGCAAAACACCGGATGGCTTCACAAGCCATCCGGTGGCCGTATCCGGCACTGCTGCCTGCGTTTTAAATCATGCAGGCAGCAGTTTTCGCAGCGTTTCTGGGACCGCACTGCGGTAACCGGATGGCTCAGGATGTGTAATCCTGAGCCATCCGGTAACTGCATAGGTTGCGGATCCCCGGCTATTGCCGGGATCAGCAAACCTAGTAAAGAGTTAAATTGATTACTAAAGTACTGTTTGAGGTCTGTAGGGGGGCTTAGACCCCCCTACAGACCGGCCGCCCACTTCGGTGGCCTTCTAGTACAATATCCCCGCTGGCACGGGCTCCTCCGAGCCCGTGCAAGTCCCCACACCCACAGCCCCCGAATTACTATACAGGGGTGCCTGCACCCCTCTGGTATACTTATTCCTGTATGGGGGAAAATGATATATTAAAGTCATGGTTAAAGTACATATTTACGTGTATCCTGCTCCAATGTTGTGAATAATCCATGGGCGGGGCTGTTTGCGGCAGCCTCCGCCCCCTCATTTCTCATGGCCGCCCCCTCTGTGCCTCAGCCATTGATGTGACGCCGGACGCGTCATGAAAGGGCGGGCTAACCGTATACACGTGCGCACGCCGTTTTAGTATTCACGTCCTGGGTCATCGTCATCATGCCTTGAGGCACCAATAGCGGGCTGGTCAAGGAAATGGAGGGCCGGAGGGTGACAAATACAGCCCCCCAGTGGGATTAATTTCACAACATTGAGGATACCCCGTAAATGTACTTTACCCTAACTTAATATCATTTTCCCCAGGTCAGGAAAAATAAAAGTAGAGGGTGGCGCACACGTGGCATGTTAAGTCCAAAGGGGTGGAATGTGGACTTGCACGGGACGAGGACGGAAACGTGCCAGGGTATATGTTAAATTTGCCATCAATGGGCGTTCGGTCTGAGGGGTCTAGCCCCTACATACCTCAAAATAATATTATAATTCAATTTAACTCTTTCTAGGTTTGCTGCACGCGGCAAACCGGGGATCGAGGCATATGCCAGTGTCCTTGGACTCAGGATTAACACTCCTGACATCGTTCCGCAGATCGTATTAACATCATTTGTAAAGAAAAGTGATGCCGGCATGGCTTCACCGCTTCTCCATCCGGAGAGCGTGAAGAATTCATGAATACCAATTGAGCAGTACCATTTCAGCAAAAAAGTGGTCCTGCCCCTTATAGACAATGAAGGTGCTGTGAATGAGCACATGGCTAACGGAAGGTTAAGGGAGTTAAGCATTGTGAATTGCCATGCAGCGCAAGCGTAATTGTGATTGTCATCATAGGAAGTTTACATGCCTTCGAGAGTGAAAGATTCTATCCAGGAGAAAAAAGTGCAAGTTGAAAACAGAGAAGGTTGGTAATGAGGCCAGAGTTCTACGGTTGCACGTAGTCTGAAAGTGAGGGATAAAGAGGTTGAAAGGACGACAAAAGTTGATGTCAAACCGTTTTGGTTACAAGACTCGGAATGTAATCTGCTGAGCTAAGAACCGCGCCACCATTGTTGCAGTTGGGAGATGTCCAGCCCACGCACGCTTTGCATTCGGGCGATATGAGGTTCGATGACTTGGAGTGTTTTCAGATGGTGCTCCAGGCTTCCAGCGCTGACACGTGGGTAGAGCCAGCTAGTCCTGATTATAGGATGAATGATGACTGAAACCTTTCCCCCAATGCCCATCTCTTTTCCGGTACCTTCCACCTGATGCCTAAAGCGCATTCTGTACCCTGGTGATACAGGCTCTCAAGTTGTACTGACTGCAAGGGCACTGTTACAGGAGACTGCAGAAGAGGTTGGCTGCTGTGCTGGTGAGTTGGACAAAGGTTGTACTACACTGTCCCTGAATTGGGTCAAGTGAGAGTTCGGGTGGTTCCATCAAACAGATGAGAGTCAGATGCCAATTAGTGAAAACAGTGGATCATTCGATACCTGTGGCAGACACATGTCCCAACACTAATATGGTAACTGTGGCAGAAACGCGGCAACATGGGTATCACAGATGGAGAGAGGGTCAGATCGCCCTAGACAAGTTTTCCATGGATTCCCAGAACATTTGACATGGTCATTCGACAGCATGGTGGCAGTGCAGCTCAGTCAAGATGTTGTTAAATTATTGTTTTTTTTCACCTCTACTTACTCTTTGACTGCTAAGTTGGCAAATGACGTGAGATGGGTCATCTTTTGTGGTGTGAAATAAGACCCATGCTAGGCAACCCTTGCTGCTTAGGACAACTGCAGACCCATGACTGCTGCAGTTGTAGCTGAGAATGCAGTACCTGTTGTGCTTACAGTCCTTAGTATCTGTGTAGGAACAAACAACCTAACCTCTTTGTCATCCTCCTCCTCTGCTGAGCTACCTTAGCTGCATGACTCTGGGTTGATTCCAAGTGGGTCTAGAACCTCATCATCAGGTGCTTTCCTCCTCTAGAGTATGTGAATCTTTGGAGCAGACCTCGTATGCCTATTGAATTGAATGTGTGAACATCTCTGCAGAATCACCCATCTAGATTTCCCCATAATCAGCTGTTTGGTTTTGAGAGTTGTGACACGGGTAACACATAGGTAATTGGAGCACCACCTTTGAGGACTGTACGGTTTGTGATGTTGAGGTGGAGGAACACGAAGACATGCACTTGATGCAGCGCTTACCATGAACTGTAGCAAAAGCTCTTTCTGAGCCTCATCCACAACTCACATCGCTCTGCCGCTAGCAAACCAAGAGACTGGAGTAGACTGTCCAGTAATAGAAAATGTGACTTCACTTGGCATACTACGAGCCAAGTGAAGTTGTGGCTAAAGAACAGTTCCTGGGGCTTCCTGTGGGCTGCACCCATGGTAAACAGCAGGTTACTATGGAGCAGCGTTTACAGGAAGCACCCAACGTTTACCGCTGTGCGTTCCTGCAAATTGGGCTGTGCAGTTACTGGACCGGGAAACATAAGTATCATACTAAGTGTGGCCCTAGCCTAAGGCTGGGGTCACATTTAGAAGGCACAATCCGGTAACCACATCCATTACCGGATCCGGTATTACCGTGTGCCGTCACATCCTGAGCAATCTGGTTACCGGATTGCAGCTTCAGCAATCCGGTTCCCGGATTGCTGGTTGTCTGAAGCCAATTGCGTTCACTGGATCTGGATGCGGTGGACGCAATTCTATATTTAAGTGTGACCCTAGCCTCACATAGGCGGCCATTATAAAAAAATGAATCCGTTTTTTCAACCGCTCCGAAAAATGCAGCCTGCATGATTTTTACCGCAGGCTGCAAAACCGCATCCGGTAACTGGATTGCATTAAGTGCAATCCGGTTTTTCTATTGCAGCCTATGGCTGCGGATCCAGATCCAATTTTGAAAACAAAATTGCAAATGTGACCCAAGCCTAACACTGCCTTTTTTGGGGAAAAAAAGATTTTGCAATAACTGTTTTTAAGCCTAAAGCTACATTCACACTGTTTTTGCTCTGTTTTTGCTCATCAGTTTTTGTAGTCAAAACCAGGACTGGGTGATAAATACAGAAGTGCCTATGTTTCTATTATACTTTTCCTCTGATTGTTCCACTCCTGGTTTTGGCTGCAAATACTGATGAGCAAAAACAGACCAAAAATGCACAGTGTGAATGCCTTTTTAGAGGACAGTGAGTAATTTGGCAATAAATGGTTTGAGGCCTAATGGTACCATCACACGCTTCTATCTCGATCATGATATTGGCTGGAAAGTCACGTGATCGAGATCGTTAGCACAATTTTGCGATATCGCTTGCGCGGTGTCACAAGCATAGATCTCGTTAACGATTTCACATTTGGTAACACGCCAGTGATTCAGCGCACAACCCACCGATCGAGGCCTGCCAGTGTCAGCAATAGGCGAAATTGTTAATGAGATCGTTTGCATGGTGTCACACAGCACGATGCAGCAGATCGTATGGTCGAAAATCACCATATTTGAGAACATGTTCTCAAATCTGCAATGAGCGATACAACGCATTATCGTCGTCATATCTAGGAGTCACACGCTACGATATCATTTGGACATCGTAGCCACGCCTCGAAAAATGGGTCGTATCTGCGATATCGTTTGCGATATTGCGACGTGTGACGGTACCATAAGGCTATTGTCACACTGGGTTATGGACCCACGTTTCCAGGCCATAGCAAATACCAGACAGCGTTAACGGCATGCGCTGCCTTGAAATGTAGGTCCATAGCAACCCATTGCTTACCTTAGTAGCAGCCACACACAGAGCAGCAGGAGGTGCGCTTTTCCTCAGTCCACACGAAACGCTGCCTGCAGCGTTTTCCTGTGCACTGAAGAAAAGCGGCCTCCCAGCAGCTCTGTGTGCGGCTGCTACTAAGGTAAGCAATGGGTTGCTATGGACCAACATTTCAAGGCAGCGCATGCCATTAACGCTGTCCAGTATTTGCGATGGCCTGGAAACGTGGGTCCATAACCCAGTGTGACCCTAGGCTTACATATGCAAATAGAGTCCGTGGAGCCTCGTTTAGTAGTCTCAAACACAGGACTAGCCAGATCTCCCTCCAGGGAAGGATCTCCCTGAGATCAGTGATTGCTTCTTGATCCTAGGCTTACATAGGCCTTTTTGGGGAAGACTGAAAGATTTTGCAATTCCTTGCTGTATGTAAAAAAACGCGGCTTTGGCAACGCAAACAGATTTAGGAATCACACTTGTGCTCAGCAAAAAATGCTTATGTCTGGATGGACACTCACCCTCCTATTATATCTAAAAGCAAACGAGTAGCTAGCTATCTATTGATGTAACACGAATAGAGCGGTACAAAACAGCACAAAGTATCATGGAGCAGCAGCAGCACTCTTCCTAGCAGTAACACTCTGAAAATAGCGACAACAGCAAATGGCCAATTCTTATATCCTGAGAGACATGTGACTTTGGCAGCCAATGAAATAAGCCAGCCTATGACACAAGCCCTTGTGTCTTCAACTTATGGATGTCTTAGGTGCCCTGATTTGGTACATCCATGCAGAAAGTTGCAGTGAAAAAATGTAGTCTGACGCTTCTCTCTGTCTGTGACCTCTCCCCACCCCTCAACAAACATGTCCTGCACACTATCCTACACTGTCAGAAGGTAGGGGAAGAGCATATCTTAAACACAGTTAGGGTAGGGACACATTTCAGTTCCTGATCAGTTTTCCTGATCAGTGTTCATCAGTTTTGTGTGCCAAAACCAGGAGTGAACCTTGCAGAGAAAAAGTATAATTGAAAGATTGACACCTGTGGTGGGCTTTGGAGTCACTCCTGGTTTTGTCACACAAACTGATGAACACTGATCAGGAAAACTGATCAGGAACTGAAGTGTGTCCCTACCCTAATGCTTTTTTTCATTCGATCAGTTACCGAAAAAAGGAGAGTTTGTTGACTTTTTAGCAGAATGTACGGGATCGCGATCCTAAATCCAAATCTACAATGTTTGAGCCGAATTTGAAATTGGTGAACATATTTGGGAAAGTTCGCTGATCTCTAGATTGCACAATATTAAAAACTGACATCTATTTCCAGTTGGACATGATGATTTTTAAAATATAGTTTATTAATTTCAGTGAGTGGTAGAGAAAGTATCAGCTTACAGACTATCAATGATATATTTGGACTTATTTCGATAAAGTGATGGAAGAAATAAATATTCACTTTGACTTGTCATCATTTCCTAAGAGACAAACTCTAAATAGATTTAAGAACTTGAAAATAATTTAAAAGGAATAAGAACATTTACATTTAAAAAAACAAAATGATTACAATTCATAAGTACTGATCATTGCTGCATCCTTTTTTATTTAGCAATGTCCATGAAACAAGAAAACAGATTAGGTCCCTTCTTCAGCAAATACTAAAATCTATTTATATGCAAATAAGCTATCCATTATTATTAGTATGAGATGAGATTTAGGCACAAAGTAAGAAATAAATTATCACTGGAAACCATTAACAAATTCCTTTTCAATACATAACATTCTACAAGAAGCCACACTCGCATAGTGTTTGATTTAGCTTAAAGAAGAATTGGTGAATCCCACACACAGATGATACCGGGCCCAACAATATGTCTTCTGATATACCGTTAACTTTTTTGTATCATATAGTTTACTTATTATAATATAGTTTATTATTGAGCTTACATAATTAGATGTTACTAGGGATGAGTGAGTATATTCGCAAAGTATTCGGCATTCGGCGAGTAATGCGGTGCTCGCAGTCCTCGAACTATATCGAGTATTTCACTGCTCGCCTTGCAATATTTGGATCTCCCCCCAGCATTAGCCAATCACAATAATGCCACAGCCTTCTTCGTTGTGGCATTACTATGATTGGTTGGCCGCCCAGCATCATACATGACTCATAGGCTCTATATAAGCCCTGCCGCCGCCATTTTCTGCACACTGAATGCAGAACACAGCTAGTGTAGGGAGAGTGTGAGCAGCTGATAGGGAAAGTTGTGCTTGTGCAAATCGTACAGAAATCCTCTGTAAAACCCAAAAGCTCTGGTGAGAGCTACCAGTATTGTAGTACTAGGTGACTCTTCTCAGAGGTGAAAGTATAAGGTCAGGGAGTAGTGACAGTTTTCCCAGCTATTTTTGGGGTCACATTTACACCTGCCAGCACCGCTGTCTTGTGTGGTAACTGGTGCGCGTAATAATATCGCCTTAAAACTCAGGGCAAATATTTAGTGCTGTTGCGGTGCTGTATTCATTCTGTATAGCACGCATGGTACTGCACAACTGACATGCAGCCAGCACCGCTGTCTTGTGTGGTGACTGGTGCGCCTAATATTATCACCTTAAAGCTCAGGGCAATTTTTTAGTCCCGTTGCAGTGCTGTGTTCACACTGACTAGCATGCATGGTACTGCACAACTGACACGCAGCCACCATCACTGTTTTGTGTGGTGACTGTCAGGCGTAATATATCGCCTTAACCCTCAGGGCATTTTTTGTGCCGCTGCGGTGCTGTGTTCACGCTGACTAGCATGCACGGTACTGCACAACTGACACACAGCCAGCACCGCTGTCTCGTGTGGTGACTGATGCGCGTAATATATCGCCTTAAACCTCAGGGCAATTTTTTGTGCCGTTGCAGTGCTGTGTACACACCGAATAGCACGCCCGTTAGTGCACAACTGACATGCAGCCAGATACCTGTCTTGTGTGGTGACTGGCACAAGTAATATATCGCCTTAAAGCTCATGGCAATTTTTTGTGCCGTTGCGGTGCTGTGTTCACACCGAATAGCATGCACGGTAATGCACAACTGACATGCAGCCAGCACCGCTGTCTTGTGTGGTGACTGGCACAAGTAATATATCGCCCTAAAGGGATCCTGTCACCCCCAAAACGCCTCATAAGCTATGAAAACATGTCCCTAGAGCATATTATCACTTATCCTACACTCCTTTTTGCTCAGAAATGCATCTAGTGAAAATGTATAAAAACGTTATTTAACTCACTCATTATCCATATTAATGAGTGATGGCTATATTCATAGTCACCCAGGCGGGCTCTCCTCCTCATAATATCACGCCTTAATAGGCGTGATCTCGAATGCTGATTCAAATCTGCGTCTCCCCGCTCTCCTCTGTGCTGGCGGGGCTGCAGTGCGGCTGTAATGACGCGAATCGCGTCATTTCCGGCATCGGGTGACGTGTGTACACCCACACCGCTCTGTTATGCCTCCAGCACCGCATTGCGCATGCGTGCTGGAGGCATAACAGAGCGGCGCGGGTGTACATACATCACCCGATGCCAGAAACTACGCAATTCACGTCATTACAGCCGCACTGCAGCTCCGCCAGCACAGAGGAGAGTGGGAAAACGCAGATTTGAATCAGCATTCAAGATCACCCCAATTAAGGCGTGATATTATGAGGATGAGAGCCCGCGTGGGTGACTATGAATCTAGCCACCACTCATGTTCACACCGAATAGCATGCACGGTATTGCACAACTGACAAGCAGCCAGAATCGCTGTTTTGTGTGGTGACTGATGCGCATAATATATCGCCATAAACCTCAGGCGAATTTTTTGTGCCGTTGTGTTGCTGTGTTTACACCGAATAGCACGCATGGTGCTGCGCAACTGACATGCAGGCAGACAGCTGTCTTGTGTGGTACTGGCGCAAAAAATATATATGGCCTTAAAGCTCAGGGCAATTTTTTTGTGCAGTTGCAGTGCTATGTTGCCACCGAATAGCACGCATGGTACTGCACAACTGACACGCAGTCACCACCGCTGTCTTGTGTGGTGACTGGCACACATAATATATCGCCTTAGCCCGTAGGGCAATTTTTTTGTGCTGTTGCGGTGCTGTGTTCACACTGAATAACACGCACGGTATTGCATAACTGAAACGCAGCCAGCACTGCTGCCTTGTGTGGTGTTGGGGTACATAATATTTTGTTTTAAACCTCCGGGCAATTTTTTTTGTGCCGTTGCGGTGTGTGTGTAAAACACAAAGCAGTACTAGGCTGTAGTGCTGCCTTCCACGAAGTACTAACTGCTCCTTGTTCCCCAATATCTGCATCTGAACATCTGCAGCTCAGTCAGAAAAAAAACAAATTTCTATAAAGGCTGTTGTGAAGGGACAGGTACACGACGTGGACATGTGCATGGGTTGTCAGTGGTGCCTGACAAGGCACAGAGTCTGGGAGACAGAAGAAGGTTGATGCATCTATGTTCCTGGCGAAATTTCCCGGTCTGGAATGTAAACGGGTCTGGAAGCCAGAAGAGCATGAGCAGATACTGTCTTGGATGATTGATAAGGCCTCCACAAAATTTTCTAGCAGCACCCAAACATCCATGACCACATCGTCTCCTGTCCATACAGAGAACACTGAGTCATCCTATTCTCAACTTGTTTCTAGTTCATTACCCCGTCAGGAGTCACAGGAAACGTTTGACCCCAACCTTGGCCATTCCAAGGATCTGTTTGGTTCATATCCTTGTGTTGCCTCTGGCCTCTCACTGTGTGACATTGAAGAGGAACATGAGGAGGTATCGTCTGTTCATGGTCAAATATTTGAAAACCCATGGCCAAAAGAAAGCCACCTTCATCTACGTGATATACCGGTTGAAGAGGTGGAGGCTGATAGTAATGACACACAGTTGCCATCTGGCCAGCCGAAAATATCAACACAGAAGGAGGATGACATGGATGACGAAGTGGTTGATGATGAGACCACCAATCTGACCTGGACCGCTGGCACGCATAGTTAGCAGAGCAGCACAGAGGAAGAAAGTGGATACATAGCACCAACAAAGGCACCAAGGGCTACTGGTATGAGCAGAGTGTGAAATGTGTCAACTGTTGCCAAGAGCAATCCATCTGTGCCCCAATTCAAGGCAAGGTGCGTTCAGCCGCTGTCTGGAAATTTTTTTCAGATAGTCCTTCTGAACCAAATGTTGTCATCTGTAGCATCTGCCATACGAAGCTGAGTAGAGGCCACGGAACAGGCAACCAAAGCAGCACCAGTATGCAGAAAGACATGGCAGCCAAGCACCCTAATCAGTGGGCGGAACAACAGGGTACCAAATCTGTGTTGGCGGATCAAACCAATGCCATGTCGTCTGTGATCCGTCCTTTCCAATCTGCTGGGCAGGAAGCAGGTGATGATCATACCTCTTGCTCATAATCTGCGATTGCACAGATGCAGGACACAACAAGCTCATCCACTTGTTTGTCCCAGCCAAACGTCCAGTTGTCTGTGCCCCAGATATATGAAAGGAGGCGTAAATACCAAGCCACGCACCCACAAGAGCAAATAATGAACGCGCACATTACCAAGTTGCTAGCCATGGAGATGTTGCCGTTTAGGCTTGTGGAGACACAGTATTTCCATGATCTGTTGGCTGTGGCTGACCCACGATACTCGGTTCCCAGCCAACATTATTTTTCTCCGTATGCTGTCACTGAATTACACCAGCACGTCTTAAACAATCTAAAGCGTGCTCTCACCACTAACCGAGAAGGTCCACCTTACAATAGACACGTGGACAAGTACATGTGGACAGGGACAATACATCTCTGTCACGGCACACTGGCTCAACCTGGTGGAGAGTGGGACAAAGTCTCAAACTGGACCATCACATATCCTGCCCACTCCAAGAATAGCGAGCCCAACCTCAATCAGGATTTCCGTCTCATCATATACCTCCTGTCTCCCCTCTTCCTCCTTCTCCTCCACCGCCTTGTCATCCTATGCTGAATTACCCTCCACATCACTCCCAAGTTGGGAGCTGTGAAGCAGCGCATCAGCAAAGTGTAACGCGCTCTGCTGAAGCTCATCTGCGTAGGTGAAACACCACACACTGCAGCAGAGCTGTGGCAAGGAATAAAACAACAGACCAATTAGTGGCTCTCCCCACTGCAACTCCAACCCGGTCTGGTTGTCTGCGATAATGGGCATAATCTGGTTGCGGCTTTAAAGCTTGGGAAGCTGGCACACATGCCATGCATGTCTCACATGCTGAGCCTAGTGGTGCAGAAATTTATAAAAACATACATTGACTTGCCGTACCTACTTGAGAAGGTACGCCGTATTTGCACCCATTTTCGCCATTCCTCAACCACTGTTGCCGGTCTTGCAGCGCTTCAAAAGCAATTTAATTTGACAGACCACCAACTCATTTGCGACCTGCCAACACCGTGGAACTCAACATATCATATGTTGGCAAGGATAAGTGAGAAGCAGAGGGCACTTGCTGAATACCAGCTTAAACATGCCTGTCAGACTGAGACTTAGCCAAGACACATAACTGTCAGTGTGGATCGCAAACATTTGTGAGGTGCTTGATAACTTTGAGTACTGCACCAAGCTTGTGAGTGGTGATAAGGCTATTATTAGCGTAACCATATCTATGCTATGTCTGCTGAAAGAATCGCTGCATAATCTAAAAATGGAGTATTTGAGTGTCCAGCAGCTGGATATGGAGCAAGATTTCACAATGGGTGATCCTACTCAGCCCAGCCAATCTCATCAGGCAAGATTGGGGGATGAAGATGATGAGGAAGATGAGAAGGGAGAGGAGTTCTTTTTCAGTGGTACTGAGGGGACCCCTCATGTTACACAGGGGACTCCCAACCCCAGCTTCATGTCTATCCAGCATGGGTGGGCTGGAGAGGAGGAGGTGGAGGAGGAGAGTCAGTGTGAGGTGAGCATGGGTATTGTTCCTCCTTCTGAGGTCACAAAACATTTGCCTCCTTGCAGCTTGGCACACATGGCACACTTCATATATAACTGTCTGTACCAAGACCCTTGCGTGATCCACATTTTCAACAGCAACCTATACTGGTTGGCCACCTTTCTAGACTCGCAGTACAAGGACAAATTTCCTTCGCTACTATTGCAGTCACCAAAGGGTTTCACAAAAGAATCCTTAAAGAGGGTTGTTGTTGATCATTCAATTGCAACATCACCCTCAGACACCGCTGCTAGCAGAGATACTAGCTCTGTGCAACAGCATGCATTAATGGAGAGAGACACGGCCAGGAGGTCCAAATGAGGTGGTGTTAAAACGTCCTCAAACTGGGCCATCTTCAATAAACCGGCTCATCAGCAAGGGCTAGCTGGACCGGTAACAATGTCAAGGAGGGAGAAGTTGCACAAGATGGTCAACAACTATCTAAGTGACCATACCTGTGTTCTTTCTGATGCTTCTGCTCCATTTAACTACTGGTTATCCGAGCTGCATAGTTGGCCAGACCTCTCCTTATATGCCTTGGAGGTGAAGGCCTGCCCTGCTGTTAGTGTGATGTCAGATCGTGTTTTCTGTGCCGCTGGGGCAATCATCACAGATACACGCACACGGCTGACTACAGAGAATGCAGACAGGCTGATTCTGATAAAATTTAACAAGCACTGGATTTCGCAAGAGTATTTAAGCCCTCCTAATGACAGCGCCCTAACGTAAAGTCACTCAAAATATTATTTTAGGCAACTTATGAACACGCCCATCCCTTCCCATACAAACCCCTTTTCCTCTTCTTACACATCTTTTCAACTCCTGCTTCTGCCACATGTACTCATGGTCAATAAGCTAAAAACAATGTTCCGTTAATTATTTTCCATCGGAGGCACTTGTGATGAAACCCTCCTTCCTACATTAACCATAATACAGCCCCTTGGGCTCATTTTTAGAGACACTATGGCTATGCCTTGACATTGGGCATTGCAACTACTGTGCTAGTAGTACTGGCATCATAATTGTTTGGCTCTTGAGGCCTGCTTCCTTCATCAACCATGATACAGCCCCTTGGGCTAATTTTTGGAGACACTATGGCTATGCCTGGACATTGGCCACTGCAACTACTGTGCTAGTAGTCCTGGCATCATAATTGTTTGGCCATTGAGGCCTGCTTCCTTTATCAACCATAATACAGCCCCTTGGGCTAATTTGTCGAGACACTATGGCTATGCCTGCACATTGGGCACTGCAAAAAGTATGCTAGTAGTTCTAGTAGTACTAACTTCATAAATGTTTGGCCCTTGAGGCCTGCTTCCTTTATCAACCAGAATACAGACCCTTGGGCTAATTTTTGGGGACACTATGGCTGTGCCTGGACATTGGGCACTGCAACTACTTTGCTAGTAGTCCTGATATCATAATTGTTTGACCCTTGCAGCCTGCTTCCTTCATCAACCATAATACAGCCCCGTGGGCTAATTTTTGGAGACACTGTGGTTATGCCTGCACATTGGGCACTACAAAAAACATGCTAGTAGTCCTAGTACACCTAGCTTCATAATTCTTTGGTTCTTGATGCCTGCTTCCTTCATAAACCATGACACAGCCCCTTGGGCTAATGTTTAGAGACACTATGGCTATGCCTGGACTTTCGGCACTGCAACTACTGTGCTAGTAGTCCTGGCATCATAATTGTTTAACAGCTGGGTGTCATTAATAGGCTGTGCTCTGACACTATGTTTCATTTTGCCTGGAGTGGCTGCCGCCCTGGGGTGACCTCGTGTCCAGTAATACCACCAGTTTCCTCCTTGTGGCATGGATGGACGCAGATGCTACAATCGCCCCCATGCCAGGGTTGTAGGAGATTGAGCATCAGTGTTGGGAGACATGTGTTATCCCCTAAGAGTGGCAAACAGCATTCTGCTAAATGCAATGGATATTTCTAAGTGGCCAAATATGTTTTTTTTTCTCTTCTATCATAATTATGTAACCTATTCGGTGAATTCTCAATTTAGATTATACATATGGTTTAACATATGGCTAGGTACTCGTAGGCGTGAGGGCCCGTGAAGGGGGCTACGAGCTTACGCTATTTTGGTCCAAAATATCAAATCAACTCCTCACATTTTTTTTTTTTCCCAAAAAATGTTTATTGCATTTTTTTTATCTCTCTGCAGTTTGAGGCTGGGCCCTCTAGGTGGCATCAGTCACTTGTGGAGAATATTTTTGGGTGCCGAACAGCCCGCCTTGTTTAACAGTTGGGTGTCATTAATAGGCTGTGCTCTGACACTATGTTTCACTTTGCCTGGAGTGGCTGCCACCCTGGGGTTTCCTCCTTGTGACATGAATGGACGCAGATGCTACAATCGCCCCCATGCCAGGGTTGTAGGAGATTGAGCATCGGTGTTGGGGACATGGGTTATCCCCTAATAGTAGCAAACAGCATTCTGCTAAATGTAATGGATATTTCTAAGTGGCCAAATATGTTTTTTTTCCTCTTCTATCATAATTGTTTGGCCCTTGCGGCCTGCTTCCTTCATTAACCATAATACAACCCCTTGGGCTAATTGTTGGAGACACTATTGCTATGCCTGCACATTGGGCACTGCAAAAACTATGCTAGTAGTCCTAGTTGTCCTAACTTTATAATTGTTTGGCCCTTGAAGCCTGCTTCTTTCATCCACCATAATACAGCCCCTTGGGTTAATATTTGGAGACACTATGGCTATGCCTGCACATTGGGCACTGCAAAAACTATGTTAGTAGTCCTAGTAGTCCTAGCTTCAAATTTGTTTGGCCCTTGATACCTGCTTCCTTCATCAACCATGATACAGCCCCTTAGGCTAATTTTTGGAGACACTATGGCTATGCCTGGGCATTGGGCACTGCAACTACTGTGCTAGTAGTCCTGGCATCATAATTGTTTGGCCCTTGAGGCCTGCTTCCTTCATCAACCATGGTACAGCCCCTTGGGCTACTTTTTGGAGACACTATAGCTATGCCTGGACATTGGGCACTGCAAAACCTATGCTAGTAGTTCTAGCTTCATAATTGTTTGGCCCCTGAGGCCTGCTTCCTTCATCAACCATGATACAGCCCCTTGGGATACTTTTTTGAGACTGTATGCCTGCACATTGTGCAGTGTCGGTGGTACAACAATGCCAGTAGTCCAAGCTTTATCATTTTGAAGCCCTTGTGAGATGATTATGATGGGTTTCTTCTCCCTGCTTTAACCATCACACAGCCCCTAGGGCAGATCACTCTCTTTTCACCACTTACACTATGAGCTGTCAGAAGATCTCCTCCATCATAACTAGCTCTTAAAGCAATCATGCGCCCATTTCAGCCTGTTCCTCAGGCCCCAGACCACTTTTTTGAGTCCAGCATACAATTACTCGCATTTCCCATTGACGAACATTGGACTCGCTACTCACACCTAATACCCGAGTATTACGATCTACTCAGCACGAGTATATCGAGTCCAAGTATTTCACTACTCGCTCATCCCTAGATATGAACTGCACTATAAATTAGTTTTAAGTACCTTCAGCAAAAAGCAAAAAACCATCAAAGAGCTTACACATATTATATGCATTATACTGTAAAATTTGGGTTTGTTTGAAATATGGAAAGATGTTTCCTCATTATTATTATTATTATTATTATTATTATTTATTTATATAGCGCCATTATATTCCATGGTGCTTTGCATATAAGCAAACCAGAATATACACGTGGTCAAAATTGTTGGTACCCTTTATTTTATTAAAGAAAAACACACAATGGTCACAGAAATAACTTGAATCTGACGGAAGTAACAATAAATCAAAATTTATGAAAATGATCAAATGAAAATCAGACATTGCTTTTCAACCCTGCTTCCACAGAATTTTTTTTTTAATTAAACGCATGAAATAGGTCTGGACAGAAATGATGGTACCCTTGAAAATAATGTGACAAAAGGGACATGTTAAATCAAGGTGTGTCCACTAATTAGCATCACAGGTGTCTACAATCTTGTAATGTCAGTGGGTCTGTATATAGGGCTTCAAATACTCACTGTGCTGTTTGGTGACAGGGTCACATGCACTCACATGTAGCAGAAGAAGCAAAGGAAAGAGTTGTCTCAGGAGATTAGAAAGAAAATTATAGACAAACATCTTAAAAGTAATGGTTATAAGCCCATCCTCAAGCAGCTTGATGTTCCTCTGACTACAGTTGCACATATTATTCAGAAATTTAGGATCCATGGGACTGTAGCCAACATCCCTGGACGATACCGCAGGAGGAAAATTGATCACAAATCAAAGAGACAGATAATATGAATGATAACAAAAGACCCCAGAAAAACTTCTAAAGAGATTAAGGGCCGCTTTACACACACCAACTTCTGTGACCAACTTCTGAACAGATCTCTGGTTGCAGTGAAATCATGGACACATTGTTCCATTTTGTGGCTGTGTACAAATGTAACAATGTGTCCATGATTTCACTGCAACCAGAGATCTGTTCAGAAGTTGGTCACAGAAGTTGGTGTGTGTAAAGTGGCCCTTAAGGTGAACGTCAAGCTCAAGGAACATCAGTGTCAGATCGCACCATCCGTCGTTGTTTGAGCCAAAGTGGATTTCATGGAAGACGACTAAGGAGAACACCATTGTTAAAAAAATCATAAAAAAGGTAGACTGAAATTTGCCAAACTTCACGTTGACAAGCCACAAAGCTCCTAAGAGAATGTCCTATGGACAGATGAGACAAAAATGGAACTTTTTGGCAAGATACATCAGCTCTATGTTTACAGATGGAAAAATGAAGCATATCAAGAAACGAACACTGTCCCTACTGTGAAACATGGAGGAGGCTCAGTTATGTTTTGGGGCTGCTTTGAGGCAGCTGGCATAGGGTGTCTTGAATATGTGCAAGGTATAATGAAATCTCAAGACTATCAAGGGATTCTACAGGGTGGGCCATTTAAAGGAATGCACCTAAATAAAATGGGAATGATTGGTGATAGCAACTTCCTCTTTTTTGCACAATAGTATATGGGAGGGGGGAAACTTTTCCAGATGGGTGGTGACCGTGGCGGCCATTTTGAAGTTGGCCATTTTTTATCGAACTTTATTTTTTTCAATGGGAATTGGGTCATGTGACACATCAAATATATTGAGAACTTTAAAAGAAAAACAATGGTGTGCTTGGTTTTAACATAACTTTATTTTTTCATGAGTTATTTACCAATTTATGACCACTTATAAAATGTGTTCAAAGTGCTTCCCATTGTGTTGGATTATCAATGTAACCCTCCTCTCCCACTCTTGACACACTGATAGCAACACCACAGAAGAAATGCTAGCACAGGCTTCCAGTATCCGTTGTTCCAGATGCTGCACATCTCATTTCTTCACAGCATAGAAACGTCAATGCCACTGGATATCTGAATCATGTAGCAATTTCAGTTATTCAGTGGCATTGGGGTTTCCATTGATGAAGAATGGCCTCACTATCTTTGTACCCCATATACCACACCATACCAACATTTTTTTGTGTTCCAACAGTCTTGGAGGGATCTATTCACTGTGGGTTAGTGTCAGACCAATAGCGGTGGTTTTATTTTGTTAACTTCACCATTCACGAAAAAGTTTGCCTCAAGCTAGGGTCACATATAAGCCCTTGGTCTGTTTTTGGCATCAGTTTTTTTTTTCTAAGTCCAAAAACTGATGCAAAAACAAATTATATGTAATAAACACCCTATCCGTTTTTTACTTCACCCAAAAACATTGCTAGGCTCTTTTTTTTACCCAAAAACGTTGGTAGGAACATTTTTGGGTGCAGTTTAAAAACGCATTTGTTTTTTTTACATGGGGCCCTATGGGAAACGCATACGTTAACGCATGGTACATGTAGGTTCTTTTTCCAGCATGCGTTTTTGGGCTGCATTTTTGCTGATAGGTGTGGAGCAGCCTTAAAAATGCATGCAAAAACGCATGCGAAAACGCATGGTACCATTTAGTGGCATGCAAAATTAATGCGTTTCCCATAGGGCCCCATGTTAAAAATAAGCATGTGTTTTTGTAAAAGCACCAAAAAATGCAGCATGACACATTTTTTGATGCTGAGCCAAAAACGCATCCCAAAAATGCATGGCACTTTAGACACGCCTTTTTGGCATTGGGGAATGCGTTTTTTACATGGGGCCTATGGATGCGTTTTTCCATGCGTTTTTCACAAAACGCAAGTGTGTCCCTAGCCTAAGAGGAAAACATTGGACTATTCTGAAGTGACCTTCAGTGATCCCTGACTTAAATCCTACAGAGCATCTTTGTAAAGAACTGAAGCCTGCTGTGTGGAAAATACAAGCTTCAAACATGAGACAACTTGAGAAGTTTGCTCTTGAGGAGTGGGCCAAAAAGCGATTGCCTGAAAAGGTTGTGCAAAAAATATTAAGTTAAGGGTACCATCATTTCTGTCTAGACCTATTTCATGAGTTTAATTTTTTTAAAATTGTATGGAAGCAGGGTTGAAAAGCAATGTCTGACTTTCATTTATTCATTTTCATAGTTTTTTTTTTATTTATTATTACCTTTGTCAGATTATTATTAGTTATTTCTGTGACCATTGTGGGTTTTTCTTTCATTAAGCGAGGGATACAATAATTTTGACCACATGTATATTTATGACTAGCCATTAGTTATGGCGAGGAGCTTAAAGGTTGTGCGGGACAGTACAGGGATTAAGGATTTTCTTCAACTGTTTAAATCCTCTCCTCTGCGTTTCACAAGACTGGACTAAGGCTGCCTTCAGTTTTGCAGATGCATCTGCATGCAGACCGCGGCCCCTATGTTTATAATGGAGCGCACGGCAGTCTGCAGATGCTTGCAGACCGCCGTGCGCTCTCATTGCCCGCCATTAGTGATCTGTGCGCAGGCGGAGGCCTGCGCACAAATCACACACTCTCGCCCGCACCAGGGACGCAACATCTCGCGTCCATGGTGCGGGCGGGAGTGTGTGATTTGTGCGCAGGCATCCGCGTGCGCACAGATCACTAATGGCGGGCAATGAGAGTGCACGGCGGTCTGCAAGCATCTGCAGACCGCCGTGCGCTCCATTATAAACATAGGGGCCGCGGTCTGCATGCAGATGCTTGCAGATGCATCTGCAAAACGTTGCAGATGTATCTGCAAGTCTGAAGCCAGCCTTACATCTCTTAGAGGAAGGCGGGATTCTGGATTAAATGTACTTTGTGGATTATATCATTAGCTCTACGCTGCTGAGAGACTGAGAAGCAAGTCTCCTGCAGATTATATTTAAACCAGCATTGCCTTGAATGGTGGCATAGCTGATCATTGACTGTTGCTACAATCAGAGCTTACTGCAATGACAATGCAGTGATTCCCCATCTCCATTATCTCAGCATCACTTCCATTGTCTGTACTGTGTCATTGTCAGAATCATTGGTATGTAGGTGGAGGTGGAGGGGGGTAAAAGGAGCACATGTGTAGATTTATTTAAATGTAGTATATACACCCCCATCTGGCACAGGGTGTCTTGATTATGTGTAGGGTGCAATGAAATCTCAAGACAGTCAAAGTGGTATTTTACCTTATCAAGACTATCAAAGCATTCTGGAATGTAATGTGCTGCCCAGTGTCGGGAAGTTTGCTTTGAGTCACAGATTTGGATCCTCCACCAGAATAATGACCCAAAACTCACAGCTTAACCATCCAAGAATGGCAACAGCAAAGCACTGGACTATTCTAAAGTGTCTTTTATCAAAATCCTATTATTTAGGTGCATCCATATAAATGGCTCACCCTGTAGACTGGCGCTGAACCTGTATATTAAAAAGTGACACAAAATCATGCCACCATCATATTTGTGAAAATAAAGGTAAGAAAAATGAAGAGAAAGTAAAAAAAGAGAGTTTATTTCTTTTATAGATTTTTTTTTTTAAATTCTCCATTATTCATGCTTTTCCTTTAGGGAAAAATAGTTTGATTAAAAAAAGTTATTGCTGCTATATTTACCACAAACTGTTTCCTTTTGGGAAACTGCGTAAAGATGTAAGTGTTTCGTACACAGGTAAACTCACATTATTACTTTTCTCTCTGTTTCCTTGACTGCACGATGGCAAATACTTCTATTTAAGCGACATTTTACATTTGCTGTTGTCAGATGCCTGTGGTTACACTCTAATGCACATTTAGGAAAGCAAGTCTAATTACCCCATGATGATGTACTTGTCATTAATCTTACTATTGAAAGTGATCAGAATCCTGCAAGGATATAATTATTTTGATTATTATTGTTTATTTACACAATGTCTAATTCTTCAATCGGGCGTGGAGTTTCAGGAGACACATTGAAACACAGTTGTAATTATGTATAAAACCCTGGAGATCAAATGACTTTTTCAAGATACAGTACACAGACTTCCTTTACTGAGAAGTTCAGCTTCTAAATGCTATCGTTTGGAACATAAAATGGTCTGTATTGTTTGATATACTTTTGAGTGTTGATTTGGATACATGAAGATATAGGAGAGCTAAAATTCTTATAAACAAAAATATTGCACAGTAATTAAAGAATGATTTGCCTAATTTTCTTAAGCTTTCATTACCAAGATTCATGTCCACATAGAATTGTAAGAGACAGACAAAAAGGGAGATTTTACAAGCTAAATACACCACAATTCTGGTTAACCCCTTCTCGACCAAGGGTGTAATGGTACGCTCTTGGTTGTCTCCCACCCTTTGATGCAAGCTAATGCGCTGAGCTTGCATCATCCCCCACATATGTCAGCTGATCCGATCAGCTGATACGTGTAGCTAACAGCACCGAATGGATCAGCAATCCAATCAGCAATGATAACCTTTGGATTGCGCTGTCAATTACTGGCAGCATGAGCTATAAGCATGGCAGGGAAGGAGCTGTTCCCGCCGGCATTGGCGGCCCCGTGATGTGATCACGGGGCCTCGATATGTTGTCATGACAGCGCGGGGACAGTTGATGACTCCGGATGCTATCATGAATTACTTCCTGACGTTGGTGGAGTGATGTCGCCGGCAGAAAGTGATCATTTGTGATGTGCAGAGGGATGCTGAATTATCTCTGTGCATAGCAAAAGCAAATCACACTGCAATTCTAAGGCGCCCTAAGGGGCTGTGTAAAATAAAGACAAAGTAAAAAAAGTTTTCAAAAAAATAAAAAAACTTAAAACTTCAAATCACCTCTTTTTTTGCTGCATTAAAAATATAAAACTATTTGAATAAAAAATACACATATTTGTTATCGCAGCATTCAGAAATGTCTGATCCATCAATGTGAAATCATTTAATCAGAACTGCAAACTGTTTAATAGAAGAAAGATGTACAAACGCCAAATGTATGATTTTTTGGTCACCGCAACATTGCAATAAGAGACGATCAAAACACCACATCTACCAAAAAATATCATTAGAAACATAAACTTTGGCTGAAAAAATTATGCCATCACATAGCTCCATATCCCATAAAGTGAGAATGCTATGGGTCGTGGAAAATGGTGACAAAAGAGCAATTATTTTTCTTTAAAAGCTTCCAAACTTTTTTCACCAATTAGATAAAAGTAAACATTTTGATATCTACAAACTTGTACTGACCCGAGGCACCATAGTAACATATCAATTTTACCATATAGTGAACAGGGTGAATAAAAAACCCAAAAAACAAACGTGTAATTGCACTTTGTTTTGCAATGTCACTGTCCTTTGATTTTTTTTTCACATTTTTCATCACACTATATGTTAAAATAAAAGATGGCATTCAAAAATACAACTCGTCTTACAAAAAAACAAGCCCTCACATGTCTATATTGACGGAAAAATTAAAACGTTATGGCTCTTGGAGAAGGGGAGGGGAAAACGAGACACAGAAAGTTGTCCGGGGTGAAGGGGTTAAATTTGTGCCCAAAACTCTGTTTTATGAATTTTATCATATAACAAAGGGTAGCTGCGTCTCGAAAGAGGTGTGTATGAGAAAAGAGGGTGTAAGACCCAACATTTTCCACAAATGTCTGGCTCAAATTAGGCCAACAAATTGGTGGCCTCAATTTAGTTTATGCAATATAAAGGTGTGCCAAATTTATAAAATAACTATAGGGCCAAAATTTTAAGACTGGCATTTTGTATGCAAGTCTTAATGGATAGCGTACAAGAAAAGATGCACAGAGTTAATGCCACTTAATCAATTAGCCACATATTAGTGGTGTGCATCTCTGTGTAACCATGCCAGAAACATTACTTCTGTCGAGACTGGAGTACCATTTCTGGCGTAAGAATAACCAACACTTTTGCTGAATTTGTCAGGTGGGCGTAGCCATTCCCCATCACACCTTATCTCTACCCCAGCTCTGCAAACGTTCTGCTGAGCTTTTTTAAACTGGAATGAAAATGACAAAAGTTACAGTTTTCAGGTGAAAATAATTTGATGAAGCTCTCTACATGAGCCACAAAAATAAATTGGTAGCTTTTAACACTGTCTAGCCTTAGTTTACTCTAAGAATTAAGACAAAGGAGTATACAAATAATATAACTCCATATGGAGGTAAAAACAGAGCATACGGAGAATGCTGTCATTGTGACTTTATTACTATAAAGAGGTGAAATCTCTTGTACTTACCTGCAGATGTCAGAACTAAAAAAGTTTTAAAAGTTTTTATTTTAACCAAATCTAAGATTGAAGCAAAAATGTTAAATTGTACACTTAGAATTCTTATAAAGCTTACAACTAACTGCTGATATATGGATGTCATATATACAGGGTGGGCCATTTATATGGATACACCTATATAAAATGGATACTGGAAGCTAGCATTTCTTCTGCGGTGTTGCTATCAGTGTGTCAAGAGTGGGAGAAGAGGGTTGTATTGACAATCTAACACAATGGGCAGCACTTTAAATACATTTTATAAGTGATCATAAACTTGTAAATAACTCATTAAAGAATAAAGTTACGTTAAAACCAAGCACACCATTGTTTTTACTTATGAAATTCTCAATATGTATGATGTATCACATGACCTCTTCCCATTGAAAAAAATGAAGTTGGAACCAAAATGGCCGACTTCAAAATGGCCACCATGGTCACCACCCATCTGGAAAAGTTTTCCCCCTCCCATATACTAATGTGCCACAAACAGGAAGTTGATATCACCAACCATTCCATTTTATTTAGATGCATCCATATAAATGGTCCATCCTGCATATATACAGTAAGAATGTAAAACTAGATCAATTCATTTAATTTTCCCAATGAAGTGATTGGTATTCATTGGTATAAGATAGTTTTGTAAACTTTTAATGGCCAAATGTTAGTAAATATGCTTGATCCCCATTACCATTCAATGTCCCCAGAGGTTCTACAGACTCTTATGGCAACAAACACAATCAAGGGACTCCATCCTGTCATTTAATAAGATTATTTATGCATTATGACAGTAGCGATGCCTGTATTGGCTTTATTAATTACCATAAAGTCAACTCCTTACAACGGTTTAATAAGGTAAAAATTGTTTGTACTGTGTTAACCAGTAGATAGAAAAATATTAGAATCTGAGAGTCCTCAGTGGTTGATTCCTTTTAATGGCTAAATGAAAAGATGGTAAGAAAAAAGCATTTTGAGACTCTAGGCAGAGGTCCCAATGTCATCTCGAGGCCGAACCGTGCAGGTTTTCAGGATCTCCTTAGTATTGCACAGCAGGCAATGATTCCAATCCCTGTGCAATAGTAAGGAATCCTGAAAACCTGCACTGTTCGGCCTCGAGGACTGACATGGGGACCTCTGCCTAGGTCTCTCATCACGTCTGAACGCACATATATATACATGTACAGGGTTGGATAATGCAGTAAATAAACCAAGTGAGGTAAGCATTGGTCAGAGTTGGGAGGGGAAGAGAGCATCTGGGCAGTAAACATCAGCATCCAGAGATAAGAAGCAGATAGTTTTATGTCCTTTGATCTAGTTGTTTAGTCCTTTGATTAGTTGTTTCTTAAAGTGGTTTAATAGTGATACTCTAATCTTTTTCTTCCTATTTATTCTTATAGAAAATTGTGAAATTTTCACAGCACACTGAAAACATCTTGGTAATTATGTTGGAAAAAATCAAGTGGCATTATTGATTTCAGAATTAAGGTGACTACAAAGTCAAAGGCTAGATCACTCTGTAGTCTTTTTTTGATCTTTTTATTTAAAAGCAACACATTTTTAGCTGTCAAAATTCTAAAAGTTACATTTTGGAATATTTTTCAGGGACATATTCCTGTCCTATTTTACATTACACAAAGAGTTCTCTAACAGTAAGTTATTTGCATGTTTCTTGCTCCTATAGCTGTTTAGTTTCTTACTTCCCTAGACAATGAGACATCTTTCGTGGCTCTAGACACAAGTAATTTTGCATTTCTTTCATCTGATTGGGTGAAAATTTGATTATGTAAATAATTCCAAATATCACAATCAGAATTTGACTTTAGATGACCAAAATGATCTAATGCAAACTGAATTTGTGTCAAATTTTATCAAATTTACTGGTCCAAGTGAATTTAAACAATCTGTATTTCAATTTATAAGTGTCACCAAAAATATTCTATGCCATTGTACTAATTGCAGGAGATTTTATCAGCTACAGGAGGCTCACAATGTCTGAAGTGCAAAAATGCAGGCTTATCCATAATGCCTTGCAACTATCACATCACAACATGTATTGCAACCATTTAAGAGGATACCAATCCTGTATACAAGCCAAACAGGGAATGCAGCTTCATTTTAGGGTGATTGATAGCAAGGGATAGCACCAGCTCACAGTTGAGCATTAAGCCCGTCAAAACGGGGCGATATCGCTACACATACAGAGAGACATCGGGCGTGGCCTATCGGCGCGTCATCACCCCTACGTCACATCATGTAAAGGGGCGATGTCGGCGGTGCGGGTGTGCACACATCGCCCATGTAACCGGGCGCCAGTGACCTGTCAGGCGATGGGAGCCATAGGCTCCCATTGTCCTGCATCGCTGCTGGGGTTTTCAGACACCCGGCAGCGATGCCGCCTGACAGGTCGCCGGCGCGTGGCTGGTGGTGTCAGCCCGTGTAAACGAGGGAAGGCGAAACCTGGCGGGGCGCCAAAAACGTGCGCGCACCCGCCACTCGCCACCAACATCCCCAGCCCCGTCGCCTCTTGTGACGGGGCCTTTAGAGATAGGCTGAAGACACACAATGTGAGATACATGCGAGATACTCACATGAGTCTTGCATGCATCTCCCGGCATTGTCGCCAGCTCTATGGACAGGAGCATGTCAGCTGCTGGTGTTTCTATGCAAATGATATGCTCCCATCCAGAGAGTCAGCGGCCATGCTGGGTGAGGCATGTTAGACTCCTGTGAGTATCTCACATGTATCTCGTATTGTGTGTCTCCGACCATAGGAAGAAAATTCTCTACATTATTTGATTAATACTCCAGACTGTAATGTGTTGTTTGACTGCAACAGTGAAAAAAATGTAAGTAACTCTCCACATTGTGGTTTTCATAATCAAAAGTATTAGATTACAAGGTATTAAAAAAAATAGCACGAGTTATTGATTTAACTTCTCCTGAATGGTGAGACAATTTAACTGAGCATGATTCCATTCACACACAGAATTATGCAATGTGTATGAAAGAAATATTAGGATTGACAAATTTAATCCATGCAGACAGGTTTTAATTAGAAAAGGCCATTAATGAATGTGAGCTCTATTATTTAAATGGCATATTGACCTGACTTGATTAGATCTGATTGCTGGTGACATTAAAAGTAAATCTTAATAAATTAAAAGGGATTATTTTAATTTAGCATTAAAAGGTGAACTTTCCACACCCCTAATATGCAGTTATAATATTTTGCTAACTTTCTTCCCTCTATGTATTTCACGTTCAGTGATTTTGTTACACATTAAAAAAGAGCTAAGGTTGGTGCAAATAAAATTGAAGTTCTAGAAAAAAAGATGCCAACAACAATAAAAATAATGTCTTTCATCGTATCCCTCCAAACTAATTTTGGAATGATGGTGGCCGTACATCAGGTTGATAGCCTAATGGGCAGTCTCAGACTTCAACAAATAGGTCAGGACTACTTGTTCTATATTACAAACAGATGAGTATAAAACATACATAAGATAAAAGGGGCACAATAGGGTATTACCCGGGTATAATGTGGTTCATAGGGTGACAAGGAGTCACTGACCTTGAGTAGTTGTGATAAGTCACAATTACAGATATAAGAAAGAAATGGCAGCATTCACTGACAGACCCTTTGAAGTTCATATGAAAGAAACGTCATCCATCCCCTCAACACCCTGCTATCCTCTACCTCCCCTCACTGTTCGCCCCATGGCCCCAACTTGTTTGATGAAGCACTTTATTTGAGTTAAACTGAAGATCACACTATCGATAAGTGCTGACGGTTCTTATTGATGATCTGCATTGGCCCTTTCCTCGGATCTTGGATTGTGCACCTGTGAAGGCTTCAGTAGTGAACATACTGCACAGATATCACATTTTGCCAAATTTCTTTTGTCCTATCTCTATTATATATATCACGATTACTGTAATCTATAAGAATGAGAATTCGCATAGGGTCTTATCCCACTTAGGAGATTGGTAACATGTAGCTCAAAATCTGCTCACCTGGTGGGGCTGAGATGCTCATAACCAGCTTGATCGCTCAAACTTAGCAGCTGTCGCAGGGACCGCACTTCCACGATGTGGGAATGTGAACTCGCTCCAGGACCAAGTGCCTCCAGGTCCGCGCTGCTGCCTCGAAGAAGTACCAAAGACACCGGGATGCTTTGTATAAAATCTTTTCTGCTTTATTTCCGATGCGTTTCGGAGCACAAATCACAGCTCCAAATACTGCGTGTGTGAATGAGGCCCTATTCTGTGGGCAGTGCTGACAGCACTACACAGGCTCTGAGGTGCAGACAGACTTTAGGTTTTGCTGAGACTTGACAAGGCACTTGGTCCTGGAGCGAGACGATTACTGTAATGGCATATGGTAAAAATCCTCAACTGCTGCAATCCCCGATGTCTCAGATGTCTCAGATCAATGGTAGTAGGTGTAGAAGGGATTAACCAGTGTGCTGCCAAGCATGTGTATAGCAAAGTTCCAGGAGATTAAATTAATAAACTTCATGTTTTATTGCTATGCGTTTCTGAACAAAATGATCCTTCTTCAGGTATTCACAAATGTACAATTGTACATTTGTGATTTGCCTAAAGAAGGAGCATTTTGTTCCGAAACACATAGTAATAAATCACAAAGTTTATTAATGAATTAATCTCCAGAAGCTTCTTTATAAACATGGCAGCACAGTGGTTGTTAACCCCTTCTACACCTACTACCATTGATATACATGTATTACAAACAGAGCAGTATGGAGAGGCTTCATCAACAGTAAATTCCCTCCCATAGAAAGACAGAGCATTTCAGAAGCGCTGCCAAATGTAAAGCTGAAAACTGATGATTTTAACCTTACTGACCATTCATTGATTGAAATTCTAACATTAAACAAGTGTTGTAAGCGCTGGATGGCCCACTGTCATTATTTTGTATACTATGGGGCTGTTTCTGTGAAACATTTGTTCATCTGATGATGTGACCTCATGGGGTCCACTCCCTATAGTAAAGTGTCCATGTTTGTTTCCACTCTCATACTTTATATCCCATTATATTTAATTAAGTGAATGTGGACCCCCAATTGGCGCTATGATAGCAAATCTAAATGTTATGGCTCATGTAATAAGGAGGAGTTTTTAAGCAGCAGATAATTATATACGGTACAAATTGGAGGAGTTGATGTGGGGATCTGCCTGTCTATACTGGACAACACAGGGAACAGCATGGAAAGAAAAAATGGATATGCCAGATGACACCTAGATATGCTATGGCTGAGTATTCAGGACGGCATCTCAGACCTAGAATGGCAAGAAGGTCCTTTAGGCATGGAACGAGCAAGCTGAGTCTGAACTGAATATGTAGACAGACACCATGAAACAGCAAAGGTGAGTATAACTTAGAAGAGTTGAGTATTTGTAGAAAGATTTGATTTGTCTCAAAGATAATGCAGAAGAGCCCCGTAGAGAAGCTGAGCTGGATATGAATGGGAACTTACAATAACAGAATGATGTGTAACATTGCATGCAGAAGTCCTGTAAATGTGTAGTGGTGTCCATGATCAAGCTAGAGCTGAGACAGGTAGAAGAATTATCTGCTCTTTTGATATTTGATATGTTAAGAAAATACATTTAAATCAATGAGCAATGCTTTTTTATATTCCTATATATGATTTTAAAAGAATAAATTTACTTTTTGTAGCCTTTACCAGGAAAAATAATACCTTTAAAACTGAGATAACGGCAAAGAATTGTTTGTTTTTGTAGCTAAAATGCTAACTGCTACAGATTTCCAACTCTTTTACATGTAAGTTTAAAGCATGAACTTTGTAGATAAAGGTGTCTCTGATAACACAAATCCTTTAATATCCTACAGGAGCTTTTGACATCCCATTCTAGATCCATCGAATACAATGGAGCTGGTCTTTCCTTTGCAGCTAATATAGCTTTTATTCTTTTTTTTTAATGTGGAAATATAAAAATACATTGAGTTAAAAGATTATTATTTTGCTGTGAAAGTACTTTTGTATTATAGTTAGTCTGACAGCATGAAAGCAAGCAAGTTTGTAACTGACTAAGACCCCTTTCACATCAGCGTTATTTTTAAATCGCGGCAGATGCGGTGAAAAAACCGCATCTGCCGCGATTAACGCATAACCGCGACACTTGCGGCACACTTGCGGCAAGCTCCATGCAATGTCTATGGGGCTTGCGGTAAGGGTGCGGCAGGTGCGGCAAGTGCGGTTTCGGCACTTGCGGCAGGTGCAGCCGCGAAAAAAAACGCTGCTGACTGCGGTTTTTTTCGCGGCCGCACCTGCCGCAAGTGCCGAAACCGCACTTGCCGCACCTGCCGCACCCTTACCGCACCCTTACCGCAAGCCCCATAGACATTGCATGGTGCTTGCCGCAAGTGTGCCGCAAGTGTCGCGGTTATGCGTTAATTGCGGCAGATGCGCTTTTTTCACCGCATCTGCCGCGATTTGAAAAAAACGCTAGTGTGAAAGCACCCTTACCTCTATTTTCTGCATTTATTCAACTATTGTAAGAGTTTTTGTCTTACATAGTGTACAACTTGTTGTCAAGGAGACCAGAGTCTAGCTGATGTAAGGCAATAGTTACATTCCAGGCTGAGAAGTTAACTCCTGAGATCCCAGCCACTCCTATTCAGGCAAAATCACAAGGCCTGACCCCAACTTTTGCTGCTTTAAGAGCAGCTTCCCTAATCGCAGCTCTCTTTTTACATCCCTGTCCTTGTCTAAATGAAACCTGTCAGGCAATTTGGGCAGCCCAAACTGCGGGCAGCATGAAACGGAGCATAGCTGCATGACTGCAGCTAGATATATTATTCTCTGAAACACTCCTTATATTTAGTTTAAAGATCTCATTGTTTACATAGGGAAATATTTGTCAATTATCTGTAGCAACACTGCAAACAATACAGATTAGCTTTGTCTCACAAACTGACCAAGCAGTTCTTCAATCTGTAAAATGGCTTCTGCTGGAGGAGTATATGACCAGATCAGACCAGGTAAAAAAGGCTTGCACCATGTTAGCCAGTAGATAGAAACACTCTGAGAGTGCTTGGAGATTGACACCTTTTAATGGCTAACTGAAAAGAGGGTAAGAAAAAGCAAAGCAAGATTTTGAGACTCTATGGCCTCTTCATCAGGCTAATAATGACACAAATTCTGAAGATGCACATATATATACAAATACAGGGGGGGATAATGCAGTAAATACAACAGGTGACGTGAAGCAGAGAATATTGGCCAGTCTTGGGAGGGGGGAAGAGCAGCGGGGGAAGTAAAATCAGAGTTCTGAGATAAGACGACAATAACACAATCTGTGCCTCTTATCTTAGAACTCTAATTTTACTTCCCCCCCTGCTCTTACCCCCTCCCAAGACTGACCACTAGGGATGGGCGAATCTACTCGCTAGGACTCGTTACTCGGCGAGTAGTAAGGGACTCGCAGGACTCGGTACTCTGCGAGTTTCCCAGCGTTTACTCGCACGAGTCCAATGCAAATAAATGGCAAACGCTGACAAAACTAGGATTGCCATTGTCTTGCATTAGACTCGGCTACTGTGCCAGTGATAGCAGGGAAACTCGCAGAGTAACTGCTGTTACTTTGCGAGCCCAGTCCAGCTGTCTTCTCTGTGCAGGCTGCCGCAGCTCCAGGGTCCTAGAGCCCGCCTGCTCACAGAGATAATGTAGCAGTGCTGAGACTGTTCTCAGTCTGCTCATCCCTGTGCATAGAAATCTATATCTATGCACAGGGGATGTAGCAGAGAGGACATCGCGTTTTGAACTGCGTCGGAGAGAAGAGGATTTTTTTAATTAAAGATGGAGTCCCTAATGGCTTTTTTTTTTTTATTTCTAATAAAATTTTTTCTCTGTGTTGTGTTTTTTTTAAAACAATTTAATAGAAATTCATTGCGGTCATGTCTAATATTGGCGTGACCGCCATAAATTTTGGGCTAACCTCTTTATTACCCAGCGTGCCACCGCCACCAGGGCCGCTGGAAGAGCGGGGTTCAGCGCCAGAGGATGGCGCTTCAATGAACGCGCCATCTTCTGGGGCGGCTGCGGGCTGCAATTTGCAGCGGGGGGTGCCCAGAAAGCTTGGGAATCCCTGCGCTGCGGATTCCAGTCCCCAGCTGCTTAGCTGTACCTGGCTAGACATAGAAATTGTGCGGAGGCCAACGCATTTTTTTTTATTATTTCATGAAATTCATGAAATAATTAAAAAAAAGGGCTCCCCTATATTCTTGTGTCCGGCCAGGTACAAATAGGCACCTGGGGGTTGGGGGCAGCCCGTCGCTGCCTGCTGGATCCGGCTGGTTCCAGAAATACGGCGAAGCCCACGTGAAATTTTTTTTCTGACAAATCCATAAAACAATGTAGATAAAAGGGACTGCATCTTTATTAACCCCTGGACCATGGGCGAGGGGTTAATAAAGATGCAGTCACTTTTTTAGGATTGTTTTATTGATTTTTCAGAAATAAAATTACATGGGCTTCGCCGTATTTCTGGAACCAGCCGGATCCAGCAGGCAGCGACGGGCTGCCCCCAACCCCCAGGTGCCTATTTGTACCTGGCCAGACACAAGAATATAGGGGAGCCCTTTTTTTTAATTATTTCATGAATTTCATGAAATAATTAAAAAAAAATGCGTGGGGCTCCGCGCAATTTCTATGTCTAGCCAGGTACAGCTAAGCAGCTGGGGGCTGGAATCCGCAGCGCAGGGATGCCCAAGCTTTCTGGGCACACCCCGCTGCAAATTGCAGCCCGCAGCCACCCCAGAAGATAGCGCGTTCATTGAAGCGCCATCCTCTGGCGCTGAACCCCGCTCTTCCAGCGGCCCTGGTGGTGGTGGCACGCTGGGTAATAAAGAGGTTAGGGCCAGCTTTGTATTATCAGCTGGCCCTAAGCCCAAAATTTATGGCGGTCACGCCAATATTAGACATTACCGCCATGAATTTCTATTAAATTGTTTTAAAAAAAACACAACACAGAGAAAAATTTTTATTAGAAATAAAAAAAAAAGCCATTAGGGACTCCATCTTTAATTAAAAAAATCCTCTTCTGTCCGACGCAGTCCAAAACGCGATGTCCTCTCTGCTCATCCCTGTGCATAGATATAGATGTCTATGCACAGGGAATGAGCAGACTGAGAACAATCTCAGCTCTGCTACATCAGGCAGCAGGCGGGCTCTAGGACCCTGGAGCTGCGGCAGCCAGCACAAAGAGCAGATAGGACTCTTATCTGTGCGAGTTTCTCAGCGATTACTTGCAAAGTAAACGAGTCCAATGCAAATCAATGGCAAAACTAGGATTGCTTCAGGCTGAAGCTTCCGAGACACTTCTGTGATTTGTAAATCGCACACTACTCGCTATTACTCGCTTCCCCATTCATTAACATTAGACTCGCTAGACTCGCAACGAGTAGCGAGTCCCGGGCCCGGACTCGCTAGAGTCAAGCGATTCCGAGTAATTTAGGATTCGCCCATCACTACTGACCACTATTCTCTGCTTCACGTCAGCTGTTGTATTTACTGCATTATCCCCCTTGTATTTGTATAGATATATATATATATGTGTGTCTTCAGAATTTGTCATTATTAGCCTGATGAAGAGACCATAGAGTCTCAAAATCTTGCTTTGCTTTTTCTAACCATCTTTTCAGTTAGCCATTAAAAGGTATCAACCACTGAGGACTCCCAGATTCCAATATTTTACCAGATCAGACCATCAGCCTCATACAATAATAACACACGTCACATGGTAAAGCTGCTGTTCATTTGAGGGAGACTGATGGACTAGACAGATCATATGCTCCTCTACCAGCAGCCATATCATGGACAGATGTTTTGGTCAGTTTGTGAGGAAAACTGCATGAACAAGAGAACGTTTTCCATCTTTTTACCTGTTAATATGTAAGTGAGCTTGTTTTCACAGTCTAAAGCTAGGGTCACACATCTGTTTTTTCTTTTTTTAAACCTGATCCGGTTTTGAGCTATTAAAAAGCTCAAAACCGGAGCAGGAAACGCTCCTCATAGGAGCCTATTATAAAAACCGGATTGCTTTACAAGCAATCCAGTTACCGCCTCCGGCTCTGCAGCCTGCATGAAAAATCATGCAGGCTGCAGTTTTCGGAGCGGTTCTGTGCCCCGCATTGCGATAACTGGATTGGTCAGGATGTGTAATCCCCGCAAAGTGCTTAAAATGTTAAAAAATCTGTAATGTTAATATTAATTTTGGCCATCATGTCTCTAGGGGGTGCCTACCCCCCCTAGAGACATGCTAGCCACTCAGGTGGGCATGTCAGGGGTTAATTCCTCATGTATAGTGTTGCCAAGTCCTGTTGGCTCTGTATAACTTTTATCAATGAACCCGGCTCCCTGACAGCTGCACATACTATACCTATTGCAGGTATAGTATGTGCGCTGTCCGAGGTCCTGAAGGCTTATACAGTAAGATCTATGGGCAGCACAATTCAAGTTTTAAGTGTGACCCTAGCCTAACTGGAAAGTTTGTAACTCTTTTTTTATATGTCTTTTTTTGAGTTCTCAGTTTTCCCCTCTAGAGCCGACACTCTACTCTCAGCCTAGCCTCCAATAGTCCTCAATGGTGAGGCTCTACCAGGCTCTCTCTAACCGTGTTTTCGGGTTCAATAGGAAGGCTGCTCCGCCTGCAGCCCAGTGTCACTGTTCCTCTCGTTCCTCACACTCCAGGGGTGCTGGCTCCGGATAGGCTTTCTCTCTGTGGCTCGCACTGGTTCTTTCAGATTCTGCGCTCCTTACACCCCACTCTTCCAGGACATGTGCTTCTGTCTTTGCTGCTCAGCCTACACCGGCCTAGTGACTCCTTTCTCCTCCCCCTGCTCTATATCTACCCTCTGTCACCTGACTTATGTGTTGGCCCACCCACTCTCTCTAAACCCACCACCCCTTGCCTGCCTAGAGTTCCCAGGCTCCGGGTTGGGTGCTGTTCTCTACTGCTACGTGGGTTGTGTGTGCAGTGAGGGTGTTGGTGTTCAACTGTCTTTCCTACCTTCCTGGCTGCAGATCCCTTTGTGGCCTCCTGGATGCAGGGGTGCCACACATCCATGCGGGTCAACAATGATTTATACAATTTATTAACCTCTTCATGACCCTGGAATTTTTCGTTTTTCATTTTCCGTTTTTTTCTCCCCTGCTTTCAAGAGCCATAACTTTTTTATTTTTCCGTCAATATAGACATATGAGGGCTTGTTTTTTGCGGGATGAGTTGTACTTTCAGATGCAATCATTTATTGTACCATATAGTGTACAATGAAATTGCAAACAAATTCCAAGTGCAGTGAAATTGCAAAAAAAGTGCAATCACACGTTTGTTTTTTGCGTTTTTAGCCGCCATGTTCACTATATGGTAAAACCGACTTGATGGGGTGATGCCTTGGGTCGGTATGAGTTCGGAGATACCAAACATGTATACCTTTACTGGTATCTAAGTGGTGAAAAAAAATTCAGAAATTTGTAAAAAAAAAAAAAAAACACACACACTTTTTGCGCCATGTTTTGCGACCCGTAGCGTCCTCATTTTTTCGGGATCTGGGGCCGTGAGACAGCTTATTTTTTGCGTCTTGAGCTGACCTTTCTAATGATACCATTTTTGGGTAGATGCGCCATTGACTGCCCGTTATCGCATTTTATAGCAATGTTGCGGCGACTAAAAAAACGTAATTTTGGCGTTTGGACCATTTTGTTACGTTACAGAGTTTATGGCTCTCATTAATTGATTTTATATGTTGTTAGATCAGGCGATTCTGAACGTGGCAATACCAAACGTGTAATTTTTTTATTTTTTAATACTTTTATTGTGAATGGGTGATAAGACCCTTCATGTTTTGTTTTTTTTACAAGTTTTTAAAAACTTTATTTTTTTATTAATTCTTATGTTTACACTGCCCCTTTAAGAGGCACCTTGCTGCACAGTCCGATCACTTCTGGGATATACAGATGAGCTGCAGCTCATCAGATCTCCCAGAATTGCAGGTGTGTTGTGGTTGGCATCGCTTGCCAACCACAACCCGGAAGTGCTCTGTGACAGCATCCGGGGTCCAGCCAGGACCCCGGCCTGTCACGTGAGTGCCAGAGATCCCGTGATACTATCTCGGGATCTCCGGTGCAGGTGGGGAAACAGCGCGTTACCCACTGCGGCAGCCTTGGATCCTGCTGTCAGTGATTGACAGCAAGATCCAAGGGGTTAACAGCACCGATCGGATCCTGGATCCGATCGGTGCTGTTACCCTGACATCTCAGCTGATGAGATCAGCTGAGATGTCGGGGCTTTGATGTGATCTCCGCGCCGGAGCTCACATTAAAACACCCCTTACCGGCCCATGCCGTTGTACAACGTCATTGGTCAGGAAGGGGTTAATGAAGTCATCAGGAATAGCAAAGAATGCAGTCTTACATGCCTCCCATAGTTTATCTAGATTCTTTGGTTTTGTCTTCCAAGCTTCCGCTTTCATCCTACCCCAAACATGCTCAATGATGTTCATGTCTGGTGACTGGGTGGCCAGTCCTTGAGCACCTTGATCTTTTTTGCCTGGAGGAACTTTGTTATTGAGATGGATGTATGAGATGGAGCACCATTCTGCTGCAGAATTTGACCCCTTTTATGATTTGGAATATAAGAGGTAGTTAATACTTCTTGATATTTTAGGCTATTGATATTGCTTTCCACCTTGCAAATGTTTTGCACACCCCCATACTGAATGTAACACCAGATCGTGATCTTTTCACCACCAAATTTAACTATTTTCTTGGTGTATTTTGGATCCATATGGGCTCCAGTAGGTCTCCTGCAGTATTTGCAGCGGTTGTGGTGTAATTCTACTGAAGATTCATTAGAGAAATTCACCTTCTGCCACTTCTCCAGCATCCATCTGTTTAGCAGGCTGTGGGACTTTGCAAATGCCACACGTTTTTTATTTGCCTTTTGTTTAGTGCTGGCTTCTGGGCACTGAACCGACCATGGAGGCCATTTTGAGACATAATCCTACAAACTCTTCTAGTTGACACAGGGACTGAAGGTGACCAGGCTTGTTGGAGCTCTGCTGCAGTGGAAGAGGGACTTGCTTTGGATTTTCTAACCTACAAACATTCCTCCTGAGCAGTTGTCTTGCAGGGTCTGCCGTACCTGGGCTTGTGAAACACATCTCCAGTCTCTGCAAATCTTTTTATAATTCTTTGTACTTAACGCTGAGACACATTAAAGGTGCCAGCCACCTCTGGAGTGGATCTGGTCTTCACCCTCTTGATAATCAAGACTTTGGTCGCAGGGTGGATTTTTTGCATGTTGTCAGAGCTCAAGTTGCAGTTCAAGTGAAGGTCTAGGGTGCTTGGTTTCTTTTTAGACACACCCACTAATTAACCGATCATTTACTGAGCACAGGTGAGGATGTAAACTAGGATTGGGTGCATTATATGACCAAGCGACAAAACTTTGGTCTTGCTAAAATCTGACCATTTTGTGTTCATTAAATCATCAATATTTCAGCATTGACGGCAATTTATTTTCTTAACCTAAACCAAATTTCGGAGGGTTTCAGCTTTCAAAAGAGTAATTTAAACAAACAATGGATGAATTTAACGTCATGTTATAAGTAGGGATGGGCGAGTACCATAATATTCAGAATCGCTATACCCGAGTAGGTAGCGGTACTCGCTACTCGTTGCGAGTATAGCGATTCCGAATACTTTTGCAGTGTATCAATAGATACACTGCAAAAGTCCTGTAAAATAAAGGAAAAGTGGTTAAAAAAATAAAAAAATCGGATACTCACCTTAACCGACGGCTGTACTGGGATCGGCCGATGAACATCCATTCATGTATATGGACCTTTCACTCTCTCAGCCAATCAGATGGCTGGGAGAGATATGGCCACTCAGATGCCGTCACGTCACAATGACGTAATCGCTAGCGGCCACCTAATTGGCCAGATGGAAAGGTCCTCGGTGTACCTGAGAGGACCTTTCCATCTGGCCAATCAGGTGGCTGCTAGCGATTACGTCATTGTGACGTGGCGGCATCTGATTGGCCAGATCTCTCCCAGCCATCTGATTGGCTGAGAGAGTGAAAGGTCCTTTTACATGAATGGATGTGCATCGGCCGGTCCCGGTACAGCCATCGGTTAAGGTGAGTATCCGATTTTTTTATTTTTTAGCCACTTTTCCTTTATTTTACAGGACTTTTGCAGTGTATCTATTGATACACTGCAAAAGTATTCGGTACTTGCTACTCCCGAGTAATCCTAATTTACTCGGCGAGTAGCGAGTACACGAATACCGCTACTATTCGGTGAGTGTCGAATAGTAGCAAGTAGACTCGCCCATCCCTAGATATAAGCTTTTATTTACATAACATGGATAAGCGACATAACTTCTGTCAGGGAGTGTATTCACATTCACTTAAGTAAAAAGAAACACTGTCCTTTAAGGTATCCAACCCCTTTAAAGATATACAAAAGATTAAAGAATGGCAACAAAATTTAAAAAATAACTCAATTTATTCAGAATAAACGTCACGTTTAGAATACCTGCACTTACACACCTGGAAATTCCATCAAAATGGTTATTAATTGTTGTCTCAAAACTGTTTAAAACTTAAACATTTTTCCCGCAGCGCATAGCGTTAACGCTATGCGCTGCCAGGCAACGCAGCCCATAGTAACCCGATGTGTACCTTAGGAGCCAGCTACCATAAAGCCCCAGGATGTGCACTTTAGCTGAGCGCACACGAGACGCTGCCCTGCAGCGTTTCCTGTGCGCTGTTGTAAAGCGCACATCCTGGGGATTTGAATGTAGCCGTCTGCTAATGTATACATTGGGTTACTATGGGCTAAGTTGCCTGGCAGCACATAGCGTTAATGCTATGCGCTGCTGAAAAATGTCTAAGTTTTTAATGCTTGCATCGTGCTAGGGTCACAACGCAAGTGTGACCCTAACCAAGCCTAATGCATTACACAATGTCTATAAAAGCCAACAGAAGGCATTTGCCCGATACTTAGCTAAAAGCCAGACATTTATATAAGCTAAAAGTTTTTCGACTTTACACTATGACCTCACATCCACCATTCTCAAATGTTATCATAGCGCATAGCAAGATGGCAATAGATGATGGAGTGGAGGTCTTGAATACAACATAGCAGGATTTTACAATTCAGCCCAATTGTATAACTGTCACAACCAAAAAAATTACATTTTTTTACCTATGTACTCTTTACATGGAAAGTAGTAAATCAGTGGTGTGGGTGGGGTAATATAATGCCTGGTTTTATAAACAGTAGATCAGAAGTAGAAAAAACTGTATTTTATCAAAACTGTAGCAAGCAGCCCAGTAAGTGATACACCCCTGGAGACAGGATCTCTGCAAATACATTATGCTACTATCAGATGTGATGGCAAAACCTTTGTGACAGATTCACTTTAATAACCTTATGATAGCATGCCAGGGTGCATACTTGGGGAATTTATGTGCATGGTGTTCATAGTTGAGACTCAATAAATTAAAATGTCTTGACAGTTTTGTTTTCAATTTTTAATTAATTGCATATTTTTAACCTGTTATCAATCTTGTGATTGACATAATTCACCAACTTTTTCTTTTTGGTGCTAAAGTTTCAATGTTAAAAAGCTTATTATAACTTTTACCAATTCGGCATCATCCTTTTGAACCCTTGTGTTTTACTTCTTTTCTACATTACCTGTCTATATAATGCCCACCGGCAGCACTTGACAACTTCCTTTAACTGCAAAACACATTATCTGAACTGCAATTTTCTCTTGGTGAAGAATGATATTCTTCACCAAAATTCCCATTACACAATATTGCTGACAAATGAGATTAAAAATGTGTTTAAATTTTATATGTCACATATCACTGGTTGTGGAACGTCAATGCAATTCACATATGAGTGACAGGCAAAATAGAGTATTATGTTCAAAGCTCACACTCAATGAACCATAACATTTATAATTATTACATGCAGAACCATATGCATTATTCAGACGATGGCTGTTGAAAATAATTACAAGTATGTCCCAATGGTGCAAGCTAATTTCCTAGACAGGTATCAATGAGCCGAAGTAACATTAAAAACAAAGTCATAAAAGACATTAATGACATTACTCTATCATTGAAGTCCTGTATATTTTGATTTTTTTTATTCAACTACGACATTGACAATGTAAATTGCCCTTCAAAATATTACAGTATATATAACTGCAATACATGCAAGTAAAAGTTCATTATTCTAGCAATTATGAAATACTAGCTTCATAAATATCCACAGTTTGCCAACACTAGAGAAATCATAAAAATGGGAAGTTACTTATTATAACCAATCAAGATAAAAAAATAATATATAGGCAAACACTCCATTTCTGTGCTACAGTAAATTATGTCACACTTCCAACAACTGTAAAGTCTCTCTCACCATTCCCAACAGTTTACAATTCCTTACCAGAAATAATGTGTAAATATGTCTATAAATACAAAATTTGCCATTTGAATACAAATATTAGAATCCTAAAAAATATATCCCTTAAGCTTTCTCAGAATTTTCCTGGTTTTCATTGATTTAATCTTAGTATTACACTAGTGGTCAGTGCTATTTCTTGCCATAACGTAGATCGAAAACTACCCTGCAGAGCTCTGAAACAAGTATATTACCTAATATCAGAGGTTATGCAGATCACCGGCTGCTGCTTCATCTGACCCCCGGCTGCTGCTTCATCTGACCCCCGGCTGCTCCATGATCTGACCCCCAGCTGCTCCATCATCTGACCCCCGGCTGCTTCACCGTCTGACCCCCGGCTGCTTCACCATCTGACCCCCGGCTGCTTCGTCATCTGACCCCTGGCTGCTTCATCTCACCCCCGGCTGCATCATCTGCCCCCTGGCTGCTTCATTCCACCCCCGGCTCCTTCATCTGTCCCCCAGCTGCTTCACCTGTCCCCCAGCTGCTTCATCTGACCCCCAGCTGCTCCATCATCTGACCCCCGGCTGCTTCACCGTCTGACCCCCGGCTGCTTCACCATCTGACCCCCGGCTGCTTCGTCATCTGACCCCTGGCTGCTTCATCTCACCCCCGGCTGCATCATCTGCCCCCTGGCTGCTTCATTCCACCCCCGGCTCCTTCATCTGTCCCCCAGCTGCTTCACCTGTCCCCCAGCTGCTTCATCTGTCCCCTGGCTGCCTCAACTGACCCCGGCTGCCTCAACTGACCGCCGGCTGTCACAGGTGACCCCCGGCTGCCTCACCTGACCCCCGGTTGCCTCACCTGACCCCCGGTTGCCTCACCTGACCCCCGGCTGCCTCACCTGACCCCCGGCTGCCTCATCTGACCCCCCGCTGCCTCACCTGACGCCCCACTGCCTCACCTGACCTCCGGCTGCCTCAACTGTCCCCCGGCTGCTTCACCTGACCCCGGCAGCTTCATCTGCCCCCGACTGCTTCACCCGACCCCGCAACTGCCTCAGTCAACCCCAACTGCCTCGAACGATCCCCCAACTGCCCCATCCGGCCTCTCCATCTGACTCCCTGCCTTGCATCTCATCCCCGGACATCACCTCATCCCGAGACCGCTCCCCACTGACGACCATTCACCCACTACCACAACGTTCCCCCCTCTGCTTCTGACTCCTGCCGCCACACTCACTCCCTGCTCTCCGTACGCAATGTTCCCGCTACTCCTCACTCTCACTCCCATCCTTCTCTACTTGCTACTACCCCAACTTATACCCCCTCCCAGCAACGAAATACTGCTCTCACCCTCCATCCTGCCTAACCACCTCACCCACTTCACCAACCTTTTCATTCACTTTCAATCCTCAATCACCAAACAAGCACACCCTCCTCGTAAGCTCTCATGCTCCCACCTGCTAACCCTCTGCCTACTCCTCCTCCTTGTCGGGGCCCTGGTGCAGCTGCACCAGGGCCCCGACCGGCTAGGGGGCCCCTCAAGCCTGCAGGGGGGCCCCCAGCCGACCCCCATGACCCTGTGTCAAAGGAGAGGGGGTTAACTGAGGGAAGCTTCCTGCTTCCCTTGGCTGATCCCGCTCCTCCTCTCCTCTGCTGCCCCGGCTCCCAAGACTGCGCGGCCTGACACTTAAAAAACTCATGCCAAGTGTGACCCTAGCCTAAGATTATCTCAGCACAGGAGCTGTGGTATAATCAGACCATGTCCCTGTACAGTCAGACACATCCATTACACAGTACATAGCAGGGACACACATATAAGATTACCTCAGCACGAGAGATGTGGTATGATCAGACCATGTCACTGTATGGTCAGACACATGGTCAGACACATTTATTACACAGTACAAAGCAGGTACACATATATAAGATGATCTCAGTTCAGGAGATGTGGTATGATCAGACCATGTCCCTGTATGGTCAGACACATCCATTACACAGTACATGGCAGGGACACATATATAAGATTATCTCAGTACAGGAGATGTGGTATGATCAGACCATGTCCCTGTATGTATTAAAGGAGAAATGCAACACTAAACATAACATGCACATGAATAAGCTAATAGCCATTGGAAACAGTGAAAAGCAGGGCATTATGTACAGCTAATAAATGTATGTGGAAGAGGAAAACAGTAAATGCTGTATTGGAAAAAAGAAATGAGAGACTTAGCTTCAACATTGGCGCCACTGCGAAGAGCCCGGTAACTACGTCAAAGTCCTCTCATAATACCGGGTCCTATACTAACACTCTATGCTGTGAACTATTGCTTATATGGGTATGTGTGCCTGGGAATGCAATTTAAAACCAGCTGGGACGGTGTGTCTCAGGACCAGGGCTACAGTAAGATGGAGGAATATGCGAAGTTACAGAGCGGGGGAAGGGTGCACAGTCAAAAATAAGTGAATACTATATATAAAAAATCTCAGCACAGGAGATGTGGTATGATCAGACCATGTCCCTGTATGGTCAGACACATCCATTACACAGTGCATAGCAGGGACACATATATAAGATTATCTCAGTACAGGAGATGTGGTATGATCAGACCATGTATCTGTACGGTCAGACACTTCCATTACACAGTACATAGCAGGGACACATATATAAAATTATCTCATCACAGGAGATGTGGTATGATCAGACCATGTATCTGTATATGAGAGTGAACATTTTTCTGTGGTGTGGTATGTTTTTGAAAATTCTTATAGTGCTTGTTTCTGTGTTATTCACAGCCTATTCAAAATCTATGCACTTTAGAGCACGTGAATCCACGTGGCTCAGCCAAATCAATATGAGAGTGAACACATGTATCTGTACGGTCAGACACATCCATTACACAGTACATAGCAGGGACACATATATAAGATTATCTCAGCACAGGAGATGTAGTGTCATCAGACCATGTCCCTGTACAGTCAGACACATCCATTACACAGTACATAGCAGGGACGTATGCATAAGTTTATCTCTCCCCAGGAGATGTGGTATGATCAGACCATGTTCCTGTATGGTCAGACACATCCATTACACAGTACATAGCAGGGGCACATATATAAAATTATCTCATCACAGGAGATGTGGTATGATCAGACCATGTATCTGTATATGAGAGTGAACATCGTTCTGTGATGTGAGGGAACATTTTTCTGTGGTGTGGTTTTTTTTTGAAAATCCTTCTAGCGCTTGTTTCTGTATTATTCACAGCCTATTCAAAATCTATGCACTTTAGAGCACGTGAATCCACGTGGCTCAGCCAAATTAATATGAGAGTGAACACATGTATCTGTACGGTCAGACACATCCATTACACAGTACATAGCAGGAACACATATATAAGATTATCTCAGCACAGGAGATGTGGTATGATCAGACCATGTCCCTGTACAGTCAGACACATCCATTACACAGTACACAGCAGGGGATCATATATAAGATTATCTCAGCACAGGAGATGTAGTGTCATCAGACCATGTCCCTGTATGGTCAGACACATCCATTACACAGTACATAACAGGGACATATGTATAAGATTATCTCTCCCCAGGAGATGTGGTATGATCAGACCATGTCCCTGTATGGTCAGACACATCCATTACACAGTACATGGCAGGGACACATATATAAGATTATCTCAGTACAGGAGATGTGGTATGATCAGACCATGTCCCTGTATGTATTAAAGGAGAAATGCAACACTAAACATAACATGCACATGAATAAGCTAATAGCCATTGGAAACAGTGAAAAGCAGGGCATTATGTACAGCTAATAAATGTATGTGGAAGAGGAAAACAGTAAATGCTGTATTGGAAAAAAGAAATGAGAGACTTAGCTTCAACATTGGCGCCACTGCGAAGAGCCCGGTAACTACGTCAAAGTCCTCTCATAATACCGGGTCCTATACTAACACTCTATGCTGTGAACTATTGCTTATATGGGTATGTGTGCCTGGGAATGCAATTTAAAACCAGCTGGGACGGTGTGTCTCAGGACCAGGGCTACAGTAAGATGGAGGAATATGCGAAGTTACAGAGCGGGGGAAGGGTGCACAGTCAAAAATAAGTGAATACTATATATAAAAAATCTCAGCACAGGAGATGTGGTATGATCAGACCATGTCCCTGTATGGTCAGACACATCCATTACACAGTGCATAGCAGGGACACATATATAAGATTATCTCAGTACAGGAGATGTGGTATGATCAGACCATGTATCTGTACGGTCAGACACTTCCATTACACAGTACATAGCAGGGACACATATATAAAATTATCTCATCACAGGAGATGTGGTATGATCAGACCATGTATCTGTATATGAGAGTGAACATTTTTCTGTGGTGTGGTATGTTTTTGAAAATTCTTATAGTGCTTGTTTCTGTGTTATTCACAGCCTATTCAAAATCTATGCACTTTAGAGCACGTGAATCCACGTGGCTCAGCCAAATCAATATGAGAGTGAACACATGTATCTGTACGGTCAGACACATCCATTACACAGTACATAGCAGGGACACATATATAAGATTATCTCAGCACAGGAGATGTAGTGTCATCAGACCATGTCCCTGTACAGTCAGACACATCCATTACACAGTACATAGCAGGGACGTATGCATAAGTTTATCTCTCCCCAGGAGATGTGGTATGATCAGACCATGTTCCTGTATGGTCAGACACATCCATTACACAGTACATAGCAGGGGCACATATATAAAATTATCTCATCACAGGAGATGTGGTATGATCAGACCATGTATCTGTATATGAGAGTGAACATCGTTCTGTGATGTGAGGGAACATTTTTCTGTGGTGTGGTTTTTTTTTGAAAATCCTTCTAGCGCTTGTTTCTGTATTATTCACAGCCTATTCAAAATCTATGCACTTTAGAGCACGTGAATCCACGTGGCTCAGCCAAATTAATATGAGAGTGAACACATGTATCTGTACGGTCAGACACATCCATTACACAGTACATAGCAGGAACACATATATAAGATTATCTCAGCACAGGAGATGTGGTATGATCAGACCATGTCCCTGTACAGTCAGACACATCCATTACACAGTACACAGCAGGGGATCATATATAAGATTATCTCAGCACAGGAGATGTGGTATGATCAGACCATGTCCTTGTACAGTCACACATCCATTACACAGTACATAACAGGGACATATGTATAAGATTATCTCTCCCCAGGAGATGTGGTATGATCAGACCATGTCCCTGTATGGTCAGACACATCCATTACATAGTACATAGCAGGGACACATATATAAAATTATCTCAGCACAGGAACATTTTTTAAATACATCAAATTGTAGAAACTATTATTATTTCAAAATCTATTGATTAAAATTAACTTTAAAATTAACTTTGTGGGAAAACCCCTTTAAGTACAGTCTCCACATAGAAAGCAAATATAACAGGATGGGTATATTGGTTACCTGAAGTATTTAAAGTTTATATGAGGTCGTAAATGGAACTTAATTATCAGACATTATAGGTATAGTTATTCAAAAGTCCTATCCTCACGGATGCAGTAAAACAAGCCATGGGTGAAGTGAACAATAGGGGATTTAAGTTAGAGCTGATTTTCTATCTCACTTATAAATGTGCCAATATTTCATTTTCCTCACTCTGTAATAAACTAAAGAGAATCTAATTTTTTAACTCAGTGGAGCTGCATAGTAAGTCTTGGAGATTTGTTGAGCCTCATTACTTTTAATTTGGAAATAGTGCACTGTTTCCAAAGAATCATAAAACAACTAAAACAAATGCTGCTTAATTAATGACAAACAGGAGTTGTCAACTATCAACCTCAAGAACCTTATACAGGTAGCATGTCAATGATTTTCATGGAGATATTACTATGAACTCGTGTATTTAATACATCAATTTTCCAACCAATTCCCAAACTGACAATCCGACTAACAGCCCCCTGTTTTTTTTTTACGTAGATTCTCTCAAAAGTCGTTCAAGCAGCTTAATTTGGAGAATATCTTAAAGCTGGTCTCTCAGGGTTCCCATTATCATCAGCGAGGAACACATAACATATAGTGGGGTTAATAATACTTTCCTAAAGTTAATCCTAAAACTAGACCAAATAGGCAGAAACTCCACCATCTTATGTCATGTGATATTTTGGATTTACAGCAACAATTTTTACAAAAGTATTGATTCAGGTCTTTAACCCCTTCACAACCAATGACATACATGTACGTCATATGTCGCTTTTCTTCCTTTGATGCAGACTTGGGCAATGAATCTGTATCTTTCCCTACAAATGTCGGCTGATGTGATCAGCTGACATGTGTGTCCAACAGTGGCGGGCAGAACGGCAATCGCTGTTAACCTGTTATATTGCCCCTTTAGAGTTTGACAGCGCAATCAAATGGGTTAACATATTGTGCTATTCCCTGCCCCTATCGGTGGCCTGTGATATAATCGTGGGACACCGATGGATTGTCATGACAGCAAGGGATGACATGATGACCCCGGTCTCTGTCATGACACTTCCTGTAACTACTGCCTAAGAGCCGGCATTCACAGGAAATTATCATTTATGGAGTGCAGATCTTTGCATCAGCACTGCTCCATAACAGGTGATCAGATAGTGACATTTTCAAGTCCCCTCTAGACAATGATAGTATATGACTGTGCGGGTCTTGAAGCTAACAGCGGCGCGGGTGTACATACGTCAACCGAAGCAGGAAATGACGCGATTCGCGTCATACAGCTGCACACAGCAGCGCGAGGCCGACAGAGGAGAGCGGCGAGGCGCGCATTTGAATGTGAGTTGAAGATCACGCCTATTGAGGCGTGATATTAGGAAGAGGGACAGCCTGCCTGGGTGACTATGCATACAATAGTCACTCATTGATATCACTAATGAGGTAGTTTAATAACGTTTATCTTCATTTTCAATATATGCATTTAGGAGCTAAAAGGAGTGTAGGGTAAGTGTTACTATGCTCTAGGGACATCTTTTAATAGCTTAGGAGGTGTTTTGGGGGTGACAGGATCCCTTTAATGTAGAGACAGAGACCCTAAATCAAGCGATGTATCACATACTGGGCTGCTTAGTGTAGTTTTCACAAAATCACTGATTTATAAGTAGGAGTCAATAGAGGACCAGTAATTCTGCTGCTAGGTAGTCAAGCATATTCATGAGCTCTGTATAACATCAGCACGAATTGCCAGTTTGTTGCCTATGTACATTGAACACAGAAAGATGTCAAGTAGTGGTGTAGGAGGAGTTATAAAGAGCTCTGCAGCGATGTTACAACAACCAGGATCGCTGGAACATCACTCTGTGGTCGCTGGGGAGCTGTCAAACAGGCAGATCTCCTCAGCGACCAGGGACCAGGGAGCCACCTCCACATCGCTGGTAGTCGTGATAAACAGCGGGTATCTAGGCAGCGCACACTGCTTAGTTACCCAGTGTTTATCATGGTTACTAGCGTCCTCCCGCTTAGCGCAGCCTGTAAGAAGGAGGACGTTGGTATCCATGATAAACACCGGGTATCTAGGCAGCGCGCGCTGCTTAGTTACCCGGTGTTTATCATGGTCTACCAGCCTGTGAGGTTGCTGATCACTGGTCTCTCGCTGTCACACGTAGTGATGTGTGCTGACCAGCGAGAGACCAGGGACCAAAAAATGGTCCTGAAGGATGTGCAGCGATCAGCGACCTCACAGCAGGGGCCTGATCGCTGCTGCTTTTCACACACAGCGATACTGCTGGTGAGGTTGCTGATTTCAGCAATATCGCTAGCAATATCACTGTATGTGACGCATCCCTTGGAAAACTAGTAAATCTGCTGCAGCAACAGCCCACTAAGTGATACGTCGCTGGAGTCAGGGTCTCTGTCCCACATCATAATGCTCTCAGATAAGTTAGCAAACACCTGGTAATAGATTCCTATTAGTGGGAATTTTGAGCACAATACTAATAGTATGCTGGAATAGAGCTTGGTCAGCCCTTTCAGGATTGATAACTTTTATTGCTCTACCTTCTCCCATTATCTTGCTCTAAGGCTGCTTTCACATTACGATTTTCGGATTTCCGATGCTGTCCGATCAAAATCGGACAGCATCGGATCCGAATTTGGCCCCCATGCAGCCCTATGGGCATCGGACCGAATCGGATGTGCACTAAATGCCATCCGATATGGTCCGATCCGATTATGTCCGATTTTATTTTCGGTGCAAAAATCGGAGCAAGCTCCGATTTTTGCACCGAAAATAAAATCTGACAGAATCGGATCGGACCAAATCGGATGGCATTTAGTGCACATCCGATTAGGTCCGATCCCTATAACATGGGGCCCTATGGAGAAGGGTCCGAGGAAACATCTGATGTCTCCTCGGACCCCGTTTTACTGTACTGAGCATGCTCAGTACAGTAAAACTGCTCCTAGCTAGGAGCACAAGTGTTAAAAAAAAAAAAAAAAAAAGTTATTCTCACCTCTCCACGAGCCCCCGCCGTCTTCCGCCATCTTCTTGGAGGCTCCCGGTGGCTCCCGCAGGCTGCCGGTGTCAGCAGAGGGCTTCCTCTGCCTTATAGGACCTGCGATGATGTCACAGTCATGTGACCGCGGGCTACCATGGTGAACCCGCAGTCACGTGACTGTGACATCACCGCAGGTCCTATAAGGCAGAGGAAGCCCTCTGCTGACACCGGGAGCCTGCATGAGCCACCGGGAGCCTCCAAGAAGATGGCGGAAGACGGCGGGGGTTCGTGGAGAGGTAAGAATAACTTTTTTTTTTTTCTTTTTTTCACCCCGCAGGGAACGATTTTATGCCGGAATCGGGTGCCTATTTGGCACCCGATTCCAGGCATCAGAAGGGAGCCGATGCTGTCCGAATTATATCGGACAGCATCGGCTCCCTAAAAATCGTAATCTGAAGGTAGCCTAAACCCCACAGAATAATTATGCACTGCTCCCCAACCCACTAATCCCACCTACCTCTCTCACGTCGGCATCAGTGATGAAAAAAAAACCTTAACTGTCGAACACTGCCCAAAACAGCTCGAATTGGAGATTAGCGAACATTTCGAATCGAACATCGCTCATCTCTGCTCCTGGAGGCAGAGGTCAAGTCGTGTAAAGCTAGAAAAAAAGCCTTTCATCAATGAGAAGCAAAGAAGAAATTTTGGGTTTGAATTTCGGAAACAGCGGCGCGGGTGTACATACGTCACCCGAAGCCGGAAATGACGCGATTCGCATCATACAGCCCCACACTGCAGCCCGGCCGGAATAGGAGAGCGGGGAGGCGCGCATTTGAATGTGAGTTGAAGATCATGCCTATTGAGGCGTGATATCATGAAGAGGGAGAGCCTGCCAGGGTGACTATGAATACCATAGTCACTCATTAACCTCACTAATGAGGTAGTTTAATAACGTTTATCTTCATTTTCAATATATGCATTTAGGAGCTAAATGGAGTGTAGGGTAAGTGTGAATATGCTCTAGGGACAGCTTTTAATAGCTTAGGAGGTGTTTTGGGGGTGACAGGATCCCTTTAAACGTCTTTCAGAAGACTTAGCGAAAATCTGATGACAGATTCCCTTTAAATGAGAAATTGTCATTATTTTTCTCTTGCTAGTTACATTATATTGTGTTTTTTAAGTAATAATAATTTATATACATAATATCAAATAATGATCATCATTCTTCTGGCTATTTAGTTAATTTTTTCTAAATGATGAAGTTTACTGTTTGGAATTAGTTTTTCTTCTATCTTATACTTCAAGATCTGTAGATGTATTTTAGCAATAGAACAAGTCTGATATATTTATCCATTCTAGGAATTTTTTATGGACATGTGTTTTCATCATTATAATATTTTATACTTCTTAGTATAAAAAAAAGTCATTAATTTCTATTTTGGCAAGAAGCAGCAAAAAGTCAGCAGGTATTCTTTATAGCTGTAGCTTATTTCATAGTTTGATGGGGGTCGTGAATAGTGTACAGTTAATGTTTTTTCCTGACTTACATATCAATTACCTACAGAAATACAGAATACATATCTAACATTCATATCTCAATCTACTGTATAGCTAACCAAAAGCAGGTGCTGACCTCTCACTCTTCCTGCTATAAAACCCACAGTATGCTGTTCCAGTATTTTGCACAATGCTGCAAGATTGTGATAGAAACAGACAAGTCCATTATTTGACCATATCCAACATCTTAAATAATCTGACCCTTATTGAAGAATTACAATGAGAGAACTGCCTAAACACAATGGGAACAATATGTGGGATCTGGCCTATATGAGTCTGGTTCATAATGGAAACAGTCATTTTATATTGCATATAGAAACAAGCACTTATTGTAAAAGAGTACTACTAAACTGCAGTCTGCTAGGTTTTGCTCGTACAACAGAGATTTGGGGTAGATTAGTTCAATTAAAACGATATGATTCTAAAATGTGACAATATCCTCAAATAAAGAAGACTTGGAACAGTGCTGCATCTTAAACACTCTATGGGAAGACCAATAATACTCCTAAGGCTTAGCATAAAAGATGGTAGAGTGGAAATACATATACCACTGCTAATGAATTACATAAATAAGTTGTCTTGTATTCAGTGTAAAGAGAGTTCGATGGGCCCCAGTGCCAAATTTGGACCTGTCCCTAGCCACACATGTTGGTCTGATGGATGGACCCTTATAGTATTCTAAATCTTTAGACATACAAATTGCCCCCTTTAATCCTTTTTTATGTCCCCAACCAGTACCCACATCCGGGCACATATGTCCAACGTCTTGTATACATGTATAACATGGTCCCCTTTCTGGTATATGTGTCCCTAATCCAGGTATATATGTCCTCCATTCTGATATATGTATCTTCCATCCTGGTATATTTATATCACTCATTCTAGTAAATATGTCCCCCATTCTGGTATATATGGTCCATATCTTGGTATATACAGTATGTTCCCATTCTGGTATATATGATCCCCATCCCAGTATATATGGTATATATGCTGCTCAATCCTGGTATAAATGATCCCGCATCCTAGAACTGTATATATGATCCCTCATCCCGGAATATATGATCCCCCATCCTGGTATACAGCTCTGGCAAAAATTAAGAGACCACTGCAAAATTTTGAGTTTCTCTAATTTTTCTCTTTCTAGGTATATCTTTGTTTTTTGAGCAAAATGCACATTGCTCTTTTATTCTAGAAAATACTGAAAGCCAAAATTTCTCCTTTGCTTCTCATTGATGAAAGGCTTTTTTCTAGCTTTACACGACTTGACCTCTGCCTCTAGGAGTAGAGATGAGCGATGTTCGATTCGAAATGTCGCTAATCTCAAATTCGAGCTGTTTTGGGCGGTGTTCGAGTCATTCGACGAGTGCAAACAATTTGCTTAAAATTCGGTAGTTCGAGATTATGTTCGATAACGCTTCGATCACCAAAAGCTTAACCCTAACCCTAATACTGTTACTGAATGTTAATATTCAGTTTCAGTAAATAGTGTGCGGGAAAGGGGGGGGGTTAGATCAGTGCTGCTGAAATAATGCCGTTTTCGATTTTATTTTCTCATAACAGCATATACAGTGCGGCAGTGCAGGCTGTCAGCCAATGACACACACACAGCAAAGTGCATTTTTTGCACAAAAGCAAGGGCATGTGACATTGGCTGTGTATGTCACATGTCCTTGCCCTATAAGACCCGGCCATTTTCCCTATCGCCACCATTACCTGAGTCCTGCAGTTGTGTGTCAGTCAGGCACCGCTACTGCTCCTGTGGGCACTCTAAAGTCTTAGTTAGATAGATAGTGAGCGAATCTCAAGTTAGATAGACAGATAGGTTTAAGGAGTAGGGACTAGTTAGAATCTCAGCCCTTTTGAGGGCTACTTCAGACAAGCAGGGAGTAGGGATTAGTTCTAAATATCAGCCCTTTTGAGGGCTATTTCATAGAAGTAGGGACTAGTTATAATATTATCCCTTTTGAGGGCTAGGTTAGAGCAGTTCCTATTAGTTTTTGCCAGGCAGGTGTGTGCCAGTGCTGTGCAAGTGTTTTTCATAGCATCTGGCCAAATGTAGCTCAGGCAATCCTTTAGGGCAGGTAGTATAGCCCTGCTGTGAAGAAAGCTACATCACCTGTCTTTAGTAGCCAATTTTTTACTGCGGCTAGTCCAGGCAATTTTTTGGGGCTAGTAGCAGTGTCTTGTAGTCAGCGGTGTAGCTCAGCTGTAAAGTAAGCTACACCGCCTGTCTATCTAGTAGCCAATTTTTTACTGCAGCTAGTCCAGACAATTTTTGGGGGCTAGTAGCAGTGTCTGGTAGTCAGCGGTGTAGCCCAGCTGTAAAGTAAGCTACACCGCCTGTCTATCTAGTAGCCAATTTTTTACTGCAGCTAGTCCAGGCAATTTTTTGGGGCTGGTAGCAGTGTCTGGTAGTCAGCGGTGCAGCCCAGCTGTAAAGTAATCTCACCACCTGTCTATCAGTAGCCATTTTTCTGCAGCTAGTCCAGACATTTGGGGGCAGTAGCAGTGCTGGTAGTCAGCGGTGTAGCCCAGCTGTAAAGTAGCTCACCGCCTGTCTATCCAGTAGCAATTTTTTACTGCAGCTAGTCCAGACAATTTTTTGGGGCTAGTAGCAGTGTCTGGTAGTCAGCGGTGTAGCCCAGCTGTAAAGTAAGCTACACCGCCTGTCTATCTAGTAGCCAATTTTTTACTGCAGCTAGTCCAGGCAATTTTTTGGGGCTGGTAGCAGTGTCTGGTAGTCAGCGGTTACAGCCCAGCTGTACAGTAATCTCCACCGCCTGTCTATCCAGTAGCAAATTTTTTTCTGCAGCTAGTCCAGACAATTTTTGGGGGCTGGTAGCAGTGTCTGGTAGTCAGCGGTGTAGCCCAGCTGTAAAGTAAGCTACACCGCCTGTCTATCCAGTAGCCAATTTTTTACTGCAGCTAGTCCAGACAATTTTTTGGGGCTAGTAGCAGTGTCTGGTAGTCAGCGGTGTAGCCCAGCTGTAAAGTAAGCTACACCGCCTGTCTATCTAGTAGCCAATTTTTTACTGCAGCTAGTCCAGGCAATTTTTTGGGGCTGGTAGCAGTGTCTGGTAGTCAGCGGTGCAGCCCAGCTGTAAAGTAATCTCCACCGCCTGTCTATCCAGTAGCCAATTTTTTTCTGCAGCTAGTCCAGACAATTTTTGGGGGCTAGTAGCAGTGTCTGGTAGTCAGCGGTGTAGCCCAGCTGTAAAGTAAGCTACACCGCCTGTCTATCTAGTAGCCAATTTTTTACTGCAGCTAGTCCAGGCAATTTTTGGGGCTGGTAGCAGTGTCTGGTAGTCAGTGGTGTAGCCCAGCTGTAAAGTAAGCTACACCGCCTGTCTATCCATTAGCCATTTTTTTACTGCTGCTAGCTCAGGTAATAGTTTGGGCCTAGTAGCAGTGTGATTTAGACAGTGGTGTGTAGCCCACTTGTGAAACACACTACACCGCCTGTCTAGTTCAGACTATTTTTAACTGCACCTAGCCCAGGTAATAGTTTGGGCCTAGTTGCAGTGTCATTTAGACAGTGGTGTGTAGTCCACTTGTGAAACACACTACACCGCCTGTCTAGTTCAGACTAATTTTTAACTGCACCTAGCCCAGGTAACAGTTTGGGCTTGGTAGCAGTGTAATTTAGACAGTGGTGTGCGGCCCACTTGTGAAACACACTACACCGCCTGTCTAGTTCAGACTAATTTTTAACTGCACCTAGCCCAGGTAATAGTTTGGGCCTAGTAGCAGTGTCATGTGGACAGTGGTGTTTAGCCCACTTGTTAAACACACTACACCGCTTGTCTAGTTTAGACTAATTTTTAACTGCACCTACTTCAGGTAATAGTTTGAGCCTAGTACCACTGTTTGATCACTTAGCTCTGCTCGATTTACATCTTAATTTTTTTTCCTAACAACTGCAGAGTTGCCAATTTGGTCACATACAAAAAGAGTCGCAAAAGGCCTGCTGCTGGTGGAAAGGGGAATCGGCGTGGTGGAAAGGGCAAAAAAGTTTGTGTCCATGGTATAGGTGGTAAAGCAACAGTTACATCTGCTGAAGAAACACCATCTTCCAGCCAAAGTAAGATGTCTACTTATTTCCGTGGACAATCTGATATGATCCCTGTCTTACAGACACGACTATCGATACCTATTGTAGATGAGGCACAAAAACAGCAGGTGCTTGAATGGATCTCAAGTGCTCCATCAAGTGGCCACTCCTCCACCTCAACTTCAACATCCCAAACCTTCCAGTCCTCTGAGGTGTCACCCCAATCGCACTTGCTTCCTCCTAGCTCCAAAGTCTCCTGACACCCTACTGAGTATAGGGTAACAGAGATGGTTGAGTCTGCAGAGCTGTTCAGTCACACTATAGCCTGGGAATCAGAGGTCTTCTCCTAAGATGCAGTAAGTCCAGACGAGGAAATGATCTGCACTGATGCCCAGGAGCTTTGTGAGACGGATCCAGGCCCAGATGAAGAAGGTTCTGAGCATAACATAGACCCTCATTCCCAAACTGTAACTCCTCTTGCTGGAGACAATGAGGAAGATGTTGATGAGAGTCAGATACCTGATTGGACCGACAACTTAACTTTTCGGTCAGTCCAGGAAGAGGTTGTCTCTGAGGACGAGGGGTGTGTGATAACACACAGGGTGATGATGAGGTTGGAGATCCCACTTACTATAAACCCACAGTTCACCAGTCGATGAAGTCAGCAGAGGAGGTGGAGGAGGATGCTAGTGACGACGAGGTTAGGTTGCATCTTCCTGGACAGAGATGGAGTACTGGAAGCACGTCAACAACAGCATCCGCAGCCACAACTCTGCCTCTAAGCAGAAGTCGTGGTGGCTCTGCAGGTCGCATGGGCTCTAAGCCTTACCTAGCCTGCGCCATTTTTGACATCGTCAAGGATCACCCAACTCATGTGATCTGTAAGATTTGTCACCAATCTCTGAGTAGAGGCCAAAAACTCAATAGTTTGAGTACTTCATGCATGAACCGTGACACAGGGATATGAAGCACAAGTCACAGTGGGAAGCTCACTGTGCTACAATGTGGGCTAGCGCGGCGGGTCAACCACTGTCTGCCCCATCAAGTGCATCCGCATGCTCTTCATCCTCTGTGACTGTGGGCACAGCTGTCACTCATGCTTTTGGACGCGGACCTTCCACCTCTTTACCTGCAACAGGCAGTGTGATTGCCAGGTCGTCACTTGTTTTTGAAGTGGAAAATGCTGCTGGTGTTGAGCTCTCTCAGGCATCGAGAGCACCACCTTTGGATGAAGGCAACTTTATATCTGCGCCTGCACCTCCCTCACAGACCAGCAGTTTGCCGGGGACACCCTTCTCAACCCTGTCTCATTACAGCAGCCAGCCCTCCGTCCCTCATATGTGGACAAGTAAAAGACCACTTCCTCCTAGCAATGACAAAGCTAAGCGGTTGAATTTCACCATCTGCAAGCTGTTGGCTACAGAGATGCTGCCTTTCCACCTGGTGGACACAGAGGATTTTAGAGACCTTATGTCCGTTGCAGTGCCCCAGTACCAGATGTCCAGGCAGTCGCCACTTCTTCTCCAAAAAGGGCGTGCCTGCAATACACCAGCATGTCGTAGACAACATTACCGCTTCTTTGAGAAACTCTGTGTGTGACACGGTGCATTTCACCACAGACACTTGGACCAGTAAGCATGGACAGGGCGTTACATGTCACTGACTGGGCACTGGTTAACTATGGTGAGAGCTGGAGAAGGGTCTGCTGTACAAGTCTTGCCGTCCCCACGAGTTGTGCATCAATCCTCGGCACATAGCAGCTCCTCCACTGCTTCTGCCTCCTAAACCTTGTCTCGGCCCTCCATCTGCACCCAAAGCCTGTCTGGTAATGCCACGAGCGTTGTAACTGTGCACAAGGAATCCAGCACACTTCCTTACTATGCTGGCAGCAGGGCTCAATGCCACCAGGCGGTGTTTACCTTGAAATGTCTGGGAAATATTAGTCATAGCTGAGGAGTTGTGGTCAGCTCTGGAGACTGAGTTTCAGCAATGGTTGTCTCCACTGAACCTGCAGCCAGGGAAGGCCGTGTGCTGTAAACCTGGGTGCAGCCCTTCACCGTGGCAATGTCACATATGTGCCTTGTATGGCTCACGTCTTGAACCTGGTTGCCCAGCAATTTTTAGCCCACTATCCTAGCCTAGATTGGCTTCTGCAGATGGCACGGTCGCTGTGTGCTCACTTCCGCCATTCGCATCCCGCAGCTCAATGACTTGCATCGCTCCAGAAGTCTTTCGGCCTGCTGGTTCACGTCTGAAATGCGATGTGCCGACACTCTGAAATTCAACTCTGCACATGTTGCAGCTACTGTGGCCACACCGCCGAGCCCTGGTGCAATATGTTATGACATATAGCCTGGGCCAACAAGATCCAGAGGTGGGGCAGATCATGCTGCTGGAGTGGTCTCAGATCAAGGACCTATGTACCCTTCTGCACCGTTTCGAAATGGCGACGAAGATGTTTTGCGCTGACGATGCCATTATCAGCATTACCATTCCAGTCATCTACATGCTGGAGCACATTCTAAACAGTATTCGGAGTCAGGTGGTGGGACAGGAAGATACAGGAGGGGTCCTATGCGAAAGGGATAACAAGATCACCTCACGGTCAGCAGCACCAAGACGGCAGGCATGGGAGGGTGGGGGAGACGGGTTAACGAGGGCGCATGGTAGCAGCCAAATTGTTGAGGACGGTGCAGGAGCCCAGGAAGAAATGGAGGACGAACTGGCGATGGGCATGGAAGACTCAGCAGATGAGGGAGACCTTGATGACATTTCTGTTGTGCGAGGTTGGGGGGAAAGGGACAGAGGAAGGAAGCATGATTCTCACCTCACCGCCACCAACACAACAAGGACTTGGCCCTCCTGGATGCACAAGACACATGAGCGACTTGTTGCTGCATTACCTGCAACATGACCCTCAGATTGTCCGAATTAGAAGTAATGTTGACTACTGGGTTGTCACACTCTTAGATCCCCGGTACAAGACAAAATTTGGCGAAATAATTCCTGGCATAGAAAGGGACGCACCCATGCAGCAGTATCAGCAGAAGCTGTTACACAATCTTAGATCGGCTTTTCCACAAAACACCAGTGGTACACAGAGTGAATCTCACTGGAGTATCTCCAAGCGAACATCGATGCCATGACTGTGGAACTGGACCCTTGCTCATTTTGGGCTTTTGGAAAAATTGCCTGAGCTCGCCACTCACGCCTTGGAGATCCTGTCATGCCCCACAGCCAGCGTTCTCTCTGAACGTGTCTTCAGCACTGCTGGTGGTGTGCTGACAGATAAGCGCACGCGTCTGTCCAGCCAGAATGTGGACAGACTAACGTTCATCAAGATGAACAAGTCATGGATCCGCAAGGACTTTTGTACCCCTGTGTCATCCTGGGGAGACTAAAGGCTTGTGGATTTTTTAATGTGCTGCATGACAGTCACCAACAATTTTAAGCTTGCAACTGTGGGGCAATTGATGTCACTTAAGTGGTGTCTGTGCCCAATTTTTGGAAAAAATGGAGACTCTTGGAGTCCCCTTGCTATGTTTTACATGATTTTAGAAGGGCATGACATGCCTACAGTATATCTGTGTCTCCTCCTCCTTTTACTCGTCCAGCTCTTTTCTTTTCGCATTTTTATATGTACTTGTCCCTTTTCCATGTGTTTGTTGTGTCTTCTGAGTAGTTTGTCAACTTTTTTACACCATAAAAGGTGTTTTCTATGTGTTTTCTATGTGTTTGTATGTGTTTGTGTTTGCCTGCCATTGTTTTCAGTATTCGGCGGTGTTCGACGAACACACCCCAATTTGATGAATCAAATCGAATTCGAACACTAGGTTGGTGGCTCATCTCTATCTAGGAGCCTCTTACGAACTGTTCCTTTTGTAGGTCATGTAATGTCATCCTGCGGTTGTGTGGTACCCTGTACCAGGTGGCCACAGGCTTCTCTGGGACACTGAAGGATTTCCCATAGCGAGCAACCACTAACACCCAATACCTTCCACTCCAGGCCTGTAGGGGGAGCTCAACTGGCTGCCCTTAAGCCAGATCCCCTATAAATACAGGTGCTGGAGGGAAATTAGTCAGAGTGTGCAATCACTACAGAATTGTGAAGGAGCTCAGAGACTAGTGAGCTGAACTGGTACTGGAGCCGTGCTAGGCCCAGACCAATACACACCAGAGTCAGTGGAAGACCCACAGAGTAGGGATCGAAGGCAGAGGCGAGAAACACGTTACCTGGGGCAGAGGAGCTATACTAGCTCACCCCACCAGAGTTCTGGTCACTGGAGTCTGAGTCTGCAGAAACAGAGGAGATAGACCCAGCAGAGAAACCAGCATCCCGAGGAAGCTTAGCTTCCCGGACACCCGCAGCACCAACAGTTGAGAGCCAGGGACGTGGAGAGAGATGGCGGTAGCCCAAGAGAGAGCCCTCAGTGCAGCAACCTGGGTGTGGAGAGAGAGAGAAGTAACGGTCCGGTTAGGTTCCATACCTGCGCGACTCAGAACAGGAAAGCTAAACAAGGAGACATATAACTCTACTCGCTGTGGAGATCCCAAGGTGTTTTCCTTCACTCCGGACGTGTGTACCTGTAACCAGTCATCAGTAAAGGTACCAAAAGACTTTTATGTGTGCGTGTCCCTCCTTCCCCCTACACCACACCGACTGCGCTCCCTTACTACAACCTTGTGCAGAAACTACGTGCTGCCCTATCCCACCATCACAACCCTTAGCCCCGGGGACCCTGCTCTTCCTGTAGGGAGCTACTCCATCTTGCTGCCGCCCATCACCCCGGAGGCCCCAGCAGTGCCGGTGCCATCGCCGGAATCTACAGGTGGCGTCACGAATAGACATTTTTATTATTTTCTTTTTCTACATCTTTCATTGACCACTAGACCCACAGCCTCAGGCACCACTACCCGTGACTCCCAAACCGCACCTGAGATCTGAGTCCCCCAGGCCTGGGTGGGAAAATCTGGCATCATGAACAGGATCCCGTGCCCAGTATAACCGGGTACTGTGAGCCGTATATAGAATGTGCTGTGAACTGTAAATCTAAGCCGCCATTGCTGCACCACAGAGCGGGAAAGAAAGGGGGCGTTACAGTGCAAGGGTGCAAAGATAGGCCCCGCCCCACGCTCTTATGAGAACCGCCGGACGCAGCAGTCTGATACGGAAATACCCGAGGTGCTCCACTCCCCGCCCGCCGAGCTGACTACTTACTTTCAATCTTCAAAGACTGGCAGTGATTCACTAGGGAGAAGCGAGAACGAGTGCCCCGAACCCGAGCGATGCAGCAGTCCTGATCATGAACCAGCCTGCCGCCGTTAACAGAGCCCCAAGTGGACAGCCCGCAGTCGCCAATCCACCCGGAGGCACCTGCACCAATAGCTCTTATAATGCCGATCTCACTGCCGTATGTCCCCAATGCAGCCTGGTTACCCAAGTATGACGGCAAGCCAGGCACCCTGGATGCATTCCAGAGAAAGATATGTAATGTACTGGACATGTATGCGATGACCAGTAAGCAGAGAGCATCGGTAGTGATGGGACAGTTAACAGGTGCAGCAGAGCTGACAACCCGAAACTGGTCTGAGGAAGATCAGGGGTCTGTTATTTGAAATATTTGAAAAGTTGAAGAGAGTTTTTGATAATCATACTGAGACTGAATGAAGACTGTTGTTTTACCATTGCAAGCAAGGGGCACAAGAAAGTGTCCTAGATTACTCTTTCGCCTGCAGGTGGCGCTGAGACTCCATAAACAAGTTGATCCCAATGGCATCCGTGATGAAAATAAAATGCTCATTGAACAGTTTGTAAGGGACCTCAAGTTACCAGATGATAGTAAGCAAGCACGCTGGTGGGCTCTCCAAAACCCTGATGCAGAGTTTGCTACCCTAAAAGAACTAACTGTTAAGGGACAGCAGCTCCCAGCAGTGCCAGACTTAACCCCACAGCCGCAATGGGTTAAAACCCCCTCTTTGCCAGAAGCACTTCTTTATCCCCTGCAGCAGAGACAAACATGCAGGCTGTGACCCCTGACTGGTTTGACAGCCTGTGCTCCGAGGTACGCCAGCTGAGCAGAGAGATGGCTAAGCTCCGAGGTGCACCCAAGCCAGAGACACAGCCACCAGCAAAGATCCAGCTCGCTCACAGCCCGGACGATGTTCCATGGATAAAGAAGAAGACACTACTGCTTCGAGGGAGGAACACGGACCGCTACAGTGCCAGCAGACAACCCATCTGTCGCAAGTGCAACAAAGCAGGATACATCTACCGTTCTGCCCTTTAAACGAGCAACCCCTGGGGACGGGGGCCCAAGCCCAGGAGTAGACTGTCCAGGCACATCCAATTGGCTGTGCACGTACGTGGGAGATCGTCCGTACCTGTCCATCATCATAGACGGCATCGCTACCAGTGCATTGGTAGACACGGGATCCCAGGTGACCACCATCCCGAGTATCCTTTACAAACGGTTCTGGTCTGAACTAGAACTTGAACCTCCAAACTCTGACTTGAACATTGTAGCAACCAATGGGTTGCCCGTTAATGTAGAGGGGCATTGGGAGGCAACTGTAAAGGTGGGGAGGGTGCAATTAAAGAACCAGGGACTTATTGTGGTTCAGGACAAACCAAACGAGCAGGATCCACATGTGATATTGGGCACCAATGTGATGGTTAACTGTCTAGATGAAGTGCTGTTTTTGCTTCCACAGAGTGCAGATACTGCTACTCCAGGCGAGAGGAGGGTTCTTCAGAAGGAGATCCGAGTTCTCATGTACCAGCAGCAGGTAACATTATCTAATGATGAAATTGGTAGTGTACGTGTAACAGACCCAATTCCTATTGTAGTGCCACCAAGAAATGAAATGATGATCTGGTGTCGGGTAGCAGTAGGCCTCAGAGGGCAGGACTACCAGGTAGTAGTAGAGGTGGTGGTGTCTGACAGTAGTCCTACACTCCTGACAGCCAGGGGGGTGGTTGATGTACGTAAAGGAAGGATACCTGTACTGTACATGTGTTAAACTATGGTGATGATGAAATAAAGCTACCAAGGTATTCCACTCTTGCTAAACTGTGGCATGTAGATAACAACTGCATGCACGAAGCTGAATTACTAGCTCAGTCAGTGTCAGATGAGCCTCACGATTCCAAGAAACAGCTAGAGAAATGGTGTCAGGAGCTCAGTGTGGGAACTGACAACACATCTTCTCACCAGAAACACGGAGTTTATCGGGTAGTTCAGGAATACAAGCAAGTGTTTAGCAAGCATCCACTTGATTTTGGGAGGATTAAAGGGGTACAATATCACATACCCACAGGAAACCATCCATCCATTACAGAAAGATACAGGCCTATACCACCAACACACTGCCAGAAAGCAAAAGAAATGCTACAGGACATGAAGAATGCAGGGGTCATTAGAGATAGTTGTAGCCCCTGGGCAGCACCACTGGTCCAGGTTAAAAAGAAAGATGGTAGTATGAGGATGTGTGTAGATTATAGGCAAATCAACAAAGTAACATACAAGGATGCATACCCGTTACCCCGTATAGAAGAGTCACTTGCTGCATTGAAGTCTGCCAATTACTTCTCAACCTTAGATCTTACTAGTGGGTACTGGCAGGTCTCCGTTGCAGAAAAAAACCGTGAGAAGACAGCCTTCACGACACCATTGGGGTTATGTGAGTTCAACAGCATGCCGTTTGGGTTATGCAACGCACCAGGAACATTACAGAGGCTGATTGAGTGTTGCCTATGCCACAGAAACTTCGAAACCGTACTGCTATACCTGGATGATATCATAGTGTACTCCAAGACCTATGAAGACCACCTGCAACACTTGAGTGAAGTGATTGAATCGTTGTCCAAGCATGTAATGAAATTGAAACCTTCAAAATGTCATCTGTTAAAACCCAAAGTACAGTACTTGGGCATGTGGTCTTTGCAGAAGGCGTAGCACTGGACCCGGACAAGGTTACAGTCATCAAGAACTGGCCAGCGCCAACCACCTTCAGAGAGGTACGTCAATTCTTGGGACTGGTCGGGTACTACAGGAGGTTCATCAAGGGCTATACGAAGATGGCAGGGCCCATGCAAGATCTCCTGGTGGGTCAATCCAAGAAAGGCAAGATTAGAGGTCCTCCATTCCGGTGGAGACCAGAACAAGAACAGTCTTTCCAGCAGCTGAAAGATGCCCTGACTGGAGAAGAGATCCTGGCCTACCCAGACTACAGTTTACCGTTCCTGCTATACACCGATGCCAGCAACGAAGGCTTGGGAGCTGTCTTGGCACAGAGACAGAAAGGCAAATAGAAAGTGATAGCCTATGCCAGCAGGAAGCTCCGTCCGACAGAAAGGAATCCAGAGAATTATAGTTCCTTCAAGTTGGAGTTCTTAGCCTTAGTCTGGGCAATCGCAGAATGGTTCAAGCACTACCTGGCGTCCTCCAAGTTTGGAGCTTAATGTTTGCCACATGGGGTTTTTGCCTTCCTATGGATCAACATGTTGGGTTATGAGTAGCGCTAGATGGATTTAAAGTCTACCTTCAACCTTAAAAACTATGAAACTACACAGACATGAGAGAGAGAGGACTCTGCTGATCATAAGATCTTTTATTCTATATGAGAAAGATATAAAGGAACCTGCTGACCATTTGAACTAACACACTACTGAAGAGAGAGAGTGCTAATCAAAAAAGATGAAAGAGGTGGTCCGAAGCTAAACTTTATTTTAATTTAAGATCTCTATATAATTTCATATTTATTTCTAATACACTTTAACTAAAAAGTCCACATTGTTCCTTCACTACTGTGTTTTTTTTACTTTTTGCTACTTCCTGTGTGATGTCTTTTCCTTTGAGAATCCCAGTGCAATCTAGAATACTCTAACGAGTCATCCTCTGGGGCAGAGGTTGCAGTCATTGCCCAGCCTGTGTCCACACCTTGAAACAGAGCGTCATCAAAGATGTCCAATTAAGGGGCTTGGTTATTTCCTGCTCTATTGGGCATGAGTTGGTTGTCAATTCCTATGGATGCTGAGTAGGATCTCGCCATTGTGCACTATTCTTCTAAGTGCACAGTGACAATGCACTCTTTCGCAGACTCTGATGAGAATTGATGAGCTGGCAAATGAGCACATTGTCTGTGTGCATTGTAAGGGATAAACAATCAATCAGAGATCAGTGCTGACCATGAGAAAGCAGATTGAAAGACGTGAAATGATTTCTCCAACTAAATCCATGGTGGTCACTGCAGATTTTACTGCAGATTATCCCATGTGCACATACCAAAAGGGGTTTTCATAATATTGTAAAACCATTTAAGATTATCAGTAAATGTATTGTATATGTGTAATCTGCTGCTGATTGTGAAATCACCAAAAATATAATAAAAAAAGAAACTACAGAAAATATTTTGATCTCGAATGCTTTGCGCAGTAAATCTATTAGTTTATAGTCTTTCATAAACTTTACGAGGCATTCTAATTCTGATATTTCATTTTTATGGCAAACAGTGTAATGAAAAAAGAAGAGTCATGTATGAGACATTCATCAAAGTTTATGACAACCACCACACAAGGAATAGGTTCTGGCTCAATGTAAAGCAATTCTCATTTAATTACACTTCTAATTTAATTGCATTCATCAAATCTAGGGGATGTGATTATGCTAAACTAAACATCACCAACATATTAAGTAGATATGTAGTGAAATCGGCTCTTCTGAAATGATTATTTAACAACAATAGAACTGGATTACTCAATAAATAAAGGATGCGTATATCTATGGAGTCTATTGGTGGTCTATTACAGTTATGTACAACTATAAAGTGTTTACTTATCTCATAGAGTCTGTAGCATTATATTGTCACTTTACATTCAGGAAAAATAAAATGTTTTATTGCTTTATCATAGTTTGCTAGGTATTTTCAGTGGGAATTAATCAATGGTGAATCTAGATTACAGACTGAGGATTTGTAAATCAATAATAATAAAATGCAGGCAGTCCTCGGCTTAGGAACTGGGTTCGGTAGGTTTGTTGGAACAGCTAAGATAAAAAAAATTATACTCATCCCTTTGCTGATCACTTCGGCCCCCAGCTACTCGCTCGTCACCATCCAGTCCTCCACTTTATGAGCCATATCTTCATACTCTTTACTTCCACTGGTGCCAAGGCTTCAAAGATCACTGCATGTCTTAAGTTCACAACGATCTATTGTTAAGATGTACAGCATGACCTTATGAAGTGACCAGGATTTGGCTCAAAGAACTGGTCTATGACAAAGAGGCAAGAGATGCAGCTCATGTCAGTGGAAAGAAGAGGACTGGACAAAAGGGTAGGTAGAAAGGTGAGTATCTTTCCCAGTACTCACCTCATTGCTAACCTCTCTGCTGACTTGTTGCCTCCTGTGCAAAGCTGTGATCAGATCGACAATCCTTACATACTTATTTTAGTAAACATTTCAATGCTCATGAATTAGCAATTTCAGAGCATCTTTGCATGTGTGGTTTCTTTGTTACTGATATTGTGTCAAACCCTGCAATTGCTTTGAAAAGATGTGTATGACAAAGTTCTTCTAGGACTGTATCCAACCTCTTTCAAGATCTTATCCCCTTAATGACTGCCAATACACATTTAAATGGTGGCTGCTAGGAGCCTTAAATCCTTATCAATGTTTTAAAATGGCTATCATGAATAAGTGCATAGCATCCCTCCAAGGTCACAAATCCTTCGAGTGCCAGTATCGATCCCAACCAGCTTTGAAACTTATCATAGCAGATTAACCCCTTAAATACCGCTGTCTATTCCGCGTTATCTAAATGGTTAAAAGGGGGGAAAAAAGTCCCTTTGATAGGATCATCTGCCTACAATCGTAATTGCAGATGTCGATCATTGCCCTCATGACTTAAGAGCTCAGTGACCAGTTATGGTCCCTTTACACGCGGCCACAGGAAGGTAGAAACTGGCAGGCATCGGACACAATTGTGCCTGTTGCCTTGAAAAGACCACGATGTGGCGGCGTGTAATTCAGGACTTTCCTTCCTTCAGGGAAGACACAGGAAGGAAAGTCCTGAATTACACGCCGCCACATCGTGGTCTTTTCAAGGCAACAGGCACATTTGTGTCTGATGCCTGCCGATTTCTACCTTCCTGTGGCCACGTGTAAAGGGACCATTAGTTCCTGCGTTAAACATTGTCTAACAGGCACAATCAGTGAGTCAAAAATGCATAGGTAAGACTAAGTTCAAGCTCCACAGATGTGGTGCCCAGATAAGAAGTATACCAAAAATAGAGTGAACCAGGCACACACCATGAAAACAGATATCAATATGGTGAAAAAACATCACATCTTTTATATGCAAAACAAAATCAGGATATAGGTGGAATATTCCCAAAGGTTTCAGCTTGCAATACAGCCTTTTTGCAAGGATAAATTTATCTATGAATATATCCTTCATATCAATCTGATGTGGATAACAGAAAGTTCACCTTGACGTATCCTATATGTCTTCGTATGAGTGGTGCGACCATGTAGTGTGTAGAGGGTAGTGCACAAAGAATCAAATGTCGGTGGTGCAGATATATTTGAAATTTCATATATCACTGATGATTAGGTGTTTCAATAAGTGTCGGTGGGATATATGAAGGTGGAGTCCAGAAGGAAAGTTTATATAATCTGGCCTAAAATATCCCTTAAAGCATGCTTGCAGTAGATTTTGGTATCAATGAAATAAAAATCCGGTATACTCCATGAAATCACTACTTGAAAAGGGTGGTATGCCCCGTGGCTACTATGTCCCTGCAGTGGATGTGTCAGGTGAGTGGCTAGGCCCTGCCTGTGACACACCTGGGGGTTCAAGATGCTAACCACACATCCAGGTCAATTCCGTAAGTAGAGTTGTTTCCAAAATGGGGTCACTTGTGGAGGATTTCCACTGTTTAAGAATGCCAGGAGATTTGCAAACACTACATGGCATCCACTATTCATTCTAGACATTTTTGGGGTCCAAATGTCAAATGGTGCTCCTTTCCTTCCGAACCCTGCTGTGTGCACAAATAATAGTTTTCCACCACATGTGGGGTATCGACATATTCAGGAGAAATTGTTCAATAAATTGTATGATGCATTTTCTCCTGCTACACTTGTGAACATGTAAAATTTAAGGCTAAAGTAACATTTTTGTGGTAAAAAGTAAAAGTTTCACTTTTTCGTTCCACTTTTCTTTAATTCCTGTGAAGCACCTGAAGAGTTAATAGCAGTTTGAGGGGTGGTATTTATAGAATGATGTCAATATTGGGTATTCACTTCAAATGCAATGTGGTCCCAAAAAAATGGTTTTGCTAATTTTTTTTAGAAAAATAAGAATTTGCTGATAAACTTTAACCCTTCCAACTTCCTAACTGAAAAAAATATGTTTAAAAAATTATGCTTATGTTAAGACGATATGGAATATTTTCTTTAGTAAGTATTTTGCATGACTTAACTCTAGTTTAACCCTTTCACCTTCTGCCAATTTTCTATTTTCCTTTTAGTTTTTTCCCTCCCCTTCTTACAAGAGAAATATCTTTTTATGTTTCCATCAATATAGCCGTATGAGGGCTTGTTTTTTGTGGAACGAGTTGTACTTTTGAAATATACTATTCATTCTACCACAAATTGTACTGGAAAATTGGAAAACAAATTCCCAACTTGGTAAAATTGCAAAAAATTGCAATTCCACAACAGTGTTGGACTTTTTTTTTACAATGTTCACTATATGTGGTAAAATTGACTACCTGGCAGTATGATGCCCCAGGTAAATACGTGTTTCTGGATACCAAATATGTAAAGTTTTTTTTAATTGAAAGGATAAAAAAAATTTCAAAAATTAGTTACCGTATATACTCACGTATAAGCCGAGTTTTTCAGCCCTAAAATTGGGCTGAAAAGTCCCCCCCTCGGCTTATACGCGAGTCACTGTATACTGTATACACTGTATACAGTGTATTCAGTATACAGGCCCGCCCCCATCAGTATACAGGCCCCCCCTTGCAGCACAAACCTGTAAAGGAAGAGATTAGTATACTTATCACTGTCCCGCTGACGCTGTCCCGCCGCCGTCATCGCGCTCCTCCGTCTTCATCCGTCTTCTTCCGGCTTCCTCCGGTCGGCGCAGGCAATGACGTCATTGCCTGCGCCGACCACGGGAAGCCGGAAGACGCTGGATGAAGACGGAGGAGCGCGATGGCAGCGCGGGGACGGCGGCGAAAGGACAGTGATAAGTATAATGATTTTACTTTGCAGGTTTTACGGAGCAAGCGGGGGGGCCCTGGATACTGATGGGGGGGCCTGTATACTGATGGGGATGGCTGGAGGGCGGCTGTATACTACCACTGGGGCTGTATATACCTCTGGGGCTGCTGTATACTACCACTGGGGCTGTATATACCTCTGGGGCTGCTGTATACTACCACTGGGGCTGCTGTATACTACCACTGGGGCTGCTGTATACTACCACTGGGGCTGCTGTATACTACCACTGGGGCTGCTGTACTACTACACTGGGGCTGTATATACCTCTGGGCTGCTGTATACTACCACTGGGGCTGCTGTATACTACCACTGGGGCTGTATATACCTCTGGGGCTGCTGTATACTACCACTGGGGCTGTATATACCTCTGGGGCTGCTGTATACTACCACTGGGGCTGCTGTATACTACCACTGGGGCTGTATATACCTCTGGGCTGCTGTATACTACCACTGGGGCTGTATATACCTCTGGGGCTGCTGTATACTACCACTGGGGCTGTATATACCTCTGGGGCTGCTGTATACTACCACTGGGGCTGTATATACCTCTGGGGCTGCTGTATACTACCACTAGGGCTGCTGCTGTATATACCACTGGGGAGGCTGCTGTAACACTGCTGGGGGCTGTATACTACCACTGGGGAGGCCTGTATACCACTGGGGGGGCCTGTATACCACACTGCTGGGGGCTGTATACCTGTGCTGGGTCCACCCTCGCTTATACACGAGTCAATAGGTTTTCCCAGATTTTGGGGGCAAAAGTAGGGGGTCGGCTTATACAGGGTCAGCTTATACACGAGTATATACGGTAAATAAAAATTGTGCTTTTGTCTCCATTTTCCAAGACGCATAAAGTTCTCATTTTTCAGGTGATGGATTATTTTTAGGTGATGGATTACTTTTAGTAGATGGATTATTTTTTGCATCCAGAGCTGAAATTTAAAAAATTTTAGACAGATACAATATTTTGTTTGCCTCTTATTGCATTTTTCAATATTGCAGGACCAAAAAACGTAATTCTGGACATTTCGAACTTTGTTTCCATTATGAGGTTTGCCAATCAGATTATTTTACTTTAGATATTGATAGATTGGGCATTTTTGAAGTTGGTGATACCAAATATGTGTATTTTTTTTATTCCCCAGCATTTCTACTGATTACCTGATATAATGAAACTGGGCAGAATTTATAACATTGGCCTCTAAAATTATAACGCAAATTGATACATTGAGTCACAATCCTAATTTTGTGCATCACATTTCACCTTGTTTTTTTTAAAGACTGACATAAAGGTCTGAATAAATTCCACTCTTCTATGCTACTATTTTTTAGTTGAAAAATATACAAAGACTTCAAATTCTAAGAAATTAAATAAACTTGATTATGGCTAGATACATTACATAAAATTGATACAGTCCATTTTTTCCAACTGGTGTAGATATTAATTAAAATCTAATTATGCTGTAATCTTTTTACTTTTTCCCATCCAACATTTTTTGTCAATGATCATCTATCACAGTGATTGAATGGGAACACGTTCTTGTACTATAATTTTATTTTAATCCTACGTTAACAAGGATTCGATGTTTACCAGTATGTTTCTAGCTATAAAATACTCAAATAAGAGTTATAAACAGAGAAGGGGAATGGCTTTGCTAATAAATCAAGCTAATTAGACTTGCCCTACATCCCATCAGTGTAATAATGATAAGATTCAATATTTGAGATCCAACTAAATATTAGTTCTAAAGAAAAAACATTTTGGGTGCAGAGAAATTTGGGTATGGATAATGTATTGTCTCACCAAAAGTAGAGAATTTTTAAACATATTTAGAATCATTCCTACATTAGCTTACCTATAAGTTAGACAATGGATAGATACTTGCTGATCATTACAATGGGGGACCTCTTTGTTTTAAACATAGAGGTGGTCAAATATTTCAACTGTCTGTGAATATTGCCTAATTACTTCATCATTAAGTTGTGTGCGCACAATCCAGAATTACAGTGTTTTGGATGCAGCATATTGCTTCTGCGTCCAAAGTGCTGTGATGTATGGTACCAGCATAGTGGATGGGATATCAAGAAATCCCATGCTCGCTATGCTTCTCCCTGACCGCAGTGTGTTTTCAACTGCGGTGGGGTTTCTGGACTTCCGCATCTCTGCAGCATGTTAATTTCATGCTGTGGAACTGGAAGCGATCACCATCGGTGCATGCAGGGAGAGGCCACCGTACACCCACTGCAGACCATGGGCACAGGTGGCTTCGGTTTCCCTGCGTGCACCCATGGGTACCCGCAGGTCCGGAGGCACTGTGGGTTGGATCATGTGCACATACCCTAAGTAATAGCAAAATTAAATAAAATCATGTGGGCACTAAGAGGGCTAACTCACCAGGAGAATTAATGGTACATGGTTAAAATAACTTTAGCCATTTCTACTAGTAATGGTTTGACAGAAATAACCCCTGTAAATCTCTATAAAAATGTAGTAAAATGGCTCGGACATTATGCCATTTTTTTCGGTCTAGTATTTCTTGAAGGTCAGAGAATTAGTGATCACAAACAGGTTCATGACTTAGCTGTGTGATGGATGTATTACTTACTAGTAAAGGACTACCTTGACTTATCATACATGTATTGTGCCTCATAACATCTTCAGTAAGGCTGGCTTCAGAGGACCCCGCGTCTGCGGAGGGGATCCGCATGCTGAACGCAGCCCCTATGTTTATAATGAGAAGGCACGGTGCTGCGTAGGTCTGCGCATGACCGTGCGCTCCCATTCACTGCAATATGTGATTTGTAGCAGGCGGATGCCCACGCACAAATCACACACAATCACACACTCTCGTCTGCACCAGTAATGCGACCATGTCGTGTTCCTGGTGCAGACGAGAGTGTGTGATTTGTGCACGGGCATCCTCCTGCGTTCAAATCACATATTGCAGTGAATGGGAGCGCACGGTCATGCGCAGACCTGCACAGCACCGTGCCTTCTCATTATAAACATAGGGACTGCAGTCAGCTAGCCGATCCCCTTCGCCGGACGCTTCGGAGGGTCTGCAAGTCTGAATCCAGCCTAAGCTATGCTTTTCTCAGTAATGAGTAGATTTCTTTCTTACATTGTCTACATTGTGGGATTGTATTTCTTTTTCTTTGTTCATTTGTAAGCCCAACACCTAATCCTTTCTCCAAATTGTATTTGCAACAAAGGAAAACCATAGTACAGCAGGTCTCCATGGTAGATCAGTATTTGTGTATAGCATACTACAGAATTTGCTATTAATACACATTCAATAGTCTTTTCAGAAAATTATATAATTGGATTCATCATTTAAAATGACACAGTACATTTGTTTGCTCAAATCTCGGCTAGCGTATGCCTGAATTCTACCAATTTGGCTAATTTAGATGAAATAAGCTACCTGTTGTTTTTACTTCATTCCACCGCTGTGTGTATGAAAGCAATTCTGCTGCAGATGACACAAACTGGACTTGGCGTATGGAAAAGGACATTACTCGGAAAGAAGGTTTCCCGAGAAATGCACTTTGAAATGTTCCCTGCAGTGATGCTGTTTGTTAAAAGCCTTTAAAGATTGTGGAAAGAAATTCAAGAGAAAAGAATATTTTCATAAAGGCATTGAGTTTAGTGCTTGCATTTTAAAAGTTCTCTGAAGCTGATGTCTTCAAGGAAATGGCTGATACATGCACAAAACAATGGGAATTACGTTAAGCAAAGTAATTTGTCCTTCACGTGGATAAACATATTGAAACATCCCACACAGCGAACTTGAATTTTGTCAGACATGTACATTCTGTGAAAAGTATTGTTCAGTAGAAAGGTAAGAAACATTAAAGAGGTGGTCTGAAGACTGAAGAAACTTCAATCTGAATCCTTTTTAATTTATTGCCCCAATCTAAACTTATTTCTGGCTAATTAATGGCAATTTTACGTTTTCATTTTAAGTTTTTCCTCCCCTTCTTCCAAGAGCCATAACGTTTTTATTTTTCCATCAATATAGCCACATGAGAGCTTGTGTTTTGCAGGATGAGTTGTACTTTTAAATTACATCAATTATCTATCATATGGGGTACAGGAAAATGGGAACAATATTCCAAGTACCATGAAATTATCAAAAAAAGTACAATTTCCCAATTGTTTTTTTTTATTATTTACCATGTTCACTATATGGTAAAACTGACCTGGTAATATGATTCCCCTGGTTGGTACAAGTTCATAGATACCAAACATATATACTTTACTTTTATCTAAATGGTGAAAAAAAATCTGAAATTGTTAAAAAAAAAGAATTGCACTTTTGTCGCCATTTATCGAGACCTGTAGAGTTATTATTGTTATTAATATTATTATATATTTATATTGGATTCCATGACGCTTTACATATGAAGAGGGAGAATGCAGACAAGTACAGTAAATATGGACAGACAAGTTTACAGATACATGAGAGGATGGGACCCTGTCACGATGCTCACAGTTGCTCACAGTCTGCGGGGGTGGGTGAAGAAACAGTAGGAGGGGAAAGTGCCGATCGTGTGAAGTGGGGCGGCCGGGTCTCAGTGTAGGCCGTAAGATTGTCGGAAAAGATGGGTCTTCAGGTTTCTCCTGAAGGCTCCCAAGGTAGGCGAGTGTCTGATATGATGGGGAGAGAGTTCCAGAGCATAGCAGATGCAGGAGAAGTCTTGAATATGGTTGTGAGAGGATGAGATAAGGGAGGAGTAGAGAAGGAGCTCTTGGGAGGATTGTAGGTTGCGTGTGGGCGGGTAGCGGGAGACCATGTCGGAGATGTATGGGGGGACAGGTGATGATGGCTTTGTATGCATGGTAAGAGTTTTAAATCGGGTTCCCTGAGAGAAGGGGACCCAGTGAAGGGTTTGGCAGAGGGGGAGATGGAGGAGTAGGAGAGATAGGTGAATTAGATGTGCAGCAGAGTTAAGGATAGATTGGAGGGCACAAGGGAAATAGCAGGGAGGCCGGTGAGCAGGAGGTTGCAATAGTCGAGGTGAGAGATAAAGAGAGCATGAACAAGGATCTTAGCAGTGTCATGGTCAAGGAAAGAGCATATCTGGGAAATGTTCTTGCGCTGAAGTCAGCAGAGGTGGCGAGGGCTTGGATGTGTGGCTTGAAGGAGAGGGAAAAGTCAAAAGTAACCCCAAGGCACTTGGTGTGTGGGACTGGGGAGAGTTAGCAGCCATTGACGGTGATGGATATGTCAGGTAGAGGGTGACAGTGACTTGAGGGGAAGACGATGAACTCTGTTTTGTTCATGTTCAGCTTGAGGAAGCGAGGGGAGAAGAAGGATGAGATGGCGGAGAGGCATTGTGGAATTTGGATAGTATGGAGGTGATGTCGGGTCCAGAAAGGTAGATCTGGGTGTCATCGCATAGAGGTGGTACTGGAGGCCGTGGGACTCTGTGAGTTGTCCAAGGCTGAGGGTGTAAATAGAGAAGAGTAGCAGTCCCAGAACCAAACCCTGGGGGACACCGACAGATAGGGGGTAGGGCAAGGAGGAGGTGTGGGAGTGGGTGACGCTTAAAGTCCAGTCAGTTAGGTACGATGAGATCCAGGAGAGGGCTAGGTCAGTGAGCCTGAGAGATTCCAGGATCTGGAGTAGGAGGGAGTGGTCGACAGTGTCGAAGGCGGCAGATAGGTCAAGGAGGATGGAGTAATGTTGCTTCAGTAGGTCGTTGGTGACTTTGATTAGGGCTGTTTCAGTGAATTGATGAGGACAGAAATCAGATTGTAGGTGGCTGAAAAGGGAGCAGGAGGAGAGGTAGGAGGAAAGTTCAGAGTGGACGTGTTGTTCAAGCAGTTTTGATGCGAAGGGGAGAAGAGATATGGGGCGATAGTTGGAAGCAGATGATGGGTCGAGGGAAAGTTTTTTGAGGATGGGTGTGATCAGGGCATGTTTGAAGGATGAGGTGAGGATGCTTGTGGTGAGAGATAAGTTGAAGAGGTGGGTTAGGGCAGGGATGAGGACTGTGGTGAGGTTTGGGATGAGGTGGGTGGGGAGCGGGTTGAGGGCACAGGTGGTGAGGTGTGATCGTGACAGAATCTGCAGCTATGTGAGGGCTTATTTTTGCATCAAATCTTTAAAAACCTTTCTGTTACATTTATTATTGATTTCATTAGTCCCCTTAGGGGACTTGAAGCCTGCAATATCTGATTGCTTCTGCTGTTCAGAGCAATGCTTCTGAACAGCAGAAATGCTGATCTTCTGTGAACACTGGCTCTCATGCAGCATTCACGGAAATTTCGTCATGACAGCAACAGGGATCATCAACTGATCTCTCGCTGTCTTGACAACCTATTGGGGCCCCATGATTGTGTCACGGGGACACCAGTGGTGAATGGGAATGGTGCAATCAAAGCCAGTGTGCATTAGATCACACTGTCAGAGTTTGACAGCACAATCTAGCTAGTTAACAGGTGCAGGTAAATCTTCGATCCACCCTTGCGTGTTAGCTGCACATGTTAGCTGATCAGATCAGCTGATGTGTGTGGGGAAAGATGCAAGCTCAGTGAGTGAGCTCACCTCAAAGTCAGGGACATGACCAAAGGCATACCTAAACATCCTTGGTCGTGAAGGGGCTAAAAATTCCTGCCTTCCTTGACAATACTGATGTTTTTCCATATTTCTTGTCTGATGACGCTTAGTTTGAGACTCCTGGTGCATGTTGGTACATTCAAATTATGTTTTGTCGGGGCCCAGAGGCTATGGTCACTGTTACAGCCCCTGCTTCTACCCTGAAATGAAGCATCATCAGGGATGCTCATTTCAAGTGCCACCCTTTTCCTCCTGTGTCTGTGCCTTGTCCATCCCTGCTCGCTGTGCACTGTGCAATCTGTACAGGGGCAGCATCTGCTCGGTTGCTGGCTCTATTGATCGTAGCAGGCAACAGAGCAAAAGCTGTCACTGTGCAGATCGCACAGTGCACAATATGCAGGGACAGACAGAGCAGGGACACAGCAAGGACAGAGTCACATCTGAAACAACTGTCACTTATATTGCTTAATTTCAGAGAGGAAGCAGAGGCTGTGATAGTAACCGCATCCTCTACCCCTGCTCTGATTATGCTTTGTTTCAGTATCCTGGCATGCACTAGGATTGTCAAACAAAGCATCATCAGACCGGAAGTGGAGAGAGTAAACAATAATAGTTAGATAGTGTTGTCATGGAATGGTAGGAAAGTTTTAATGCAGCCCAATTAGAAATGAGTTAAGATTGGGGCAATAGATAGTCATTTCGATTGAAATTTCTTCAGAGTAACTCTTTATTGCTTCATTAAGAAAATCAATTGAGGAAAAATAGTAACTCCTTACTCTCTGACCCTTTTTCATTACTTACATTTTTCATCTCCACATTCCAACAATAACAACTTCAAGTCCTCAAACAGCAGAAACATTACTGGGCACTGCAGCTTTCACCCTATGTGTCTGTGTGTGACCTCATGCATATACAGTTGTCAGTGTTGAGGGTCCAGAATAGCGGTGCACGCTTAATGAAGTATGAACAAATTCTTTAAGAAAAAATGTGCGGCACTCACCATGTTGAAATCTTCTAATAATAATAATAATTTTTATTTATATAGCGCCAACATATTCCGCAGCGCTTCACATTCACAATACAAAGCTCACATTTAAACAATCATGAGAAACAATTAGAAAATACAATACAATGCCAAAAACAATACAATGCAAAGCATAACATAATACAGTAATTGGAGCAAAAAATGGCAACCCTGCTCATAAGAGCTTACAATCTAACAATGAGGTGGGGGTGACAAGGTATAGGTGCTCATTTGCAATGAAAGTATAGTCAACTTGAGGAGATGGGGAACAGATAGGAACAGAATAAGTGGCCGCAACCTAATATATGTGATCCACTTGAGGCGGAGCGGGTAGGCTATGTCTAGATGACTGACTAGGGATCATGATAGGCCGTCCTAAAGAGATGTGTTTTTAGGGATCGCCTAAAACTATTTAAGTTGAGGATACATCTAATTTTTTGGGTAGAGCGTTCCAAAGAATTGGTGCGGCTCGGGAGAAGTCTTTGAGCCGGGAGTGGGAGGTTCGGATTAATGCAGAAGTGAGTCTAAAGTCACTTCCAGAGCGAAGAGAACGGCTGGGGTGATAGACAGAGATGAGGGAGGAGATGTATGGGGGTGCTGCACTGTGAAGAGCTTTGTGGGTGAGAACAAGCAGTTTGAAATGGATCATGTAGTATATAGGCAGCCAGTGCAATGAGTGGCATAGAGCAGAAGCGTCTGAGTAGCGATTAGCTAGATAGGTAATCCTGGCTGCTGCATTAAGGATGGACTGGAGAGGGGACAGTCTAGTGCGGGGGAGGCCAACTAAGAGAGAGTTACAATAGTCAAGGCAGGAGTGAATCAGGGCCACAGTGAGGGTTTTTGTAGTTTCCAAGGTGAGAAAGGGGCGAATTCTGGAGATGTTCTTCAGGTGCAAGTGGCAAGAGCGGGCGAGAGCTTGTATATATGGAGTGAAGGAAATATCAGAGTCAAACATAACACCCAGACAGCGAGCCTGCTGACTCGGCACTATTGTGGTGCCCCACACTGAGAGAGAGATGTCATATTTAGGGAGGTTAGTGGAGGGTGGGACCAGGAGTAGTTCAGTTTTGGAAAGATTAAGTTTCAGGTAGAGAGCGGACATGATATTGGAAACTGCGGTTAGACAGTCATTGGTGTTCTTTATTAGAGCAGGAGTAAGGTCAGGGGAAGAAGTGTATAGTTGTGTGTCATCAGCATAAAGATGGTACTGGAAACCAAATCTGCTGATGGTCTGTCCAATCAGGGCTGTGTAGAGTGAGAAGAGGTCCAAGGACTGAACCCTGAGGGACTCCAATAGCGAGAGGAAGAGGGGAGGAAGTGGAGCCAGCAAATGATACACTGAAAGAGCGGTCAGAGAGATAGGAAGAGAACCAGGAGAGAGCTGTGTCCTTGATGCCGATGGAGTGCAGCATAGCGAGTAGGAGATGATGGTCAACAGTGTCAAAGGCTGCAGAGAGATCAAGAAGGATAAGCAGAGAGTGGTGACCATTACGTTTTGCCGTCAGAAGGTCATTGGTCACCTTGGTGAGAGCAGTTTCTATAGAATGTAGGGAGCGGAAACCAGACTGTAATGGGTCTAGAAGCGAGTGAGTGGAGAGGTAATGAGTGAGGCGGAAGTAGACCAGGCGCTCCAGGAGTTTAGAGATGAAGGGGAGATTGGAAACTGATCTGTAGTTGTTTGTGCAGGAAGGGTCGAGAGAAGATTTCTTTAATAAAGGAGTGATGATAGAGTGTTTAAAGGAGGAGGGAAAGACGCCAGAAGAGAGGGAGAGATTGAAGATTTTGGTTAAGTGAGTGGTGACCACCGGAGAGAGAGACTGGAGTAGGTGTGAGGGGATGGGGTCAGCAGTGCATGTGGTGGGACGAGAGGAAGAGAGGAGCCTGGAGACTTCATCTTCTGTAACCGGGTCAAAAGTGGACAGTGAGCCGGAGGAAATGTGGGGAGAGGCAGGGGTAACAGCAGTTTGAGGTTGGGAGTTGATTTCCTGATGGATGTTTTCTATTTTCTCTGTGAAGTGGGAAGCCAGGTCATCAGCACAGAGGTCAGTGATGGGCGCCTGCACTTTAGGACTGAGGAGAGAGTGAAAGGTGTTAAAGAGTTTTTTAGGTTGTTGGATAGTGAGGAGATCAAATTGGTGAAGTAGGTCTGTTTGGCAAGGTGAAGGGCAGAATTGTAAGTTCTCAGCATAAATTTGTAGTGAATGAAGTTTTCTGGAGTGCGACTTTTCCTCCATAGACGTTCAGCACTCCTAGAGCATCGCTGGAGGAATCGAGTTTGTGATGTGAGCCAGGGCTGTTTTGCTCTGTGTTTGGAGGTTTTGAGGGTGAGGGGCGCTACTTGGTCCAGGGTCCTTCTGAGAGAGTCATTTAAGTAATTGACTGCCAGATCAGGACAGGAAAATGAGGAGATTGGGGACAGTGATGAGTGTAGAGAGTCTGAGAATGTGTGAGGGTTTATGGCCTGTAGATTTCTGAATGTGTGGTCAGAGAGGGGAAGTTCTGAATTATCTAAGGAGGAGGTTGAGCAGAGCCGGACAAAGATCAGGTCAAGGGTGTTACCATCCTTGTGTGTCATCGAGGTTGAGAGCTGTGAGAGGCCAAGAGATGAAGTTAGAGATAGGAGCTGAAATGCAGATGAGGAGATGGGGCTGTTTGTGGGGATGTTGAAGTCTCCCAGAATAATGGTTGGTAATTCTGAGGACATGAAATGCGGCAGCCATGCGGAGAAATGGTCGAGGAATTGGGTGGGTGACCCTGGGGGGCGGTATACCACCGCTACTCTAAGGGGTAGGGGATGGAAGAGCCTAATTGTGTGGACCTCATTGTGGGGACAGAAGTAAACCTACTCCACCACCATGTCTGTTGCCAGGTCTTGGGGAATGAGAGAAATGCAAGCCGCCATAAGAAATAGCGGCCGGGGACACTGTGTCTGAATCCTGGATCCAGGTTTCAGTGAGGGCCATCAGATTAAGGGAGTTAGTGAGAAAGTAGTTATGAATGAGTGGAAGTTTGTTATATGCAGACCGTGGATTCCAGAGAGCACAATTAAAAGAGGGCGATGAAGGTGTGCAAGTAATGTTTATAAGGTTGGTGGGGTTTCTGTGTGTGGTGGGAGAGGGGTAGAAGTTGGTGGAGGGTGGACCAGGATTAGGAGAGATATCACCTGACAGAAGCAGCAGTAAAAAGAGGAAAGGCAAACAGTTTTTGTGATGGTGACTTTCACTCCTCCACACTCCCTCACCTACAGCAGCCATGTCGTGCCTACACTTTGGCAAATAAAAAATAGAAGATTTCAACATGGTGAGTGCCGCACATTTTTTCTTAAAGAATTCCAACAATAATAACTTTTTTCTTATTTTTCAGTTAGTACAGTCAAATGAGGATCTTTTTTTTTTTTTTTATTTGTTGACTTAGTTTACAATGCAACTAATTGGGTCTGTTCACGACTGTAATATTGATAACATATTTAAAGGGGTTTTCTGGCCATATGATATTGATGAGCTATCTAGAAGCCATCCATCACACCACAAATTACAGTAGCTGGTATTAGCTTCAGCAGTTGCTGGATGCAATCATTGTAATGTGTAGCTTCATTTAGTATGTAGTGGTTGCTGCCAGGTGCTGCAGATCAGGTCGTATTCTTAAATTAACTAATCTACTGATCAGAAGCAATGTTGTTCTTGGGAGAGAAAAAAAACTTTTTAAAAAAGAGCTGATAATAATGTAAAAATAGCACAAAATAAGGAAGCCTACTAATAAAGTAGAACATCAATGGTAAGTGAAATGTGTACTGTCTTCTAAGCCGTTCGATGGTGCTGATCGATCGTACTGTCCGCTTGAGGCCGAGCGCGTCGATCAGACAAGACGGGGCTATTATGCCTCGATCTGTGTGCAGCGCACGCAGCTGAACCTGAAGTCAGACCGCGGGCCCGCGTCTCACTATGCAGCGGAACTGCGTGGCTCACCAGATGAGGATAGCCCCGTTGTCTGATCGGTCCCGGAGCTGCTAAAGCGGACAGCTAGATCGTAACACCAGCTGAAGCAGCTAAGAATCTAATCATAACAGGATTCTTATGATTAAAAAAATACCAGCAATCTAGTATGACTGTCAACATTAAAATTAAATACAACAGTGTGCTTGGTAAAAAAAAGTTGTAAAGTGTATCTGTATCTGCCATAAAGACCATGCACCGTTTCAATTTGCATGATATAATGTGAGCACAATAATACACTTTAAAGAGGACCTGTCATCACCCCCTCACCCATGGACATGAAGCTAAGGGCAGCACTGAATGTAGCATGTCTGTTGCATTCAGACAAAGGGTCCCCCATGTCTGATGGCGGCTGGTACCCCGAGATAATAGCTTAGTAAAACTTACAAGCTGGAGCAAAGTAGGCTGTCCCTGGTGCGGCAGCCTGTATCTCTGTGCCGCCTCCTGCTGCCAATCATGTTCCTCCTCTCTCTGTCTCTGCTCCCTGTGCTGGTGACGCAGGCAGAGCGAGGTAATGCTTATCCCCGCCCCGTCCGCTGTCCGCCTCCTGCTCTGATGTCAGAGCATTTCCCCACCCAGCTCCATAGCATAACATGCAGCTGGGCGGGGAAATGATTTGATGTCACAGCAGGAGGCGGGACAGGTAGCCGGAGGCTGAGATAACATTACCTACGCGTCACCAGCACAGACTGAGCGAGGAGGACGTGATTGGCAGCAGGGAGGCGGCACAGAGACACAGGCTGCTGCACCAGGGACAGCCTACTGGGCTCCAGCTTGTAAGTTTTACTAAACCACTTATCTCGGGGTACCAGCCACTATCAGACATGGGGGACCCCTTGCCTGAAGGCAGCAGACAGTGCTGCCCTTAGCTCAACATGTATGGTTGGTGACAGGTCCTCTTTAGTAAAGGTTTTTGGTTCCATATAACTATTATTATAAATTTCAGAAATTCTTTCATTACATATAAAAAATGCTACTAAATCTTTAGGTTCTTCCCTTTTACAAATATATAATTTAGAAGCTTCTTTTACAAGCTAACAGCTGATTGGCCTGTCATGTGATCTCATATTCACATCACATAAATGTGATTTGTAAAATCCACATCAATGAAAACAAAAGATGCCTTTGCACTGAAAAATAATCATGAACGATAAAAACGCTCGATCATCAGGTGAAATTATCTTTTTCAAAGCTCCAAAAATCGTTGTCGGTGGTGTATCATCCTGTGTAAACAGAACTCACACAAGAACAGTGGAAGCTTAAGAGCACTGAACAATTTATTACTGATCTCTCAGTGCACATCGTTTACTTTGATCTGTCTGTGTAAACAGGCTATTAAACCACCACGGATCAGTAAAGGTTTGCCGATCCGTGACTGTATCGTACGGTCAGTTTGTCTGTTAAAATCTTAGAAATAATCAAGGACTGTTATGAAACTGATCAAAGGAAGCCTTGAAGCTTTCATCATAGAAATGAAAGGTGAAAATAATTTTACTGGATGCAATGGAATACAATAAGTGTCATTCAGGGGCGGAACTACCGTGGTGCAGCTGCACCAGGGCCCCGACCGGCTAGGGTGCCCCTTCAAGTCTGCAGTGGGGTCCCCCAGCCGACCCCTGTAAACGTTGTCAGTTGTCAGAGGAGAGGAGGGTCAGGCAAGGGAAGCAGGATGCTTCCTGCTTCCCCTGCCTGATCCCGCCCCTCCTCTCCTCTGCCCCTCCGGCTCCCTGGAGTGCACTCGAGCGCGGGCTCACCAGGTAGGAGCCACCGCAAACTCCTCTCTGCCGGCTGCCAGCACCACATCGCACCCCATCACCCCCAGGACAGCGCTGGCGGCCAGCAGCACCACAACACCGCCCCTCTGGACCGCGCCGACGGCCACCAGCTCCCCCCTTCCCCCTTCTGCTCCTCAACATGGCTGCAAGGCTGGGGTAACAGTTCGCCACTGGCTGTCACTACAGGAGCATGGAGGCAGGAGGACTTGTATATGATCACCTATGGGACCTGCTGCTAGGACTGTCCTAAGGGAAGACTACCTGGGACCTGCTGCCAGGACTGAGACTGACCTAAGGAAGACTATACGAGCAGGGCAGTTAGGAGAGCCAACGGCCCCCCTGCCTGGCCCCCGCCGACGGCCACCAGCCCCCCCCCCCGGACGTCACCGACGGCTGCACCAGGGCCCCGGGGCCATAGGTCTGCCACTGGTGTCATTTATATAGAGGCTGAGGCTGAAAATTTTGGTAATTGTTGAAAAAAATAGTTTGCATATTTTTTATTTGATCTTACTAAAAAGAAAACTTCCCTGACTCATGCATATGAAAATGTGTACATTAAAGGAGTTATTCACTATTTGGACAGACGGATCAGCCAGGCTGGGACACATCAGTAATGAGTAGACAGCGGCCTTTTATAGCTCACAAAAAGTATTTTGGGTACAGTAGTCACAGCAAAGCACAATGAACCATGTGGCCGATGTAGACCTTCAGAATAATCGGTTATATCCCTGCAACATTCTACATAAGCAATGTGCTATCTTCGGTAATGTTTGTACCCCTGACATATTTTACAGATGCAGACTTCAAGTGTTTTATCTATTACTTGTTGGACATAGTTTTAAGAAGCAGTAGACACAACTGTATTTTGCTAACAGTGTCTGCTCATTTTTCCTGAAAAATTAGCTCCAATTTGTCCCAAGATGCCACATTATGCATTCTGAGAGTAACAACAATTCTACCAAACATACTGTCTGTAGTTCAGACATTCAGGGACGCCTGTATACGGTGTTTAGGGATTGGGATGTATACCATGACACCAGCATCACTGGACCAACCCCGCACTGAAGGTGAGGAGTTTTTTATTTTAAATGCGAAAAACATACCTTTAACTGTCCTGCTGTCATTTTTGTCTATGTTAGGCCTTAGCTGCCACCTATTTTACTATATTTCCATTTTAGACAGATTTTACGCATGTCAGGTTTGTTACAGCCTTTGCATTATTAGTACAAAACCCTGGAGCATGCATTTCATCTAATAATTATCATAGAGCACATGAATATGTGACTCAAAGGTATAGCAAAAGCTCTATAAGTGTAATAGAAACTGGAGAACAAAGGAAACACTAACCATGACTTCAAGGCCATCCACAACCTGTCCCCTCCATACATCTCCGATATGATCTCCCAATACCTATCCTCACGCAACCTGCGATCCTCCCAAGAACTCCTTTTCCGCTCCACTCTCATCTACTCTTCCCACAACCGCATACGAGACTTCTCCCGTGCCTCTGCTATACTCTGGAACTCTCTGCTCCAACACATCAGACACTCCCCTACCCTGGGAACCTTCAAAAGAAGCCTGAAGACCCACCTCTTCCATCAAGTCTACAACCTGCAATGAGGTCCGACCACCGCACCACCTCACAACACACACTTCCCCCTCCTACGGTATCTCCACCGCCACTCATAGACTGTGAGCCCTCGGGATGGAATCTTCTCCCCTCATGTACCTGTATAACCTGATTGTGCACATTTATTGTACTTGTCCTCGTCTGCCCTTTCCGCATGTAAAGCACCATGGAATCTAATGGCGCTATAAATAAATAATAATAATATCAAATTGAAAGCAATTAATTACGCTTAAAGCAATTAGGCAGCTCCTAGTGTCAGTGGTAATTTTGCAACAATTGTAAGCTTCATATTTAGATGAGCAGGTTATCTCCATACAGCATAAGAATATTTGTTTTTCTTTACCATACTGGGGAAACCTACAGGTATTGAGGCACCACATTTCTCTGTATTCATACCATTGGTTATAATATGGGTGCTAAATATTTTCCTGTACCAAATCTCGGTATGTCACCTTCTGTTTTTACTGTTTATATATACCATATGTGTTTTGTAGGTAGTAATAAATTTGATATTTTGCATCATATTCCTTTGTTCTCCAGTTTCTATTATTATTAACACAGTGTATATGAGGCTTCATTCAAATATGACACATCGAATAAAAATAAATCACCATTCTACATATAAGGCTGCTTTCACATCAGCGTTTTACGCTGATCACGGCAGTTGCGGTGAAAACAACGCAACTGCCGCAATTACCGCTTAACGACCGCACTTGCGGTTCACTTGCGGCAAGCCCCATACAATGTCTATAGGGCTTGCGGCAGGTGCGGCAAGTGCGGTATCGGCACTTGCGGCAGGTGCGGCCGCGAAAAAACCACGGCTGACCGCGTTTTTTTCACGGCCACACCTGCCGCAAGTGCTGAAACCACACTTGCCGCACCTGCCGCACACTTACCGCAAGCCCCATAGACATTGTATGGGGCTTGCCGCAAGTGTGCCGCGATCTTATGCAGTAATCGCGGCAGTTGCGTTTTTTCAACGCAACTTCTGCGATCAGCGCAAAACGCTGATGTGAAAGGACACTAAACTTATTTTTATTAACAATGAAACTAGATTTTCTCAACCACATGTACTAGAACACAGGAATACAAATATCATTACATGTACTTCATACACAGGAAATAATATATCTTACTGTATACTATGTACTAATACACAATAATTAAAATATCTGACCTGGAACCTGAAAATCATTCTGCGGGTGAAATTTCTTGGAACCACGCTTAAAAAAGAAGCTTGTTTTCTTTTAGCTTGGAAGGTTCTTGGTGGACTGTAACTTGGTTTACCATGAACCTTTTCATAGGATTCAGATACGTTATAAGAGCCAGGAGGTGGTATATCCTAAAATTCAAATAATACACATTACAATTCAATTAAACTACAAATCTATAAATATTTTTTTTCTCATTGGTTAGTGTTTAACCCGAGTAAAAGAACAAAAGTCTTAAATTATGTATAATGCAGTCATTGCCTGGAATCCTGAATGACATCAAATGTAATCTAAGTATTTTATTACGCAGTGTCAGTATTCTGACATAATTCTTAATAATCATACAGGAAATGTTTTAGTTTTGACCTTAATGACTGAAAATACTATATGAGTTATCATACTCTTGCTTAATGACTAAGAGGTTACATTATAGAACACCATTACTCAGTGAATATATGACACACATACTCAATTTTTCACAGTAGGAAGTAAAACAGCTTCCACAAGACATTATTATCTTAATTGTCATACATTTATAAGACACAAGAAATAAGTAAATCGATTCCATGGGAATTAACTTTGTATTGAAATTCACAGGTTCCAGTGACTTTAAACAATTTTTAATTTGATTAGTGTGAATCTGCAAAAAAATGTGCCTGCCTCCATTTTACCTATTGCAAAAGATGCATCAATTACCTTCTGGCTCACATGACCTCAGGGTCAGCCACACAGGTTTCTCCATAATTCCTTGTAGCTAACACATCACATGGTACAGTACAGTAGATCCAATCGAGAGAGACTACCAGTGCATGTATAAAACGCGAGGCAGCAAATGTAGCAGACGTTTTTGGACAATTCAGAATAGAGAGAGGACAGCAGTGCTGACAGGTCGGCAAACAGAGAGTAAAGCCTAAAACATTAGACCAATGCTTTAGACCAGGAATCTCCAACTCCAGGCCTTGAGGGCTGCAAACAGTGCATGTTTTCAGGATTTCCTTAGTACTGGAATCATCACCAGTGCAGGTGATCAAATTATTCCCTGTTAATTATTAAGGAGATCCTGAAACCTGCACTGTTTGCAGCCCTCAAGACCTGGAGTTGGAGATCCCTGCTGTAGACAATAAAATTCTGTCCAATTACAGCAGTGAAGAATATGGTATTAATAGTCTGCACATAATATACAGATTCATTTCATGGGGGAAATAGAGATGGGAGAAATGCCAGCAGCAGCAATGCTGGGATTGATTGGTGATATAGTTTAGCAAACATTTGTCCGCCTTCATTTGAATTACACATTTGCTTCATACTTAATGCACTAGAAAGCAGCAGCATGACAACACAATAGCTTTTACAGAAAAAAAGAAACTAAAATTAGTGCCATGGCAGATGCTAGAATGTATGGGCTGTTTCCAGGTTACTGCACTGGCTCTAACAGCCAATCACAGTCGCCCACTCTCTGTGACAATATGTGTGATTGGCTGTTGCACCCAATGAATAATCAGGAAGTTAATTAGCGGCAGAGAAGTACAAGCACGCAGACCCGGTAAGTATGAGCTGATGTTTAATCACTATTTTGTTTATTTTTACAGCTTCCTGCTGAACTCAAACCTGAATTTTAACACGGACGTCTCAGAGAAGTCTGCATTTGGCGCCTATACCCAAACACTAGTTTTTTGCATGGACCCAAACTTTACAGTTTGGCTTTACCATCCTTAGTTGTGAATTACACTGGTTTGATCTTGATCAGTATTGAGCCTTAGCGTAGGACTTTGACACTTTTTTTTTTTTAAATAAAATTCAAGCATCTATGACTACAATTTTCAAATTATATATGTAATCAACCATGAAAACAATTTGCTTTATATCATTCTGTTTGGTGTGTTTTGTTTTCTTTAATGAAAGACACATGGGAATCAACTGGTGAGAATTTTCCCTGTTGAATACACTTCAAGATGGGCCCCTGCACAGGACTGGGCACAAAAGAAAACCATTTTTCAAATAAAAAATCCAGTGACATACATGAATGCAATTTTTCTTTATCATCATCCTAATTTCTCACAAATATGAGGATTTTTTTGTTCTCTAGCTTGTAAAAATAAGAGACTTGTGTGAATCAACTGGTGTAAATTCCCATACTATGGCCTTGTTCAGGATTGAGCCACAGTGCAAACCTAGGCACAAAAGGCGAGAATATTTTCAAATAAAAAAAAACATGGTCTTTCTTAACAATTTTTTTCCCATAATCAAAACTTTTTGCAATAATTATTATTATTATTTGTTTTAACTGTTATGAATTCACACGGCAGAACCTTGTGCATGATTGGGACCCTACAGAGGACATAGCAAAAAGATAATTAAAATTCAATTCTTAGGCTTCCACGACAACAATTTTATTTACCAACTTCCTAATGTTGTGTGACTAGTAGGATCTTTTGGCTCTTAACTTGGGTGAATTCCTCCAGCAGGAGCAAGTTCATAATTGGGCCCCTGTACAAGGATGAGCACAAAAGGTGAAATTATGAAGTCAAAATTAATTCTTTTGTGGTTAAAATTTAATTTTTTTGGTAAAAAATTGATAAGGTCGTGAACTAAACTTTAAAAAGATTTAAGCGTCTCCATTAGGCAAAAGTATTTTCCATGTAAAACACTTACCGTATTTTTCGCTTTATAAGACGCACCGGATTATAAGACGCAGCCAGATTTTAGAGGTGGAAAATAGGGAAAAAAATATTTGTAGCAAAAAATGACTTTGATATGACACTCAGGCCCTGCGACCAGTCAGTGTTGGCGTCTGTTTCCTTCGGGATGCAGGTGCAGCATGTGAGCAACACCAATGACTTCTGCTCCAGTGTCTGTTGGCGGGGAGACAGACGCCAGCACTGATTGGTCAGAGGGCTGAGTCTCATATCAATGTCACATGGGACATGACTATGCAACTTCTGACAACGTTGGAACTGCTGCAGCATCAGCGGTATGGGTGCGTGCACACGATCAGTGTACGCAGCCTTTTGGACTCAGCGTCTTGCTGCTGTGTCCAAAATGCTGCGTAGTACAGTACAAGCATAGTGGATGGGATTTGTAGAAATCCCATACTCACTATGCTTCATCCGACTGCAGCATTCTGACAGCTGCGGTGTGGGTTGCCGGCAGTCCGCTCCTTCTCAGCATGTTCATTTCATGCTGTGGAGTTGGAAGCGGCTCCCATCGGGGGACTGCAGGGAGAAGCCGCCCGCACCCGCTGCACATGGTGAGTACAGGGCGGCTGCGGTCTCCCTGCCTCCACATGCGGCTTCACTCATGTCCAGAGGAGCCGCGTCCAACACACAGCTCCTCCCGACCGTGAGCAAATAGCCTTAGTATGGTCTTTATTACTTTTACAAGGGCCAACAAGATGAATGAGATGGGATTTGTTCATGTAGTAGCAATCCCTTTAGGAACTATCACTCCCAGCATGTACTGTAGATCCTATAGCATGCTTGGAGTTCTAGTTAAGCACAGTATTGGTAGTGTTAAGTTTACTTTATTAGTGGTTATGTTACATATACATGTGCACTCACTTTAATGTGTCCTGCTTTGCCATCACCCTGCTGAAATGAAGGAAGTGGCCAGTCTGTATATAAAGATCTGATGTGATGTACTGTATGAGGGAGGGCCAGGGAGGGGGGCTGTACACTGCTGAAATATGATGCTCCAGCCCTGTCTCCTAATTACAAGTCACCACAGAGCTTGACATGTACAGTAGATGCAGGGCCAGGGGAGCTGTACACTGCCATTATGCAGGCTGCAGCCCTGCTCTCCATACACTGAAGCTCCTGAAATGCAGACCAAGCTTCCTGCATTTCTGCACTCTGCAGGGCTCAGCAGGAGACATTACAGAGAGCAGAGGGAGTGAGGCACCACACTGTGACAAGGTACCGATCTCCCTGCTCTGCCCCTGTCTTGACATGGCAGTGAATCAGCAGAGCTCAGTGCTCATTCACTTGCTGCAGCTGCACCTGGCTCCTCAGTTCTCACTATCTGTAGCACACAATCTCCCCAGTAGCTGCAGAAGGGACCATGTGTGCTGGCTAAGCAGCTTCTCCTGCTCCCTGTGCTCTCACCTCTCCTCGCTGTGTCTTCAGTGCAGAGAGGTGGGTGGGGACTGGGAGCAGTGTAGTGAATATCTAAGTAGTTAATGAGCCGGGAACACGTGGTGCTCCTGCCGCCTGATTCTTCAGCAGGGACCATTCCCTGCCACTTCTGTCCCCACTTCACTGCTGTCTCCCCCTCCCCAGCAACTGAGGATGATAGAATGTTATGTTCCTTTTATTTTGGGAAAGGAAGGTGTGTCACAGTCCGCGCTGCCAAGAAATCCGCTCGTAATAACGCTAGTAGTCAGTATCCAAATTTATCCTCTTTATTCATCCTCCTCAGGGATCCCTGAGGAGGATGAATAAAGAGGATAAATTTGGATACTGACTACTAGCGTTATTACGAGCGGATTTCTTGGCAGCGCGGACTGTGACACACCTTCCTTTCCCAAAACTTCAAGTTCGTCTACCCTGAGTGGAGACCGGTGGAAGTCCAGCAGCAGCCATCAAGACACGTACCATATCAGGCCTCTGAACCAGTTGTGGGTGGCACAACTGGACTAGGTGAGTGAAACTATTTCTCACCTCAATTGTCTAGTGTCTAGTGATAAGGGCACTATTGCGCCTCTTGTCCCCCCCCCCTCTCTTGTCATGTTCCTTTTATAAGACGCACCCCCACTTTCCTCCAAAACTTGGAGGAAAAAAAGTGCGTCTTATAAAAGGAAAAATACGGTATGTACCTACTTGATTTTCAGATATTCTATGCACAAAGAAGTGTAATGTTCACAGGCCTCTATGGATATGTATTGACACAATATAAACCCATTGACATGTTATGCACCATCATATGGTGTCACTGTGAGGAGGAACATCTATATAGCATGAACCTATGTCTCTAACCTACATATATGCTAAATAAGTTGTCCCACCTTTGCCAATATTTAGGGAATTTAGTTATCAGACATAGCATGGGGCCATGGAGAGCAGTGCAACCTTGACTAAGGGCAGCATATTATAATAACAATAGTTTACTCAACTATTTTACCAAAGAACACAAACAACTAGTTTATAGCATGTCCTAACATGGTCTGTTGTATTCATACAGAGAGGGCACGTCAGGCAGGAGATAAGATTTTTATATTCTATCCTTAGGGGTATATATAAGTATTGGTACCACCATCAAACACCTTACTAAATGGACTGGGACATCTTCATTGTTTACTATGTACAGTGCATGTATCATATTCCGAGTAATATCTCTTTTTCAGCCATTTTGCTGTAACTGCCAAACAAACCTTTTATCATAATATAAAGCCCTGTGTGGTTATTCAGAACACAGTCTGCATCCTCCTGTATGTCTTCACCATGCTTAACAAATAACCATTGTGTCCTTGAAAAGGTACTTCAAAGGGCAGGGGCGTAACTACAATAGGTGCAGAGGTTGCAATCGTACCCAGGCCTTGGAGCCTTGGGGGCCCCAAAAGTCCCCTTGGCCTATAGAAAAAGACCACTACTATTAAAGATTTGCATTAATTGCATGCCCCATTGGAGCTTTTGCATTGGGGCCCATGAGCTTCAAGCTACGCCACTGTCAAAGGGCATGGTTTTTGAAAAGTGTCCCAATGGGGGTTTTGGGAGAATTTTAACAGTTACTAACCACATCATGTTAGAGCTCTAAAACCTACTCACATTATGTGACTTTCCAGAATCCTGCTCACGCTTTAGAATTGCAATCTAGTAAGTCTGTGCTACTGTTCAAAGTTGGTTTCTTGTAGAAAGGATGATCTAAATTTGCAGACACATATTGATTGTTTTTTACTACCATGTGTAGTGAGGTGAGCAATTCAGACTGTATCATAGAAATGGATATGGAAATGAACTGTGCACAGTCCGCTACTGCCCCCTTGTGGACAAGTGCTGAAACAAACGCAGGGAAGTGGGAAATTCCCTTTTCAGCAAAAGTGTTTACCCAGGAAGAGAGAGAGCAGGAAGTCAGTGTAGATCCAGAGCTGAGCCAGGGAAGACCTGCGTGTGGATGTCTATTGAAAGAGGGCTACTTTGCTACACCTTGCCGGAAAAATCACCCCGCAGAAGCCCCCGTGACTGATCCTGGGCCACTGGACTTTGGTGCTGTGACTCTGGCCGCTCTGCAAAACCTTGCCCGCCGAGCTCTCGGAGTGCATGTGCAGGGGCCGTGACCGACATAAGGGAGCCATTTGTACTGCCGTGATCTCCCTCCTGCTGCTCGGGGTGCCCCGAGACTGAGAGAGACTTCTGTGCTGCTGTGGGCTCCCTTCTGCTGCTCGGTGTGCCCTGAGACTGGGAGAGACTAACAAAGAAAAATTCTGTTACCTGCGGAAGGAGGCCAAAGAAGAAGACTGAGGAGTTTCCCCCTTCAGCGCTGCACCGGGACCCGTCATCGTGAGATCCCCAGGCCTGCTACGTGGGAGCGACACCTTCTTCTGTGATAGACTGGTACGTGATTTTAGGGAAAGTTAGGGAAAGATACCTTCATTGTTGTGTTTTTTTCTTTGCTTGCTGCGTACCCGGAAGAAGTGAAGATCCAGAGACTCTAATATATACAAGTGCGCATATAGTTCGGTTGACTGTGATATAAACATGTTTGCCAGTAAAGAAACGTTATTATCGGTTAAACCTGAGTATGGGGATTCTGTTGAGAAAGATCATACACACACACCCGCGGCCTTGCCACCGGTCATTACACCATGTACCAAAAAAAACTTGATGGAGATAATCTTCAGTTGAAAGGTTGAAGAAAAATGATCTTTCAATCACTTGCAGGAAGAATAAAATGCACAACCATGTAGAAGGATTCTTGCATGCATGGTGACGTCTATTGAGCTGTGGATTTCTGTATTATAATGTAAAATGATAATTTGAATTACTACTCTTAGATCCTGCAGGCAGCATGGTGAATAGAACTGGACTGCTATGATCTAAATGCAAGTTAGAGGCTACTTAAATAATAATAGAAGAATATTTTTATAAGGTTTATAGGGTGAGATAAGAGAGGTGAGTAAACATTTTATCTGCTTGATAGAATTGTCTTTAAGTTATGTAAGCATTTTGATAGAGGTCAATGAAAAGTAAAACAAAAATGTAAAGCAAAATGTAAAAGTTTGCCACATAGCAAAGAATTCAATAGTGTCTTTATTTTAAATATAGTGACAATCCAATGATTTAAATATGCTTTTTACCTTTATTATGGTAGCAAAGTAATTATCTCTAAGAGAAATCATAGTTCTGGGAACAGCAATGTGACATTTAGTTATTAAAGTGCTCAGTTTACACTGAATAAATAAATATACTTCATGCCCAAGTGTAAAATAAAGGATAGAGGAATTTCATAAAGTTATATATACATTGCACTATAAAGTACCAAATCAAGAATGTGACAATTGATTAAAAATATATTTCTTACTTTATGAAACGTAGTATTATAGAGTTAGTGTCACAGTAAAATGATTACACCAAAAATCCAATATCATTAGCAGTGGAAAAAGTAAAGCACTCAACATTCCAATGTCATTTATATAGATATACTTTCTATTTTGCAGATTGATACATATGAGATAGGGCCGCTTTACACACACAGATATCTGTGACCAACTTCTGAACAGATCTCTGGTTGCAGTGAAACCATGGACACATTGTTACATTTGTACACAGATATCTGCCCATACACAGATGGAGAGTTAGATATATATGAGATGTATAGTTAGAGAGACAGATAGATAGATAGATAGATAGATAGATAGATAGATAGACAGACAGACAGACAGACAGACAGACAGACAGACAGACAGATAGATAGATAGCAAAAACAGAACAGCACCAAACTCAAATATAACAGTGGAGTGCTAAAGCCCAAAACTGCCTTGCCCAAAGCAAAATGAACATAGGAAAAAATAAGGCAGCACTCAAAGATAAAGAAAAAAGTAGACTTTTATTAGTCCGTGTGGCGCAACATTTCGGACTAATGAAAGTCCACTTTTTCTTTCTAAATAGATAGATGATAGAAAAGACCGATACCTAGTTGAATAAAGAAGGCCAACTACACAAGATATGTCTGTGTTGTTATGCTCTATATAGTCTCTCCGACACTATATTTGTAAGACTTTCTTTTCATCTGGTTTGTGTTTGGACTCAAAAATGTATCTAGAATTGATATACGGGAAGCAAAATGTAAATATTTTGTTTCTACATATGAGAGTATTCTCTCTACTTAGAACCTTAAAAATATTCATTTTCAACCAGCTTTTACAACAGAGGAGTGCAATCCGATAATACATAGATTGTACTCGCTCCATTTTTAAACAATGCGGCAGTGTCTATCTGGTAGTTTTTTCTTATGCCTAATCAGCATGAAAAACAAATTGCAGCATGCTGCGGTTTCAGAGAGTCTCGGATCGTACGCACCAATACAAGTCTATGACTGCTTGTGAAACATCGGACTGGACTAAAGACATCCAAGTGCAGAGCAATATATGCCGGGACAGGAAGTGGAGGAGACAGAGGAACAGGTGTGCGTACTATGAAAATCACACCTGAATAAGATAAAAAAGGGAGAAGTTGACTCAAACTTTGAAATAACTGTTTCTGTGCGCAAAACTAAGCATGAAAAACAGAAAGTGGAAAAAAGAACATTTTGAGGACTTCAGGCCCAAAATTATTGAAAAATATAAACAATCTCAAGATTACAAGTCTATCTCTACAGATCTTGATGTTCTTTTGTCCATCGTGTGCAACATAATCAAGAAGTTTCCAACCCATGGAACTGTAGCTAATCTTCCTGGATGTGGATGGCAGAGAAAAATTAATAAAAGGTTGCAACGCAGGATAGCCCAGATGGTATATAAGTATCCCCAATCAAGGTCCAAAGAAATTCAAGTTGTCCTGCAGGCTCAGGATAGATCAGTGTCAGCGTGAAATATTTTTTGACAATTGACATTAAGCAGGACCCCACTTCTGATATAGAGAAACAGGAAACCACTTATCTGAAGAGGAATGAGTGTATGGAATATTGCGCTGCCGGTACAGAATGGATCTCTCAAGTCGGTTCAACAGTTCCAAATGATTTTATTATTCTCAAGATAAGACCTTATTTTGGGTTTCTCCCCCAGTTCGATAAAGAGAAACAAAAATTCTAGACTGCAGTTTGTCAAAATGTATGTGAGTAAGCCAAAATCCTTCTAGCAAAGGATCTTGTGGGCAGACGAGACCAAGATAGATCTATTTGGTAAAGCTCATCATTCTACTGTTTACCAAAACCATAATGAGGCCAATAAAAAAAGAAAACATTACATACAGTCGGATATGGTGAAGGTTCAAAGATATTTTGGGGTTGTTACACTACCAAAACAGAGGCCAGACACCGCCAAAGTGGCTCAATCTATATTGTTATAATATGTGGTTCAGTTGGGGTTTTTTTTCAGAATCACATAATTTTAGGCATTTACACTGGAAATCCCCAACAAAGAGCTCAGTGGAGGACACAGGATAAACGTGAACTGAATCTTATTCCAATTTATGGGAAACTGAATAAAAAGCAATATAAAAAACATTATTTTAGCTTTTATGTCATTTTTCATGCAGTGGAAGTGATAAGACTCTTCGGATTAGTATGATTAGGCTAGGGTCACACTTGGAGGGTGACCCATGCTTGACAATAGCATTAAAAACTTTGAATTTTCCCCCGCAGTGCATAGCATTAACGCTATGAGCTGCCTACCAACGCTGCCCTATAGAAACCCTCTGCTTACCTTAGCAGCGGCCACACAGGATGTGTGCTTTATCACAGCGCACAGGAAACGATGTCTCAGCTAAAGCACACGTCCTGTGTGGCCGCTGCTAAGGTAAACAGAGAGGGTTTCTATGGGGCAGCGTTGGCAGGCAGCTCATAGCGTTAACGCTATCAGGGCCGGTGTTATCACCCAGCATACCCGGGCAAATGCCGGGGCCCTGAACAGCTGGGGGGGGGGGCACTGGCCATCAGGGATAGGCATCCCTGACAGCCAGGAGCCCATTAGGGACAGACAGCCCTGTTAACAAGGGGCACATCAGGCAGACTCCGCAAGGCGCTGAGTGCCCCACTGAGCTCCCAGTGCACATGTCAAATTTGCATTTGATGTAGATTAGCCATGTGCAGGCTATGGGGAGCAGTGGAGCTTCCTCCTTTGCCTACTGTAGCAGAGTGATGAGTCATCACCCTGCAAATTCATCACACTTCTGCAGGAAGGAGGAGGCTCAACAGTCCTGGGAGCCTGCTGCTATAAGGATGTGGTGGGGAAGCATCTGAGGAGGACACAGACGCGGGGGAGTGAATGGAAGGTGAGTATGATCAGTTTGTTTGTTGTTTACTGTGAGCAGCAGGATATAGGATTATATGTACCATGGAGGCTGTGCTGACTGTATGTAGAGGCTGTGCTGACTGTGTAAATAGACTGTGCTGACTGTATATAGAGGCTGTGCTTGGGTATATAGAGGCTGTGCTGGGTTATACAGAGGCTGTGCTGGGGTATATAGAGGTTGTGCTGACTGTATATAGAGGCTGTGCTGACTGTATATAGAGTCTGTGCTGACTGTATATAGAGTCTGTGCTGACTGTATATAGAGGCTGTGCTGACTGTATATGGAGGCTGTGCTGACTCTATATAGGGGCTGTGCTGGGGTATATAGAGGCTGTGCTGACTATATATAGGCTGCGCTGACTGTATATAGAGGCTGTGCTGGGGTATATAGAGACTGTGCTGATGTATATAGAGTCTGTGGTGACAGTATATAGAGGCTGTGCTGACTCTATATAGAGTCTGTGCTGGGGTATGTAAGGCTGTGCTGACTGTATATAGAGGCTATGCTGACTGTATATAGATGCTGTGCTGACTGTATATAGAGGCTGTGCTTGGGTATATAGAGGCTGTGCTGGGTTATACAGAGGCTTTGCTAGGGTATATAGAGGCTGTGCTGGCGGTATACAGAGGCTGTGCTGGGGTATATGGAGGATGCTGCTGATGTATATAGAGACTGCTGTTGTGCTGTATATATAATATGGAAGCTGTGCTGGCCTATATATACTATTTGGAGGCTGTGGTGGGCTATATATACTATTTGGAAGCAGTGCTGGCCTGTATGTATAATATGGAAGCTGTGCTCGACTATATATATTATTTGGAGGCTGTACTGGGCTGGATATATTATTTGGAGGCTGCTGCTGGGCTGCCACAGCTTCCAAACAATATATACAGCCCGGCACAGCCTCCATATAATATGTATAGTCCAGCACAGCTTCATTATTATATATACAGCCCAGCACAGCTTCCAAATAGTATATGTAGCCCAGCACAGCCTCCAAATAATATATACAGCTCACAGCCTCTATATTATATATACAGCCCGGCAGTCTCCATATTGTAAAAACAACCCTGATCAGCCTCTATATTATATATACAGCCCACCCAGGAGCCTCTATATTGCATATACACAGCATGCAGCTTCTATATTATATTCATTAATCATAGTATGTGTTAAAGGGGTCCACTGAGACTGTTTCGCCCGGGGCCCACAAAAACCTGGAGCCAGCCCTGAATGCTATGCGCTGCAGAGCAAAATACTATGTTTTTAATGCTACCGTCAAGCGTGGGTCACCCCTCAAGTGTGACCCTAGCCTTACAGTGATATAAAATTCATATCAGGTTGTTCATGTTTTTATAAAAAAGTTTCTTTTGGCGCTATATTCTGAGAGCTGTAATTTAATTTTTGGCAGAGTTGTACGATGGCTTATTTTTTGCAGGATGAATTGATCAGTTTTTGGTACCATTTTGGGGTACAAAACATTTTAAATTATTTTTTCTACAGATTTGAACAAAAATCATCAGCTATTGTTTTATTGTTTGGGTCAGCATGATTAAAGCAATACCAGATTTATGTAATTTTTTAATATGCCTCATTATTTTTGCACATAAAAAACAATATTTTACAAACATTAATTTGCTTTTACATCGTTATATTTTGAGAGCTGTAACTTTATTTTTTTGCCGAAAGACATTTATTAGGGTTTATGTTTTACAGGATAATTTGGTGTTTCATTTAAACAATTTGATTTTTACATACGACTTTTTGATTGCAATTTATTTATTTGTTGTGTGTCACTGATGAATTTACTGAATTTTACTATATATGTGGCATGTTTTTTCGTAGATTATTTTTTGGTGTTTGCCGTATGGAAAAAATAACATGACAGTTGATAACATGATAGTCCAGACTCCTATCAGTGACCACCTCTTTTGGGATTTCCCAATGATCCTCCTCAGCCATTCATAAGGATGGCCACATGCTTGACCTCATCTTCACCCGCCTTTGTTCCCTCACTGACCTCTCAAACTCTCCCCTTCCCCTATCCAACCACAACCTGCTGACTTTCTCCTCCCTCTCCCTCCTACCACTCTCCCCCCTCTCCGGAAACTCTCTCATCCCTGCAGAAACCTTAAACTTATAGATTATCACTCATTCTCTGAGTCCCTTCTTCCTCCCTCTCACAGACCTAGCTTCCTCACATGACGCCCACTCTGTTGCCACCCTCTACAACACTACTGCAGCTCTTGACCTCGCAGCCCCCCTCATTTACAAGAAAACCTGCAGACACAGGCAACCCTGGCTCACCACCCTCACTAAAGAGCTGCATCGAGCGTCCAGGGTGGCTGAGCGGAGATGGAAGGTATCCCACTCCGAGGAAAACTTCAACTCTCCTCCCTTCTGTCACGATCACACCGCACCACCTGTGCCCTCGACCAACTCCCCTCCCAAATCATCCCGAACCTCACCACTGTCATCATTTCTGCCCTAACCCACCTGTTCAACCTAACACTCACTACCGGTGTCTTCCTCTCATCCTTCAAACATGTCTTGATTACACCCATCCTCAAAAAATCCTCCCTCGATTCAGCATCTGTTTCTAACTATCGCCCCATATCTCTTCTCCCCTTCGCTTCAAAACATCTTGAACAACACGTCCATTCTGAACTGTCCTCCCACCTCTCCTCCTGCTCCCTCTTTGACCGCCTACAATCCAGATTCCATTCCCATCACTCCACTGAAATAGTTAACCAAAGTCAACACCGACCTACTGACCGCCAAGAGCAAACGACACTACTCCATCTTCCTCCTCCTTGACCAATCTGCCACCTTCGACACCGTTGACCATTCAGATTCTGGAATCTCTCGGCATCACTAACCTCACCCTCTCCTGGATCTCCTCATATCTAACTGACCGGACCTTCACCATCACCCACTCCCACACCTCCTCTTTGCCCTACCCCCTATCCATCGGTGTCCCAAATGGTTCGGTTCTGGCACCTCTTCTTTTTTCCATTTACACCCTCGGTCTAGGACAACTCAACAAGTCCCATGGCCTCAGTATCACCTCTACACCGACGACACCCAGATCTATCTACTATCCAAAATTCCACACTGAATGTCCGACATCTCCTCCTTCTCTGGTCGCTTCCTAAAACTGAACATGGACAAAACTGAGTTCATGGTCTTCACCCCAAATCGCTTTCCCCCTCTACCAGAGATATCTATTAACGTCAACAACTGCTTACTCTCCCCAGTCCCCCACACCAAGTGTCTCAGAGTAATACTCGGCTCTCCCTCTCCTTCAAGCCTCACATCCAAGCCTCGCCACCTCTTGCCAACTCCAGCTCAAAAACATTTCCTGGATCCGCACTTTAATTGACCACGACATTGCTAAAACACTTGTTCATGCTCTCATCATTTCCCGCCTTGTATACTGCAACCTCCTGCTAACCGCCTTCCCACTACCTCCCTCGCACCTCTCCAATCTATCCTAAACTCTGCTGCCCGACTCATTAACCTGTCTTTCCTGGTCACTCCCTTCTGCCAAGCCTTTCAATGGCTCCTCCACCTCTCAGAGATCCCTCTTCAAAAACCTAATGACTTACAAAGCCATCCACAACCTGTCCCCTCCATACATCTTTGAGATAATCTCTTGTTACCTACCCTCACGCAACCTATGCTTCTCCCAAGAACACCTTCTCTATTCCCCTTTCATTTCCTCCTCTCAAACCGCATACAAGACTTCCCCCGTGCATCCGCTGTCCTCTGTAACTCTCTCCTCCAACACATCAGGCACTTACCTACTCTGGGAACTTTCAAAAGAAACCTGAAGACACACCTTTTCTGACAAACCTACAACTCGCAATGATACCCAGTCCACTGCACCGTCTCATGTTCGGCACTAACCCCTCCTACTTTATCCCCTTCTGGCCCTCATAGACTGGAGCCCTCGCAGACAGGGTCCCATCCACTCCTTTTCATGGTTGTCTGATCTACACGTATATATTGAACTTGTCCTCTTCTACCCTCTTATCATGTAAAGCGCCATGGAATCTAATAGCACTATATAAATAAATAATCATAAAAATAATAGTTTTATAGTTCAGGTTGGTCCAGATGCAGAGATACCATATATGGATATGATTTTTTTCTCATTTATATTTTTAAACAAAATCTGCATTTTTGGTGGCAAAACAGCTTTATGTGATTTTGCTGCGTTATTTTTTTACATTTTTTTTTTTACTTTTTACACAATCTAACGTTTTTTACTTAGTCTCATAAATTTTTACTTTGATTGCTGGTCTCATACACAGCAGCACAAGAGACCTACCAGTACATCTTATTTTTTGTGGTGTTATCTGAAGAAGGGGCTAGATCCTGAAATGCGTAATAAACAACCATCTGTATTTTTAACAACCTGAATCATTGGATTCTTTGGAGCGAGAGCGCCGTTCTTAATCCCTTTTCTCCTAAGCACTTTTGAACATACTGTGGGGTCATCAGATGACTTCAGAATGCCATGCCAACTATTGCCATCCCAAATTATGATTTTGGGGCAGCTATGGTGTTAAAAGAAGAGTCCTCTCCCCCTTAAATCACTCAGAAGCTGCTGTCACAATTGAAAACAGCATTTAAAGCATTAATCAGCCCCGATTGGTTACAAGTTCTGAAGTGAACGATGTCATAGGGTGTCAGCTGTCATATTGAGCTGACACCTTGGGATTCTCACAAATTTAGGGGCAGTATACATTTATTCTTCAGCACTGTGGAAAAGCAGTGATGACCAATAAGGCCCCGTATTGCCATGAAAAGGCATACTGGCAGTCGTTAAGGGTTTAAAATTTATCAGTCCACAGACTATGCTGCCGTTTATGTAGTTTTATCTAATCTAGTTTATCTAGACAAGTATAGTTTATCTAGTCTAGTTTTGTTTATGAGGTGAGTGGAGAATAGACTCGCTATAGCTTTTTCTGGCGTTCATTAAGGCAAGTTTCGACCTGAAGAAATCATCTGCTGGCAGGTGTTGTGTCAGGACATTCAGAAATACTGCCAGTGTGGCGCCCCTGAGGGTTCAGTTGCCATAGAGTTACTGCACCTTAGCCAGAGGAGTGGTACCCCCAACCCCAGGTAAGGAGGGGACACAACTCGATACTCACACACTTGCATCCACCACTAGTCATCCAGGCCAGAAAGGTGGGGGAATTGATCAAACCCCCATCCCTGGCTGGAGATGGGGCTAAGATAGGGTGGTGGGTGGAACAGTAGCAAGAGGAGCCACTTAGAGGGAGTGATAGGAAGAGCAGGACAGTGAGAGGACAGTAAGGGTGGGAGCGTGAAGGAGGAAGTAGCTAGAGAGTTGTGCATCAGTAAGGGAGCTGAAAAGGACTAAGACCAGAGGACTGAAGCTCGCGGAGGTCGTCCTGGAGAGGGTGAGAGAGACAGAGGGAGCCATGCAGGAGTTCCGGAGAAGGAAGGGGTCCCAGAGGCACGGGAAGTGAGAAATCAACCTGTGGGGCTTACACCCATTGTTGGTCGCAGACAAGTGGAGGGACCAGGGCCGCAGAGGGTAACCGGGCCCAGACTAATAGAGGAGACTTGAGGCCTAAGCTATATTATGGTGTGCTCTCTGTTGGTTTTACCAGTCGGCATACCAGAGCCTGCCGGTTGGTTTGCACCTTACTGAGACTACGAAGAAAAACCCGCTTGGCGTGACCAAAAAAAATGGTCCATCCTTGCCTTGTCGCCATGTCCAGGGCCTACATTGGGATTTTTTGGAAGCAGGCCCCCCCTGTGTTGCTCTAAAGAACAATGAAAAGACACCCGGTGAGGGACACTTGCCGAACTCAACGTTTGCACTTATTTTTTAACCTGGTTTTTGTATTTTTAAAACTTTTCTTTCATATTATGTAACGTTAAAGCGATCAGTGCCACCAGGAAGAAAAGATGTTTGTTAAAATGTTAATGTGCATTATAAAAAATGTTTGCATATTGTCACATCTTTAAACTAAGTCCAGACCGAGGACGTGCTGTGTTTTAAGAATGGGGTATGTGACACCCCTGAGGGTCCAGTCACCACAGAGGTACTGCACCTTAGCCAGAGGTGTGGTACCCCCAACCACAGGTAAGGGGGGGACACAACCTGGTACCCACACACCTGCATTCAGCACTAGAGATGAGCGAGTACTAAAATGCTCGGGTGCTCGAAGCTCGGGCCAAGCATCCCAAGATACTCGAGTACTCGGCCCGAGCACCGAGCCCAATGTTATCCTATGGGAGACCTGAGTATTTTTCAGACATAGCCCCCGGCAGCATGAAAAAACCCTAAAAATGTCACAAGAGTATCAGAACAGTGCTCAAATGATATGGGAACAGCATGGGGAAGACCCCTGGAAGCATTTCAGACCCCATAGTCACTGATGTAAACAATGTTGTCAGACTATTACGCCACTTTTACGGACTGTCAAGAAAACATTACAAAATGAAACCAAAACAGATTTTCACGTAAAAAATATTAAGGGCTCATACCCACTTGTGAGACAGAGTTGGTGTATGTTAGTTTTTTGAATTATATGAAAGATTTTTTTTTTAAATTGTGTGGCACTCCCATGCTCCTGGGAAGAGACGTAAATGAAGGCTTCTTTAAATAATGTGCCCATTATAAGGAAGTGGGTCTTTTGTAGTAATGCCCTAGGCAGGGAAGCCAAAAATTGGGAGGCACTTCAATGCCCCTGGATAGAGACGTGCATGAGGGCCTCTTTAAATGATGTGCCCATTTTAAGCAAGTGGGTCTGTTGTAGTATTGCCCTAGGCAGGGAAGCCAAAGGTTGGGAGGCACCAAGATGCCCCTGGATAGAGGCGTGCATGAGGGCCTTTTCAAAAAATCTGCCCATTGTAAACAAGTGTGTCTGTTGTAGTACTTCCCTAGGCAGGGAAGCCAAAGGTTGGGAGGCACCAAGATGCCCCTGGATAGAGGTGTGCATTAGGGCCTTTTCAAAAAAATGTGCCCATTTTAAGCAAGTGTGTCTTTTGTAGTATTGCCCTAAGCAGGGAAGCCAAACATTGGGAGGCACCAGTATGCCCCTGGATAGAGGCGTGCATGTGGGCCTTTACAAAAAATGTGCCCATTGTAAGCAAGTGTATCTTTTGTAGTATTACCCTAGGCAGGGAAGCCAAAGGTTGGGAGGCACCAAGATGCCCCTGGATAGAGGTGTGCATGAGGGCCTTTTCAAAAAAATGTGCCCATTTTAAGCAAGTGTGTCTTTTGTAGTATTGCCCTAAGCAGGGAAGCCAAACATTGGGAGGCACCAGTATGCCCCTGGATAGAGGCGTGCATGAGGGTCTCATTAAATGATGTGCCCATTTTAAGCAAGTGGGTCTGTTGTTGTATTTCCCTAGGCAGGGAAGCCAAATATTGGGAGGCACCAAGATGCCCCTGGATAGAGGCGTGCATGAGGGCCTTTTCAAAAAATGTGCCCATTGTAAGCAAGTGTGTCTGTTGTAGTATTTCCCTAGGCAGGGAAGCCAAAAATTGGGAGGCACCAAGATGCCCCTGGATAGAGGCGTGCATGAGGGCCTTTACAAAAAATGTGCCCATTGTAAGCAAGTGTGTCTGTTGTAGTATTTCCCTAGGCAGGGAAGCCAAAGGTTGGGAGGCACCAAGATGCCCTTGGATAGAGGCGTGCATGAGGGTCTTTTCAAAAAATGTGCCCATTTTAAGCAAGTGGGTCTTTTTTAGTATTGCCCTAGGCAGGGAAGCCAAAGGTTGGGAGGCATCAAGATGCCCTTGGATAGAGGCGTGCATGTGGGCCTTTTCAAAAAATGTGCCCATTTTAAGCAAGTGAGTATTTTGTAGTTTTTCCCTAGGCAGGGAAGCTAAAGGTTGGGAGGCACCAAGATGCCCCTGGATAGAGGCGTGCATGAGGGCCTTTTCAAAAAATGTGCCCATTGTAAGCAAGTGTGTCTGTTGTAGTATTTCCCTAGGCAGGGAAGCCAAAAATTGGGAGGCACCAAGATGCCCCTGGATAGAGGCGTGCATGAGGGCCTTTACAAAAAGTGTGCCCATTGTAAGCAAGTGTGTCTGTTGTAGTATTTCCCTAGGCAGGGAAGCCAAAGGTTGGGAGGCACCAAGATGCCCCTGGATAGAGGTGTGCATGAGGGCCTTTTCAAAGAATGTGCCCATTTTAAGACAGTGTGTCTTTTTTAGTATTGCCCTAGGCAGAAAAGCCAAAAATTGGGAGGCACCAAGATGCCACTGGATAGAGGCGTGCATGAGGGCCTTTTCAAAAAATGTGCCCATTTTAAGTAAGTGTGTCTTTTTTAGTATTGCCCTAGGCAGGGAAGCCAAGCATTGGGAGGCACCAATATGCCACTGGATAGAGGCGTGCATGAGGGCCTTTTCAAAAAATGTACCCATTTTAAGCAGGTGGGTCTTTTGTAGGATTGCCATAGGCAAAGAAGCCAAAAATTGTGTTGCACTTCAATGCCCCTGGATAGAGCCGTGCATGAGAGCCTTTTTAAATAATGTGCCCATTTTAAGCAGTTGGGTCTTCTGTAGGATTGCCATAGGCAGGGAAGCCAGAAATTGTGTAGCACTTCAATGCCCCTGGATAGAGACGTGCATGAGAGCCTTTTTAAATAATGTGCCCATTTTAAGCAGTTGGGTCTTTTGTAGGATTGCCATAGGAAGGGAAGCCAAAAATTGTGTAGCACTTCAATGCCCCTGGATAGAGACGTGCATGAGAGCCTTTTTAAATAATGTGCCCATTTTAAGCAGGTGGGTCTTTTGTAGGATTGCCATAGGCAGGGAAGCCAAAAATTATGTAGCACTTCAATGTCCCTGGATAGAGACGTGCATGAGAGCCTTTTTAAATAATGTGCCCATTTTAAGCAGGTGGGTCTTATGTAGGATTGCCCTAGGAAGGGCTGCCAAAAATTGTGAGGCATTGCAATGTCCCTGGGAAGAAACATGGAAGAGAGCCTCTAAAAATTGTTCCCATTACGAAGGAGCGGGTCTCCTGTACTTGTAATGCCTATTCTGCAAGCATGGACTAAAACATTTACCCCTGGGGGTATACATGAAACTTATGCCTAACTTTTGAACGGTTAGGGTCATCATCATCATAAATATGATGTAAAAAAATTATGGTTTTGTTGCATCATGAACCACGGTCACACTGATCATATGATGGTGGCGGATGAGGAGAAGGAGGAGCAGTACAGCAAGTAGCCAAAGACATGAAGTGTGTACCGATGTGTGGGTGTGCGGAGGTGCATGGGAATCTACTGGCACAAAATTTAAATTCCGCTATCATTTGGTGGTGGTGTGGTGAAGTCAGGCCCAATCCAACCCTTGTTCATCTTGATCAAAGTCAGCCTGTCAGCATTTTCAGTTGACAGGCGGGTGCGTTTATCTGTAATGATTCCACCTGCGGCACTAAAAACACGCTCTGATAAAAGACTAGCCGCAGGGCAGGCCAGGACTTCCAAGGCATAGAAAGTCAATTCCTGCCACGTGTCCAGCTTGGATACCCAATAATTATAAGGCACAGAGGAGTCTAGGAGCACTTTAGTATGATCGTCAAGGTACTCCCTCAGCATCTTTGCAAACTTTGCATTCCTTGTGACACTGCCCCGCACCTCAGGGCCTGTGGTACGGGAGGTGCTGAGAAAAGTGTCCCAGATCTTTGAGAGTGTTCCCCTACCTCTGCTGAATTGGAATTGTGCCTCTCTCTGCTGGATGCCTTGGTTGTCCACTGAATCGTGACCTCTGCCGCTAGCGTTTTCAGAAGGGAATTTTTTTAATAATTCCGCCACTATGGCCTTCTGGTACTGCAGCATTTTTGTAGACCTCTCTGATTCGGGAATAAGAGAAATAAAGTTCTCTTTGTAGCGTGGGTCTTAAAGTGTCACCAACCAGTAATGAGTGTCCGCCAAGATCTTGATAACGCGAGGGTCACGACACAGGCAGCGTAACATAAAGTCAGCCATGTGCACCAGACTGTTAACAGGCAAGACTTCTGGGTCCTCATCAACAGCATAACTGGCCATGCTGACCTCCTCCTCCTCCTCTCCCCTATCCTCTGGCCATCCATGCTCAAGCGACAGTCTGACGGTTGTGCATGTATTACTGTCAATTCCGAATGAAAGTAGCTCCATTTCTTCATCCTCCTCCTCCTCGTCATAGTCCTCCAATGCACGTTGGGATGATATGAGGCTGGGCTGTGTGTAATCACCCAGTACGGTTTCTTGCTGCAGCTCATCGTGCTCCGCCTGCAATGCATCGTCTTTGATTTTGAGCAGAGAGCGTTTTAGAAGACAGAGAAGCGGGATGGTGATGCTAATGATGGTGTTATCACTGCTCAAATTCTTGGTGGAGTTCTCAAAGTTTTGGAGGATGGTACATATGTCGGACATTCATGTCCACTCCTGAGGTCTTATGTGTGGAGTTTGAACCATATACTGACGGCCTAGTTGATGCTGGTACTCAACAACTGCCCTCTGCTGCTCACAAATCCTGACCAACATGTGCAGTGTGGAATTCCAATGCGTGGGGACATCACACACCAGTCTTTGAGCCGGAAGCTGCAAACGCCGCTGAAAGCTGGCAAGGCTGGCAGAAGCAGTAGGTGACTTTCTGAAATGGGCACACAGGCGGCGTACTTTGATGAGCAGATCAGACAGCTCCAGGTAGGATTTAATAAACTACTGAACCACGAGGTTGAGCACATGGGCCACGCATGGAACATGTGTCAGCTCGCCTTGCCTCAGAGCCGCCACAAGGTTCCGGACATTGTCACACACAACCATGCCTGGCTGTAGGTTCAGCGGTGTGAGACAGTGATCTGCCTGCTGTTTCAGAGCTGTCCACAACTCTTCAGCATTGTGGGGTTTGTCACCTATGCATATTAGCTTCAGCACAGCCTGTTGCCGCTTAGCCGAGGCAGTGCTGCAGTGCTTCCAGCTTGGGACTGGTGTGGAGGGTGAAGTGGAGGAAGAGGAGGAGGAGGAGGCTGAGGAGCATGACGTGCCAGAGCTGTACACTGTGGGTGAAACCCTGACTGAGTTAGGGCCTGCAATCCTTGGTGTCGGAAGGACGTGTTTCGTCCCAAGGTCAGACTGGGTCCCGCTTCCAGAACATTAACCCAGTGTGCCGTCAGTGAGATGAACCGGCCCTGCCCGCAAGCACTTGTCCACGTGTCCGTGGTTAGGTGGACTTTGCCTGAAACTGCGTTGTTAAGGGCACGTATGATGTTTTGTGACACTGGCTTATGTAATGCGGGGACGGTACACCGGGCAAAAATAGTGGCGCTGGAGACTGAGTAACGTAGGACAGCCCCGGCATCAGGTTGCGGAATGCTTCCGTCTCCACCAGCCTAAAAGGCAACATTTCCAGCGCAAGCAGTCGCGAAATGTGTGCATTTAGAACTGTGGCATATGGAGCGTTGGCAGCGTATTTGCGCCTGCATTCCAATGATTGGTGTATGGATAGCTGAACGCTGCACTGAGACAAGGACGTGACTGATGATGGTGCTACTTCTGCTTGTGCAAGTACAGGTGAAGGACAGGAGGCATCTTCACCTGCAGTATGGACAGGGGATTGGCTTGCACGCACAACAGTGGAAGATGCAGCTGTGTCACCCGCAGACAATGCTCCAGTACTATGCTGTACATCCCACAAAGTTGGGTGCTTTGTTGCCATATGCCTGATCATGCTGGTGGTGATAAGCCTGCTAGTTTTGCTACCCCTGCTGATGCTGGCATGGCAGGTGTTACAAATGACCTTTTTGAATTATCTGCAGACACCTTAAAAAACAGCCAGACTCGCGGAAGACCTAGCAGTTGTACTGGTAACATCACTCGTGTTGCCTGCCTTCTGCCTGCGGACACCACCCTGCTTCTTCCGGCCTGTTGTGATGTTACGCTTAACTCCCCCTGTGCACTGCTGTCCTCGCTCTGCATGTCCTCCTGCCAGGTTGGGTCAGTTACTGGATCATCCACCACGTCGTCTTCCACTTCCGCACCCTGGTCCTCCTCCTGACTTTGTGGCAATTGTGTCTCATCATCGTCCACCTCTTGTTGAGACACATTCCCACCTTTACGTTCGTGAGACCGTCGCTGCTCAAATATTTTGGCATCGGTACATACAATCTCCTCATGACCCACTTCAATTGGAGCTGGCGAGAGGCCATAATCTACGAATGGATAAGTGAACAACTCTTCAGAGTGTCCAAGTGTGGGATCAGTTATGTCCGGGGCCGGGCATCGGCATGGTGGGAGGAAAGAGGATCAGGGTGTGGAATGTGCGGTCCAGTCTCACGGCTACTGACACTTGACAGTGTGGAAGACAGGGTATTTGTGGTGGTGCCAAACTGACTGGAAGCATTATCGGCTATCCGACTAACAACATGTTGACACTGGTCTTGGTTTAATAGTGGAGTACTGCTGCGTTCACCTAGAAATTGGGACAAGATAGTTGAGCGAGAGGATGTGGGAGTTTGTCGTGGTGCAATTCGGCCTCTGCCTGCACCACCATCATGTCCAGTTCCTTGTCCCTTGCCACCGGACTTGCGCATTTTCAATGTGGTGCTGACTGTATACAGCTAAATGAGTGCAGACAAGAGTTGGTTTTTAGCACGACCCTGAGATTTGAAATTAAGGCCCTGCAGGTGGACTAGTCAGACACAAACGCTGACTACAATAGGAGTCTTTTGGCGTATCCTAATTTACGCTGCAACCTACAGTAGCAGCACTAAGATGATAAATTAGTGCAGACAGATTGATTTTAGCACGACTCTGAGATTTGAAATTAAGGCCTGCAGGTGGACTAGTCAGACCCAACGTGACTACAATAGCGAGTATTTTGCCGTATCCTAATTTACGCTGCAACCTACAGTAGCAGCACTAAGATGATAAATTAGTGCAGACAATAGTTAGTTTTTAGAACGACCCTGAGATTTGAAATTAAGGCCCTGCAGGTGGACTAGTCAGACATAAACACTGACTACAATAGCGAGTCTTTTGGCGTATCCTAATTTACGCTGCAACCTACAGTAGCAGCACTAAGATGATAAATTAGTGCAGACAAGAGTTGGTTTTTAGCATGAGTCGTTTGACGTATCCTAATTTACACTGCAACCTACAGTAGCAGCACTAAGATGATAAATTAGTGCAGATAAGAGTTGGTTTTTAGCACGAGTCTTTTGGTGTATCCTAATGTATGCTGAAACCTACAGTAGCAGCACTAAGATGCTAAATTAGTGCAGACAAGAGTTGGTTTTTAGCACGAGGCTTTTGGTGTATCCTAATTTACGCTGCAACCTACAGTAGCAGCACTAAGATGCTAAATTAGTGCAGACAAGAGTTGGTTTTTACCACGAGTCTTTTGGCTTATCCTAATTTGAGCAAAAACCTACTCCTGCCTATAGTGAGCTAAATTAATCCCTAAAAGCACTGTTTTGGGATAGATGAGCCTGGAAACCAGCCCCAGATGTGATGCAGGCTGGTATACTGGCACAGCGAAGTTTGGTATATACCCTGCCTCCCTGCCTGCCTGTATACAGCTCTATTAGTCCTCAGAAGGACTGTTGTGGTAATTAGACTGGCAGCCCTGTGCCTACACAAGCTGAAAGGCCCCAAATCTGTCCCTCAATCAGCAGCAGCTCTCCCTACACTGACTGTCTAATGGAGCAGAGTGACGAGCACAGCGCGGTCAGGTCTTATAAAGACCTGATGACGCTGTGCGGCCAGCCAATCACTGTAATGTCACAACCAACATGGCTGTGGCATTACAGTGTCTGTCAGCCAATCCCTGCATGTGGGCTGGCTCTGAAAAGAGCGCCAACATGCAGGGAGGTGGAGCCCGAGCATAGCAAGAGTATCGCAAGATTACTCGGTACTCACCGAGTACCCCGAGTACCGAGATATTTGTGCGAGTACCGAGTAGTGACAAGCATACTCGCTCATCTCTATTCAGCACTAGTCACTGCAGGCCAGAAAGGTGGGGTACTTGATCAAACCCCCATTCCTGGTTGGAGATGGGTCTAAGATAGGGTGGTGGGTGGAAAAATAGCAAGGGGAGCCACCTAGAGGGAGTGACAGGAAGAGCAGGACAGTGAAAGGACAGTAAGAGTGGGAGCATGAAGGAGAAAGGAGCTAGAGAGTGGAGCTTCAGTGAGGGAGCTGAGAAGGACTAAGACCAGAGGACTGGAGCTGGTGAAGCTAGTCCTGGAGAGGGTGAGAGAAATGGAGGGAGCCATGCAGGAGTTCCATAGAAGAAAGGGGTCCCAGAGACATGAGAAGTGAGAAATCCACCTGTGGGGCTCACACCCATTGCTAGTCACAGACAAGTGGAGGGACCAGGGCCGAAGGGGAAAACCGGGCCCAGACTAGTAGAGGAGACTTGAGGCCTAATCTATCCAACCAGAGGCTGCTGCATTTCCAGGAGCAGCAGCCAAATCCACACCATTCACTGCAAAGGTGGCTGGATGTGGCCAAAGGGGACAAAGAGTACATCGCCCGGTAAGGTCCAAGGCCACTGGTGTGGCACACTGAGCGTGAGGTGCAGGGCAGGAGGGAGAGAGCCAGCACAAGAGGGAGATGACCCGAAAAAGGAACACAGAATGGGGTGCCAGCTGAGTGTCTCCAATCTACCTGGGACTGGCTGAACCTCTGGCTCGTAGGACAGAGCACCCGGCCGGACGTGACTACCTGAGAACTGTGAGTAAAAGTGTAGAACTGCACCAGCTGTGTCCATTAATTATTCCGGCGTCCTCTGCCCTGCACTGCAACTTTACCACCATCTATACAAAGACTTGTACACCTGCCCTGGAGTACTGCTCCACCTACAGTAAGCGACGACATCTAGCTGCATTCCTATCTGCACCGGAAGTCTGAATTGCAGCGTTGGCCATCCCTGGCTGAATACCGTAGGTGGCGTCACGACTTCAATCTCCAAAACCTTAACCCCCAAACTTTTATTGACACCGCCAGGGTCACGGAGCGAGGTCTCGACCCCTGTGACTCCCCAGCAGTACTGTAGCCCAGTTCCGAGTATCCCATGGCCCGGGAGGTTGTCAACCTGGCATCACGAACAGGATCTATTGACCTGGTGTCACCGGGTCTCGTGCGCCTAGAGCACTGTGCTAATGAAGACTTTGTTTTGAAGCCAGATTAATGGCGGCCTTAATAAACTGAGACCATCATGGGGCGGGCCAGCAAAGAGTGGGAAAAATGACCTACACCCCCTTTGTCCTCCGAGAGCCAGGAGGGCTTGCCAATAGACTTAAAGGCTCCACCCAGAGGTGTCGAGACCCCAGCAGCACTGTAGCCCGATTGCAAGTACCCCAAGGCCCTGGGGGGGTTGTCACTAGCACATCTGCATAGGGTAATCTCTGATCAGATTACACTTTTAGTACAGATTCAATGACTGTAACAATATTACAGAATTCACCAATTTATGTAAAATTAGGGCAAGAATGAACATCTAATAGGAGAGCATACTCTATCAGCAAGCTATATTTGTTTCGTCCTTTGGTATAAATTTCATTCTCTGAGATAAAGGTTTAACTCATATTCTATGTATCTAGGTAACGTGTTATCTTCATAAAACAGACATCATAACCACAGGAGACACAATCTCAAAGTAAATCGAAATTCAATCACATTGTGCATATGTGTTTTTTTCTTTTTCTTGGTTATCAGGACATTCGGGTTTTGTAAGACTATGAGCTAATTTGTATTATATATTCATTATTCAATGTAATCTTTATTAATACCTTCTCATATTTCAATTTTTAAGACTTCAAAAGACTAGTAAGACTATACATTACTGAGTCTATTACATTCTGAAGGTCTATAAATTTTAAAATGCCTTTATTAGCTAAAAGATGTGATTCTGTGTTAGTCATTTATATTATTGCTGAATTGTCAGAATTAACAGTTAGTTCCGATGTGTTCCATGTATTTTTAAAGATTAAATTAAATTATTCTTGCATTATTAAATATTACATTTTTTATATTCTAACATTAGATTTTGTCTTTTTTTTGACTCCTCATTTTTTCAAAGCATAGTGAAATGAATCCATGGTGTATTATAATGAAAAAATATATTGTTGAATTCCATTCTATTACATTTGTTATATTATATTGATTAAAGATGTTGTTAATCTACTAATTGTATAATAATGACTAAAATTATAATTCAGGGTTATTTAAATAATAGAAAATGATATGTTATGACATATTTCTAGAATATTTCATATTATTAAGATCGGTAGGGACTAGGGATGAGCAAATCCTTTGAGTTTCGAATTTGCCGACATTGACAAATTTTCCCCAAAATTTGATTTGCGGCAAATATATTTGTGCAAATGTCAATACTGCAAAACTTGTAATTGCTTATAAAATATATGGGGTAGAACAGAGGTCCCCAACTCCAGTCCTCAAGGCCCACCAACAGTGCAGGTTTTCAGAATCTCCTAGAATTGCACAGGTGTTGGAATCATCCTCTGTGCAGATATTTAAATTACCATCTGTGCAATACTAAGGAAATCCTTAAAACCTGTACTGTTGGTGGGCCTTGAGGACTGGAGTTGGGGACCTCTGGGGTAGAAGAAGGAGAGAGAGGAAGAGCGAGAGAGAGAACCTCCTTGAACATAAGAGTTGATACTCCTCAGAAGAGAAAGAGAAGGTCCTGCTTACCATAAGAATTAACAATTTACAGGTAAAAGAGCAAGGAGTTCACTGACTCTAAGAGATTACACTTTACAGGGGAGAGAGAAAAAGAGAGACCGCACTCCACTGACCATAAAAGCTTTTAATCTAGGGGACAGAGTATCCCACAGGTAATAAGAGCTACACTTTACAAATTAGAGAGAGAGGACCCTGCTGGCCATAAGAGCTTGCATTCTATAAGAGAGAGAAGACCATGCTAACCATAAGAGGTTAGATGCTACAGAAGAGAGAGACTTTGGGATGGCTCACATGAATGTATAACTGCAATACAATTTTTTTCTGACCAATGTTATACTATCGGGCAGTGTTGAACAGCGCTTTGTTTTTCTAATTCCGTTTCGTCATAAGATAAAAGTGCACTATATTGCGAGTGGCAGTGCAACTTGGGTAGCGTGCAAGTTTTCAAGTCTATGGATGCATGGAAATCATCAGACTGCACTCAAATGATATCATACTGAAGTCTGCTTTCTGCAAGCTTATAGAATGGAGAAGACGGAGAACTTTAGTTTCCCTTCTTCTCCTGACAGTGAGCTCCAATTCTCTCATCAGAGAGAATCGGAACACCCTAAACTCTCACTTGAATCAAACTCTGATCAGAGATTGATCAAAGTGAAATCAGCATAATTGTCTCCAATGCTTTTGCTGCCCTGGACCTAGGTGTTATCAGTTGCTAACCTAGGATTTTTTATTCTTACAAACAATTTTTATTCAATTGTTTAAGGGGCTGGGAGTTACAAGACACACAAACAAAATTATTCTTAAAACTCAATTATTCTAAGAAGAAAGGGAAGTGGGAATAATAAAAAAAGGAGAAAGAGAGGGAGGGGCAAAAAACTTTTATAGGGTTCGAAGGAAAGGGGAGGAGGATAGGAAGGAAGAAACACATGTAAAAACAGGGTAGGAGATGACAAGCATACAACTATAAGATTGAATTATTAATAACAATTTCACAATAACAATATAATGCTTGGTAAATCTAGTTTTACATAAAGAAAAGAATGAGAAAGCATAGTAAAAAAAATATGAAAGTTGAAGACTACTAAAGTTTCTTTCCAAGTTCAACTTGTAATGTCACTTATTGGAACCATTGATACTTTAATCCTGTGTTCAGAAGAATTTTTGTTGTGTTTGCGAAGGATTTCCTATCCTTAAAGCGAACCTGTCACCCCCCCTGGACATCAAAAGCTATAATAGCCACCTTCTGCAGCACTAAGGCTGCATTCAGGGAAGGTGGCTATAAGCTTTTGATGCCCTTTATACTATTAAATATGAACTTATATAAAGGCTTACTCTTAAGAAGACCTAAGACCGGGAGGCGGGGTTTCACGCTCCTCCGACCCGCCTCCTCTTGTCAGTCATGGTGCTCGCCTGCTGCTGCCTCCCCTCATGAACGCGCGCCTCCGTTCTCGTCTATGGAGCCGCGCATGCGCTGTGCGCCGGGTGTCCAGGAAGTCATCCGGCTGCGCGCGCAGCCCGACGACTTCCTGGACACCTGGCGCACAGCGCATGCGCGGCTCTATAGACGAGAACGGAGGCGCGCGTTCATGAGGGGAGGCAGCAGCAGGCGAGCACCATGACTGACAAGAGGAGGCGGGTCGGAGGAGCGCGAAACCCCGCCTCCCGGTCTAAAGTCTTCTTAAGAGTAAGCCTTTATATAAGTTCATATTTAATAGTATAAAGGGCATCAAAAGCTTATAGCCACCTTCCCTGAATGCAGCCTTAGTGCTGCAGAAGGTGGCTATTATAGCTTTTGATGTCCAGGGGGGTGACAGGTTCGCTTTAATATTTGTTTTGGATAGACCCTAGAAAGGAAGAATAGATGTGTATGGAGTTGGAAGTTTTGTAGCATTATTAGAGTTAAGGTAAGTAGACCATTTCATACTTGAGTCGATTTAAAAGTCACAGTTACATCTCTTGCAGTTCCTGCTGGAAGACAGATCAGTCTTGGAATTCTAAAGGCTATGGCCACAGATCTTTTATGCAGGACATCTGGAATTAATTGCATTACCATTTTAAATACATAGAAGTGATTGTGAGGTCTTTTCGGGCAGACCCCTAATTTTTAGGCTATTTAAGATTTTAAAGTAATCTCTTTTTGTAAAGTTTTAACCACTTCAGGACCCAGCCTATTTTGACCCTAAGGACCTTGGCATTTTTGTCAATTCTGACCAGTGTCCCTTTATGAGGTAATAACTCTGGAAAGCTACAAGGATTCTAGCGACACGTGACATATTGGGCTTCATGTTAGTATTAAATTTAGGTCGATAATTTTTGCGTTTATTTGTGAAAAAAAAAAAATTGGCAAAAATTTTGAAAATTTTGCAATTTTCACATTTTTTATTTTTATTCTGCTAAACCAGAGAGTTATGTGAGACAAAAAAGTTAATAAATAACATTTCCCACATGTCTACTTTACATCAGCACAATTTTGGACAAACAAAATTTTGGGGGTAGGAAGTTATAAGGGTTCAAAGTTCATCAGCAATTTCTCATTTTTCCAGCAAAATTTACAAAATAACATTTTATTTAGTGACCACATCACATTTGAAGTCCCTTTGAGGGGTGTACATGACAGAAAACACCCAAAAGTGACACCATTCCAAAAACTGCACTCCTCAAGCTACTCAAAACTACATTCAAGAAGATTATCAACCCTTCAGGTGCTTCACAGGAACTAAAGCAACGTGGAAGGAAAAAATGGACATTTTCATTTTTCTAACAAAAATGTTTTTTAGCCTCAATTATTTCATTTTCACATGGGCAACAGGATAAAATGGATCCTAAAATTTGTTGGGCAATTTCTCCTGAGTACACCGATACCTCACATTTGGTCTAAACCACTGTTTGGGTGCACGGCAGGGCTCAGAAGGGAAGGAATTTGACTTTTGGAGCTAATTTTCCATTCAAAAAGTGAAATGGCGCTCCTTCCCTTCTGAGCCCTGCCGTGCGCCCAAACAATGGTTTATGACCACATATGAGGTATCAATATACTCAGGAGAAATTGCCCAACAAAATTTAGGATGCATTTTATCCTGTAGTCTATGTGAAAATGAAAAAAGTTAGGCTAAAAGAAAATTTTTGGGTCTAGTTTCCAAAATGGGGTCACTTGTGGGGGAGCTCCAATGTTTAGGCATACAGGGGCTCTCCAAACGTGACATGTGTCCGCTAACAATTTGAATGGAAAATTAGCTCAAATTGTTAGCAGACACCGTATCATGTTTGGAGACCCCCTGTGTGCCTAAACATTGGAGCTCCCCCACAAGTGACCCCATTTTGGAAACTAGACCCACCAGGGAACTTATCTAGATGGGTAGTGAGCACTTTGAACCTGCAGATGTTTCACAAATTGATCCGTAATAATGAAAAAGTACTTTTTTTTCCACAAAAATGTTCTTTTTTCATTTTTATGGATTCATTTGTGAAGCACCTGGGTTCAAAATTCTCAACACCCAGCACACAGGGGCTCTCCAAACGTCACATGGTGTCCGCTAACAATTTGAGCTAATTTTCCATTCAAACTGTTAGCGGACACCATGTCACGTTTGGAGAGCCCCTGTGTGCCTAAACGTTGGAGCTCCCCCACAAGTGACCACATTTTGGAAACTAGACCCACCAGAGAACGTATCTAGATCCATAGTGAGCACTTTGAACCCCCAGGTGCTTCACAAACTATTCCGTAAAATGAAAAAAGAAAATGTTTGTGGAAAAAAAAAGTACTTTTTAATTTTTACGGATTAATTTGTGAAGCACCTAGTGATTCAATGTGCTCACCATCCATCTAGACAAATTCCTTGGGGGGTCTAGTTTCCAAAATAGGGTCACTTGTGGGGGAGCTCCAATGTTTAGGCACACAGGAGCTCTCCATATGCGACATGGTGTCCGCTAACAATTCCAAGGAGCTTATCTAGATGCATAGTGAGCACTTTGAACCCCCAGGTGCTTCACAAATTGTTCCGTAAAAATTAAAAAAGAAAATTTGTGTGAAAAATTTAACCATGCACACATCCATCCATGCACACATGCATCCATGCAAGCATCCATGCACGTATCCACGCACGCACACATCCATGCACGCACACATCCATGCATGCACACATCCATGCATGCACACATCCATCCATGCAACATCCATCCATGCATGCACACATCCACGCACGCACACATCCACGCATGCACACACATCTATCCATGCACACATCCATCCATGCATGCACACATCCACGCATGCACACATCCACACATCCATGCATGCATCCACACACACACATCCACGCACGCACACATCAATGCATGCACACATTCATCCATGCACACATCCATCCATGCAGGCACGCATCCACACATCCACGCACGCACACATCCATGCATGCACACGCATCTATCCATGCACACATCCATCCATGCACGCATCCACGCATGCTCACATCTACGCATTCCCACATCCCTCCATGCACACACACACATCCACACATCGATGCACGCACACATCCATCCATGCACCCATCCACGCATGCTCACATCCACGCATGCACACATCCACGCATGCACACACATCTATCTATGCACACATCCATCCATGTGCACATCCATCCATGCACGCATACATCCACGCATGCATCCACACATAAACGCACACAACCGCACATGGACACATCCATGCATGCAACATCCATCCATGCACAAATGCATGCACGCACACATCCACACATCCACGCACGCACATGCACACATCCATCCATGCACACATCCATCCATGCACGCACACATCCATCCACCCATGCATGCACCCATACATTCATCCACCCATGCATGCATCCATCCACCCATGCATGCACCCATGCATGTGTGCATGCATGCACCCACTCTCCCATCCAACCATCCACCTATGCATGCATCCACTCACCCATCTATCCAGCCACCCATGCATGCATGCATCAACTCACCCCATCTCTCCATCCACCCATGCATGCATGCACCCACTCACCCATCGATCCATCCATCCACCCATGCATGCAGCCACTCACCCATTCATCCACATATGCATGCATGCACCCACTCACCTATCCATCCATCCACTGATGCACCCATGCTCAGGAACCTGACCGGCAGGTGCACAGGCAGGTGCAGCCCGCCGGCGGTAACAGTCGGTTATGACGTAACAGCCGGTGGATGACTGTTACCGCCGGGTGAGGGGGTAGGAAAGGGATCGGGTGGGCCAGGAGTGGGCTTGGAGGGGGAGGGCACCTGCCTTCCCACCCATCCAGATCTGATTGGAGAGCTCCAATCAGATCTGGAGGGGGTTACTCACTCTGATTGGCAGTCTCAATTGCAACTGCCAATCAGAGCGAGTTTAGCCATGGGGGCTAAGCCACCCCCCTGGGTTAAAGTATGGGTCTTTGCAATCCTACAGCTCCAGTGACTTGTCACTGGACCTGTCACCAGAGCTGCAGGAGCACAAACAACCCATGACGTTATAGAGACATCATAGGTCGGGAACGTACCGACTTTCATGACGACTCTATAACGTCATAAGTCGGGAAGGGGTTAATATCAAATCAGATCCTTTAATATCATAAAGTCCTGCATGCTTTCTTTTATTTGTACCCTCTTGTTACGAGTAAAGCATTTGGGGAAAAGAGCTACTAAAACCTCTTACATCCAACGGGAGAATACATAAATACTCTCCTCATCTGTCAAAACAGTATTTAATTTCTGTGCATTATTTATTATATGAGCATCATTACCTCCATTACAATTGTACGATACATAGGCTTTTTGTTTTGTAGAGGGGTTAACCCCAATTCTATCCACCTTTAATGCAGGTATAATATTGAAATATATTCCCTTCCTTTTATCTTCCTCAGGAGAAAGTCCTGCTCAGCAGTTTTCTGTAAGGAACTCATTTTATAGGAATGGTTATTATAGTTATAAGCTTCAAAGCAGAATAAATATCGCCATTCATCTGTTGTCCTAATTTTTATGGAATCCCCTTTGTCTTTTCAGATAAGGAACTAAACTTATTCCATTTCAAGAGAAAACTGTTACATCTTATCTTTTCATTCAGTATTGGTATCCTGTGCTGCTACTTTGCATGTAACTTATGAATATTCACTTCACTATTTAAATTTAGGAGAATGTGCTGGAACAGCTCTGTCTGTGATCCAGAGTCACCAGTTACATTGTCCCATATGTCCCATAAGAGAGAGATCCCCTCTTATGTAGTAGTACACTATAGGTGACTCAATACTGCCTGTTGTGACTCTTCATGGAGCAAACATCGCTGCATGCCATTTGGGACTGCCATTTTACTCAGCTCCTGTTGGTTGCCCAGCAGGATGACCTGAGAAACTCTATCCCCTGAGCAAGCCTATTATACTATTCTGTACTTTACAGACTCTTTCCTGTAGCTCACACTGTTGGAGCCATCGAGTAGGCCTGGCGCCTTATCAACTGCTTTAAATATGCTATTTGGGTGGCCAGGAACTGACTCATTTTGAGGATGTAAATAAAGAGCCACCACATGGCTATGTCCTTCCCTGGAGGGATATCTGGCTAGTCCTGTGTTGAGACTCCTAAAAGAGGCTCCACAGACTTTATTTGCATATTCGTAATTCCCAGGGGCCAATGTGCCTAGGAATCCACTGTGTTGAGTGCTTTAGGGCCCTTTCACATCAGCGTTTTTTTCAAATCGCGGCAGATGCGGTGAAAAAACCGCATCTGCCGCGATTACCGCATACCGGCTGCACTTGCGGCGCGGTTGCGGTTTTTGGCATGCAAAGTATAGGCGGACTTGCGGCAGGTGCGGCAAGTGCGGTTTTGCACTTGCGGCAGGTGCGGCCGCGAAAAAAACCGCGGTCAGCCGCGGTTTTTTCTCGCGGCCGCACCTGCCGCAAGTGCAAAACCGCACTTGCCGCACCTGCCGCAAGTCCGCCTATACTTTGCATGCCAAAAACCGCAACCGCGCCGCAAGTGCAGCCGGTATGCGGTAATCGCGGCAGATGCGGTTTTTTCACCGCATCTGCCGCGATTTGAAAAAAACGCTGATGTGAAAGGGCCCTTAGCCGGCTGCCCGCAGTGTTTTTTTGGACTGGTCTCCCTGAGATCAGTGATTGCTTCATGTTATTTTGAGGATGGAAAAGATGTCCATCCAGGACTGCCACAGGCTGTTTAGAGACTATTCAGTTGTGAACGGTCTGGATGCCAACGCTGAGGATGAGAATTAAACCTCTTCCCTCTATGTATTTTGTCTTTTAATAAAGCTTTGGGCCTGTGATTTTTCCCTCCCTATCCCATCCTTCCCTCACCCCTGCCCCTATCACTTGTTATTTATAGGCTTGAGTGTTATGTGTAGCATAGTTTGATGAGTGTTGTGACCTTTTGTTTGCCTGGTGATTGAGGTTTTCCTCTGACATCTCTGGTTTTGATCAGGCTTATACAACCTATCTCCACCAGTCAGCTACACTGTTCAGCAGCCATTCAATGGACCCAAACTCGGAGGGCCTGAGTAAGCTTAGGTCTCTGTACTGTGGTTAAAATATAAGGTCAGATTCATCTGGGTACTTCTAGATGGAGTGGCTTGATTAAAGCCAGTCCATGTAAGTCCTACTAAGAGCTGCCAGGCTACCATGTACTACTTAACAGTGTCCTCCTTCCAGCTTCATAGTACTAGGAGGACATAATTAACAAATAGATGAACATAACTTGTAATATGAGTCTCTTCCCTAGGAACTATCTCCTTCAGTTGTCTATATCAAAAGCCTCCTATTTTTATTTGAACTTGCCGCACAATAACAGAGCTGGAATGAGGAAATTTATTACACCATTCACCCACTTGGGTGTAATTTATCCTTCTCTATAAGTAGACTATGCTTTTCAACAAAAAGGGGTCTTCAGGTTAAAAAAAATATCTCTTTGTTTTAAAAATAGTCTTTGGGTGGTGCCTAGGGGCTGGCTGGCCCAGGGGACAGGAGGGCAGATGCCCCCCAGGCCAGTGATCAAGCAGTAGTTTTGGGGCCGCTCGGCTATCTGTCATGTTGGTCTGAGCTCACTGCTCATGGGCCACTGCTGTGTGCTTGCCCCCCAGGCTGAAACTTGCCAGCCAGCCCCTGATGCCTGATACAGGATCTCTGCTCCATTAAAGAAAATGAGAGTGGGTAACAATACTACAAGCCACCTATAGATAGGGGTGGCACTGTTTGAAAACAAAATTCTGATTAATCATAGAAATCAGTTTGGGCATAGTTATACATGCATTGACCTATATAAGCAAACACAAGTTTACATTCCATCAAACAGTTAAAAAGCTTCTATTTAGCAGAATACGTATGTGTCAGAATTAACAAGTAGCTTCTTTACCTTGCCATATTACATAAGGGAATGCACCAAATGCTTTGAAATAGCTGTAGAAAGTAAGCTGTGATTGAAATGTTTAATTTATTAGTAACTCTGGGGAAGATTCATTAATGCGCATCATACTCCAGTTCAATGTTAACCGCTATATAAGCTAATGAACGATGGATAAGGATGTTTCATCCAGCACTGGAGATTAATTAACCCTGGGGAACACTTACTTGTTGTATACATCACCCCAAGAAAATCCCCTTAACTCATTCATGTGTTGATAAGAACAGTAGGCATATGGTATTCCAGCGCTCACTGGCTGCGCCTGAGACTTTCTCTTCGGCTTAATACTTTGTCACAAATCAAGTGATTGTTTTGTGCCCCAAATGGCTCATGCAAACCAAAATGTGTCACCGGTAATGAATAAGAAATAAACTCGCAAAACTGCTGGTTTTCCCTCGATATTGGTAACAAGTAAATGATTTGATAGGACCTTTAAGAGGCGCCTCGCATAGCAATGAAGGAGTCTGTCATTTTTGTCACATATGAGAGATGTTAAGCAGTTAATACCAGGCTATTAGTCACTATTTTAATAACTCCCACTATGAAGCATAAGGAGATAGTAGCAAAATCCAATACAGGCTGCCGCAACACCATGCTGATTTTCATTAAATTTGTTCAAAGGGGACCCAGCATGGAATTATTAAACTACTTTCATAGGCAGATGACTAAAGAGGCTTGTCTATTTATAGAGATCACACTCAATCTTTATTTTCATACACACATGGGCGGCTGCCAGCTTTAAAAATCCAACAACGATTCCCCAATTTCTAAGCGCTGATAAACATAAAACACAGAATGCAACAAAATGCCTAGTGTGCAGAATAAAAGGGGGAAATCATATTTTTATCAAAGAGTCGTTTTTCCTTATTTAAATGGCTTTGATGCTTCGATCCCGGATTTGCATTAGCACCAGGCGATCATGGCATTTAACATTATTATTATTATTACTCTTTTCTTACAGAATTTCCTTCTGCTTGATCATTGAAAAGTCATAGAATAAATGTTTAATTAATAACATTTAGAGAAATAATGACTGAATAGAAGCTAGGGTTCGCCCGTGGTTGCACAACAGTGCTAGATAACAATATGGCCAGACCGGTACAAAATTAAAACTGTAATTTTCTTTTAATGAAGTGTAATTGTTTTTTTGGATACATATTGATGAAGCAATTTAATCCACAATAAATTAAAAATGATATGCAAATATATAAATTCTTGAACTCAATTCTAATCTCCAGGATATCGACAATGTGATAACACCTGGATACCTTTTGATTAAATATAAGGGTGTTATTTGTGTATTAATTAAAGGGTACTCTAACTTAAATTGAAGATTAAAATTATTTTAATTGTATTTGATTTTAAATCACACAATATTTCTTATTGTTTTATTTAATCTCCATCTACCATAGTTTTCAAGACGCACTTCCCCCAAAAAAATTTTCAAGAGAAAAGTGGGGGTGCATCTTATAGTCTGGATGTACCTGTTGTGGCTTTGGGGGACTGATAGTGGGGCAGCATCACAGGAAGGAGGAGCAGGGTTACAGGAGGCTGGAGCAGGCATGTTCCCGCTATTTAGGAGTATGAATATGCACTGTTCCCCATGCCTATAATTTCCCACCCATCTCTCTGCACTGAAGCCAACAACAAGAAGTAGATGGGATTATGGGTGCAAAGAGCAGTGACAATGCACTGTGCACCTACAGTCTGACTGTTTTCAATAAAATATCACCAGGACAGCACATGCACAGACCACGAATCTCTGGCGCCATTTTATTGAAGGAAGTCTGTGGAATCCTCTCGTCTCTACCAAAGTGGCACCAGCAGCAGTACTTGCATGGTCACATTTTAAAGTCTAGTCTAATCTAACTAGACTTCAGGATGTGACCTTGTATGCGCTGCCACTGGCACTATTTTGGTAAAGTCCTGAAGATTCTACAGACTACAATACAATGGCGCCAGAGATCACGGTTTGTACATGTGCTGTCCCCAGTTGCCATTTTATTGAAGACAGTAAAACCGCAGAAGCACAATGCATATTCACGGATCCCTAAACCTATAATCTCATGTATGAGTGTGGCGCCCTGCATCCACAGGTACCCACAGGCCTTCCAAGAACACAGGTGAAAATCCACAGCAAGTACACCAGTACATCCAACACCTTCCACCCCAGCACAGTAGGGGGAGCTCCACTTGCTGCCCTTAGGCAAGATCCCCTATAAATACTGATGTTGGGGAGGAGATAGTCAGAGTGTGCAGACGCTAGGAGAGCTGCGGATATGTCCTGGTGATCGGTGCCGTGGTAGGCCTGAACCGATGACCCTAAACAACCTCTGAGGAGTCCTGCCAAGCCAAGAGTGGGTATTCAAGGCAAGGAGAGGAAAGAGGAGGAAAAGTGGGGACCAAGGAGCCAGAGTAGGTTTGCCCTTCTGCAGTAGAGCTTGACACCCAGCAGAGAACCCGACAAACCGCGGAGACTTCAGTCACCCAGTCACCTGCTAATTACCGTTCAGGGAGCCAGACACCGTGGGTAGAGAAGCAGAGGTAGTCACCATAGGTTGCCCATCGACAGCGTAGGTGGAGAGAGAGAGAGAGAGTAGTGGAGGCCAGCCAAGTTTTACACGCGGCAGGGCTTCAACACAGGGAAAAGAGAACATGGAGGCCTTACACCCACTTGCTGTGGAAATTCAACTGTGTTTCCTGGTCACCCGACAGTGTTCCGGACTTTTACCTGATATACCACCAGTAAAATGTAAAGACACATTCAAAAGCGTGTGTGTGCATTCTTCACCCCTGTCCCCGATACCCGCAGAGACTATCCCATTAACCCACAACCTGGCCAAACCCTAGCTCTATCCCTCAAAATCAACACTGCCCCGAAGGATTAGCTCTACCTGTAGGGAGCTGCTCCACCCCAGCCGTAATACCACCACCCTCCAGAGGACTGTGGTGGCGCTGGTGTCTAGTCACCAGGCACTAAAGGTGGTGTCACGTGATAAAGACTAAAACCCTTAATTGGCAACTGTCTTGCCCCTCGGGGCCACGGGTCTGGACACGCCACCAATGAAATCCCCCACCAAAGCTGAGGGCCCAGATATCCGAGTTCCCATACCCTGGGGCGGTACATGAGGACCAGCAAATATTCCAACAGCTGACATTGGTATATGTGGGCATGCATGGGAGTGAAGTCATATGTTGCCTCATTTAAGGGTGAAATCAGTTGCTGGTATCAGAGAAGGATACTACACATCTGAGTAAGTTAGTTGAGGGGTCTAGTTACAAATTCAGGGCTCTTGTGGGGGGGTTTCCATTGTTTAGGCCCATCAAGGGCTCTACAAACACGGCATGGTGTCAGCTAATAATTGGTGTCAATCTTGCATTTGAAAAGTAAATGGTGCTCCTTCTGAGCCCTGCTATGCGCCCAAACAGTAGTTTTTCACTACATATAGTGTTGTGTGTACTCAAGACAAATTGTAAAACATATTTTGTCATCCATCTTCTACTGTTAACCTTGTAAAAATGCAAAATCTATTCGCTAAAGTAACAATTTTGAGGAGAAAATTAAAATTTTAATTCTTTTCCTTCCACATGGCTTTACTCCTTGTGAAGCACCTGAAGAGTTAATAAACTTCTTGAATGTGGTGTTAAGCAGCTTGAGGGGTGCAGTTTTTAGAATGAAACCATTTTTGGGTATTTTCTGTCAGATACTGCTCTTAGAGTCATTTTAACCCCTTCCCCAAAGTCTTTAAATATATCCCCGGCACACAATAAAAGAGAGATGATTATTCTTTTTGTGTTTTTTATTTTTGAAGGTGAAAAACAGGTTGTATCACACAACGTTTCGGCTCCAGTTGAGCCTTTCTCAAGTGAGTCTTCTGTATATATAGAAAGGGGGTTTGTGGTTCAGTTCCCACATGAGCAACTGCTCAGGCCAGTACCCTGTTTGAGGTACTCAGCATATGACTCCGTCCTTTGTGTCAGTGCAGCAGCATGGTGGCTGGTCTGGGTGGATGGACAGGAACTGAACCACAAACCCCCTTTCTATATATACAGAAGACTCACTTGAGAAAGGCTCAACTGGAGCCGAAACGTTGTGTGATACAACCTGTTTTTCACCTTCAAAAATAAAAAACACAAAAAGAATAATCATCTCTCTTTTATTGTGTGCCGGGGATATATTTAAAGACTTTGTGGCCTATTTTTCCCTTGTGCACCTAAACGGTGGTCGAGCTATACTATATGCTCTCTGATTTAACCCCTTCCCGACACATGTCTCAGCGTGTGAGATATGTGTGTGCGTGGATATGTGTGTGCATGAATATGTGCGTGCGTGGATGTCAGCGTGCATGGATGTCAGCGTGCGTGTGTGGCATGGATGTGCGTGCGTGGATGTCAGCATGCATGGATGTGCGTGCATGAATGTCACCATGCGAGGATGTCACCGCGGATGTGTGTGGATGTGGATGTGCGTGCGTGGATGTGCATGGATGTGTTCGTGCGTGGATAACTTTGTGGATGTGTGTGGATATGTGGGTGCGTGGATGTGCGTGTGTGGATGTCAGCGTGCGTGAGTGGATATGTGCGTGAGTGGATATGTGCGTGCGTGGATGTCAGCGTGCGTGGATGCGTATGTGGATGTGCATGGATATGTGCGTGGATGTGCGTGTGTGGATGTCAGCGTGCGTGAATGTGTGTGTGCGTGGATGCATATGTGGAAATACGTGAGTGGATATGTGCGTGCGTGGATGTCAGCGTGCGTGGATGTCAGCGTGCGTGGATGCGTATGTGGATGTGCGTGCGTGGATGTGCGTGATTGTGTGTGTGCATGGATGCATATGTGGAAGTGCGTGAGTGGATATGTGCGTGCGTGGATGTCAGCATGCATGGATGTCAGATTGCATGGATGGACGTCCGCGTGCGTGGATGTGGATGTGCATGCGTGAATGTGTGCGTGCGTGGATGATGGGTGCATGGGTGGATGGATGGGTGCAACAAGGGATCAAGTGTCCTCTTGTTGTAGTCTCTGGGATCATAGTCATGGTGCACTGTATGACAGATCATTGTCAAACTGTGCACCATATCTGTGACCTCAGAGACTGTAGGAAGAGGACACTTGATCCCTTGCTGTAGTCTCTGGATTGAGCAGAGGCGATCGAGCGTCGTGGGACCTTCGTTGTGGACTTCGTCAGAGGCGATCGAGCGTCGTGGGACCTTCGTTATGGACTACGTCGGATCTCTTAATAATAAAGATGGAGTCTGAATTTTGTTTGTGTTTTTTTTCCAAATAAAAATATTTTTCTCTGTGTGTATTTATTGACTACTTACCAGAGATTCCTAATGGCGGGTCTAACATTGGCCCAATATTATGAATCTCGGGCTTAGTGCCAGCTGACAATAAAAAGCTGGCATTAACCCCTATATTACCCAGTTTGCCACCGCACCAGGGCAACTGGAAGAGCATGGGTACAGCGCCAGAAAGTGGTGCTTCAATGAATGCGCCATTTTCTGGGGCGGCTGCGGGCTGCAATTCGCAGCATGGGGGGCCCAGAACGCTTGGAACCTTTCCATGCTGAGGATTCTAGCCCCCAGCTGCCTAGTTGTACCTGGCTGGGCCAAAAATATGGCGGAGCCCCACGCCATTTTTTTTCTAGAATTTGTTCTATAAATAAAAAAAAATGGGCTTCGCTGTATTTTTGGTTGCAGCCAGGTACAACGAGGCAGCTAGGGGTTGCTGGCAGTCTGTAGCTGCCAAGTTGTACCTGGCTGGACCAAAAATATGGCGGAGCCCCAAGCAATTTTTTTTTCTAGAATTTGTTCTAAAAATAAAAAAAAATGGCTTCGCTGTATTTTTGGTTGCAGCCAGGTACAATGAGGCAGCTGGGGGTTGCTGGCAGTCTGACTGCCAAGTTGTACCTGGCTGGACCAAAAATATGCGCGAGCCCACGCAATCTTTTTTTCTAGAATTTGTTCTAGAAATAAAATAAAAGGCCTTTGCTGTATTTTTGGTAGCCAGCCAGGTACAACTTGGCAGCTGGCTGACTGGAATCCTCAGCGTGGAGAGACCCAAATGTTGTGGGTCCCCCACGCTGCAAATTGCAACCCACAGCCACCCAAGAAAATAGCGCATTCATTAGAGGCGGCATTTTCTGGTGCTGTACCCCAACTCTTCCAGTTGCCCTTGTGCTGGTGGCACACGGGTTCTCCATATGCGACATGGTGTCCGCTAACAATTTCAATGGAAAATTAGCTCCAATTGTTAGCGGAAACCATGTCTCAGCACAAGTGACCCCATTTTGGAAACTAGACCCCCTAAGGAACTTATCTAGATACATAGTGAGCACTTTGAACACACATGTGCTTCACAAATTAGTCCATAAAAGGGAAAAAGAATATTTTTTGTGAAAAAAAAGTAATTTTTCATTTTTACGGATCAATTTGTGAAGCACCTGGGGCTTCAAAGTGCTTACTAATGCAGTTCCCAAAATGGGGTCACTTGTGGGGGAGATGAATCTAATGAAGTGAGCACTTTGAACTTCCCAGATGCTTCAGAAATTCATCCATAAGAAATGAAAAAGCACTTTTTTTTTCCACAAAAAAATTTTTTTTTAATTTTTTATACGGATCAATTTGTGAAGCATATGGGGGTTCAAAGTGCTCACTATGCATCTAGATATGTTCCTTTGGGGGTCTAGTTTCCAAAATGGGGTCACTTGTGGGGGAGCTCCAGTGTGGAGACACACAGGGACCCTCCAAACTCGACATGGTGTCCGCTAACAATTTGAGCTCATTTTCCATTCAAATTGTTAGCGGACACCATGTCGCGTTTGGAGGGTCCCTGTGTGTCTCACATGAGCTCCCACAATACCCCATTTTGGAACTGACCCCTAAAAAACGATCTAGATGCATAGTGACATTAACTCCACATGCTTCACAAATTCATCATAAATGAAAAAAAATTTTCACAAGAAATTTCTTTTTGCCTACATTTTTTCAGTTTCACATGGGTAACAGGATAAAATGCATCCTAAAATTTGTTGGGCAATTTCTCCTGAGTACACCAATACTTTATATGTGGTCATAAACCACTGTTTGGACGCACGGCAGGACTCAGAAGTGAAGGAGCGCCATTTACTTTTTGAACGGAAAATTGGCTCCAAAATTCAAATTGCGCTCCTTCCCTTCTGAGCCCTGCCGTGCGCCAAGACAGTGGTTTATGACCATATATAGGTGTCGGTGTACTCAGGAGAAATTGCCCAACAAATTTTAGGATGCATTTTATCCTGTTACCCATGTGAAAATGAAAAAATTGAGGCTAAAAAACATTTTTGTTACAAAAATTAAAATGCCCATTTTTTCCTTCAACTTTATTTTAGTTCCTATAAAGCACCTGCAGGTTAATAATCTTCTTGAATATAGTTTTGAGTAGCTTGAGGGGTGCAGTTTTTGAAATGGTGTCACTTTTGGGTGTTTTCTGTCATTTAAACCCCTCAAAGGGACTTCAAATGTGATCTGGCCCCTAAAAAAATGGTTTTGTAAATTTTGCTGGAAAAATGAATAATTGCTGATGAACTTTGAACCCTTATAACGTCCTACCAAAATTTTTTTTTCTTCCAAAATTGTGCTGATGTAAAGTAGACATGTGGGAAATGTTATTTATTAACTATTTTGTGGCACATAACTCTCTGGTTTAGCAGAATAAAAAGTAAAAATTTGAAAATTGCAAAGTTTTCCAAATTTTTGCCAAATTTTTGATTTTTTCACTAATAAACGCAAACATTATTGATCTAAATGTAATACTAACATGAAGCCCAATATGTCACGAAAAAACAATCTCAGAATCGCTCGGATCCAATGAAGCGTTCCAGAGATATTACCTCATAAAGGGACACTGGTCAGAATTGACAAAAATGCTTCGGTCTTTAGGGTCAAAATAGGCTCGGTCATGAAGGGGTTAAACGTGATGTGGTCCCTAAAAAAAATTGTTTTGTAATATTTTGTTGGAAAAATGAGAAATTGCTGATTAGATTTTAACCCTTCTAACTCCCCAAAAATATGTTTCAAAAATTGTGCTGATATAAAGAAGGCATGTGGTAAATGTTATTTATTAACAATTTTGTGTTACATAACTCTGGCTTAAGGGTCCAAACATTCAAAGTTTGAAAATTGCTAAATTTTCTGATATTTTTACAGATTAACACAAATCATAACAACCAAATTTTACCACTAACATAAAGTACAATGTATCATGAAAAAAACATTCTAAGAATTACTGGGATATGCTAAAGTGTTCCAAATTTCTTATGACATAAAATGACACTGGTCAGAATTGTAAAATTTGGCCTGGTCAGGAAGGTGAAAACAGGCAGGGTGAGCACTTGTTGCCAGAAAAATAGATCCATTGATGTGTTCCAGAGTTATTACATCATAATATGGCATTGGTCAAAATGAAATAAAAAGCCTGTTCATGAAGGTGAAAACAGGCTTTGGAGAGAAAGCTGTACCCCTTTAAGTGCTTCAAAGGAATTAAAGCAATGTGGAAGGCAAAAAAACATTTTACTCTTTCCCACAGTAATATTGCTTTAGCTACAAATTTTGTGTTTTCACAAGGATAACAGGAAAAAGTGGATCATACATCTTGTTGTGCAATTTCTACTGAGTACGCTGATACCCCATATGTGGTGAAAAACTACTGTTTGGGTACATAGCAGGGCTTCAAAGGGAAAGAGCCCTATTTGACTTTTGGAATGCAAAATTTTTGGAACAGGTAGCAGCAACTTGTCATGCTTTTGCAGCCCTTGATGTGCCTAAATATGGGAAACTCTCCACAAGAGACTCCATTTTCAAAACTACACCCCTCAGGAAATTTATCTAGATTTTTGGTGAGCAACTTGAACACACAGGTGCTTCACATAATTTTAAAACATTGAGCCGTGGAAATGAGATAATAAAGTTTTTCCACAAAAGTTTCTTTAGTCCAAAATGTTTTATTTTCACAAGGATAAAAGAAGAAAATGTATAATTCAATTTGTTGCATAATTTTTCCTGAGTATACAGATACCCCATATGTGGTGGAAAACTACTGTTTGGGCGCATAGTGGGGCTTGGAATAAAAGGAGCGCCATTTAACTTTTGGAGCGCAAAATTGGCTGGAATTGATAGAGGACAAAAGGGGAAAATAGATTGAACAATGTGAAGTGCAATTTCTCCTAAATACACCAATGCCCCATGTGTGATGGAAAACAATGTTATGTTTGCAGAGCCATTGATTTGTCTAAACAGTGGTAGTCCCCCACAAGTAATCCCATTTTTGTCAATTTGATGAAGCCCCTGAGGGATCTATTCACTGTATTGAGGCAGCAGAGTTAATCTGGACTTTGGTTAATGCTCAGCGTTGTCCTTTTCAGACGTGCACAAACCTGGTTGACCATGATTTTATGAAAGCTTAAAAAGATAGACACTGCCCAACCATAGGTACATGCAGTCCAAAATGATTCCATCTGCCTCATTATAGTGAATTTTCTGTTGGGTTTCTGTGTGAGGCTAAAGCCCCATTTGCGTTGAACTTGTGTTAGTCCAATGGGATAAAAACACACATTGCACTCGGATCAATGTTAAAAAATCAGTCAGGTCAGATTGGTAACTTGTTCCTCTGCTGAACTTGAATTGCATACAAAAAAGCAGCATGCTGTGATTGCACGCGTATATCGCATGTGGGTGGCCAATGGAAATCTATATGCGAGAAAAAAACGTAATGCATGAACACATCATTCGAGTGGTGTGTGAGAAATACACACACATATTGGCATTTACAAATTTCACTTGATGCAAATGAAAAGGGTTTTTCCACTGCTTAAAATGCTTGAGAGAAAAATGCATTACTTACGGAGAGCACTGGGATTCAAAATCGCCTACTTCCATCACACTTGCACCACACTTAGGGATGGGCGAATCTACTCGCTAGGACTCGTTACTCGGCGAGTAGTAAGGGACTCGCAGGACTCGGTACTCTGCGAGTTTCCCAGTGATTACTCGCACGAGTCCAATGCAAATCAATATCAATCCTAGTTTTGTCAGAAACGCTGACAAAACTAGGATTGCCATTGTTTACATTAGACTCAGCTACTGTGCCAGTGATAGCAGGGAAACTCGCAAAGTAACTGCTGTTTCTTTGCAAGCCGAGTCCAGCTGTCTTCTCTGTGCAGCTCCAGGGTCCTAGAGCCTGCCTGCTGCCTGATGTAGCAGTGCTGAGATTGTTCTCAGTCTGCTCATTCCCTGTGCATAGACATCTATATTTATGCACAGGGGATGTAGCAAGAGGACATCGCGTTTTGGACTGCGTCGGACGGAAGAGGATTTTTTTAATTAAAGATGGAGTCCCTAATGGCTTTTTTTTTTATTTCAAATAAAAAATTTTCTCTGTGTTGTGTTTTTTTAACCCTTTATTGGAGATTCTTAGTGGCTGGGTCAAACGTGGCATGACATTAAGAATCTCGGGCTTAATACCAGCTTGTATAACAAAGCTGGTATTAACCCCTTTATTACCCAGCGTGCCACCGCCACCAGGGCCGCTGGAAGAGCGGGGTTCAGCGCCAGAGGATGGCGCTTCAATGAACGCGCCATCTTCTGGGGCGGCTGCGGGCTGCAATTTGCAGCGGGGGGTGCCCAGAAAGCTTGGGCATCCCTGCGCTGCGGATTCCAGCCCCCAGCTGCTTAGCTGTACCTGGCTAGACATAGAAATTGCGCGGAGCCCCACGCATTTTTTTTTTTATTATTTAATGAATTTCAGAGTCAGAGGCTCAGAGTCAGAGTCTCGGAGTCGGAGTCTCCTCAGAGTCGGAGTCTCAGAGTCGGAGTCTCAGAGTCGGAGTCGCCTCAGAGTCGGAGTCATCTCGGAGTCGGAGTCGTCTCGGAGTCGGAGTCGTCTCGGAGTCGGAGTCGTCTCGGAGTCGAGTCGGAGTCAGAGTCGTCTCGGAGTCGGAGTCGTCTCGGAGTCGGAGTCGGAGTCGTCTCGGAGTCGGAGTCGTCTCGGAGTCGAGTCGGAGTCATCTCGGAGTCGAGTCGGAGTCGGAGTCGTCTTGGAGTCGTCTCGGAGTCGGAGTCGTCTCGGAGTCGTCTCGGAGTCGGAGTTGTCTCGGAGTCGAGTCGGAGTCGGAGTCGTCTCGGAGTCGGAGTCGTCTCGGAGTCGGAGTAAAAAAAATGCGTGGGGCTCCGCGCAATTTCTATGTCTAGCCAGGTACAGCTAAGCAGCTGGGGGCTGGAATCCGCAGCGCAGGGATGCCCAAGCGTTCATTGAAGCGCCATCCTCTGGCGCTGAACCCCGCTCTTCCAGCGGCCCTGGTGGCGGTGGCACGCTGGGTAATAGAGGTTAGGGCCAGCTTTGTATTATCAGCTGGCCCTAAGCCCGAAATTTATGGCGGTCACGCCAATATTAGACATGACCGCCATGAATTTCTATTAAATTGTTTTAAAAAAAACACAACACAGAGAAATTTTTTTATTAGAAATAAAAAAAAAAGCCATTAGGGACTCCATCTTTAATTAAAAAAATCCTCTTCCGTCCGACGCAGTCCAAAACGCGATGTCCTCTCTGCTACATCCCCTGTGTATAGATATAGATGTCTATGCACAGGGAATGAGCAGACTGAGAACAATCTCAGCACTGCTACATCATCTCTGTGCACAGACATTCATGTCTGTACACAGGGAATGAGCAGACTGAGAACAATCTCAGCACTGCTACATCAGGCAGCAGGCAGGCTCTAGGACCCTGGAGCTGCACAGAGCAGACAGGACTCTTCTCTTATCTGTGCGAGTTTCCCAGTGATTACTTACAAAGTAAACGAGTCCAATGCAAATAAATGACAAAACTAGGATTGCTTCAGGCTGAAGCTTCCGAGACACATCTGCAATTTGTAAATCTCACACTACTCGCTATTACTCGCTTCCCCATTCATTAACATTGGACTCGCTAGACTCGCAACGAGTAGCGAGTCCTGGGCTCGGACTCGCTAGAGTCAAGCGATTCCGAGTAATTTAGGATTCGCCCATCACTAACCACACTCGCACCACACTTGCATGACCATACAAAAAGCACTTGTATGACTGTCATGCATTAAATTTGCTCCGATTACACATACACTAGTGTGCCTCTACCCTGAATCAGACACTTAAATATACAGAGATTTATATGTAAACCCTGATGTAAGTGCTTAGCGTAGAACTCAGGATAAATGTGAATTGGGCCTGTCTGAGATTTTTGGGAGGAAGAAAGAATAAATCAACAGCAGGTAAATAATTACTTTTATTTATTTTATGCTATTTACTGTATAGTACAAGTGATTAAATGGCTTTAAAATTTAGGTTGGTATAATCACTCTACCAGATTTATATATTTTTTTTACATTTGGCTTGCTATCACACACTAAAACCTTTTTTTAAACGAAAAAAACTTTTGGCATCACCCTTTTTTGAGAGCTATAAGATTTCGAGATTTCTGCTCACAGAGTCATGTGAGGGCTTGTTTATTGCAGCATGAGTAAACGTTTTTATTCGTACCATTTTCGTTCACCTACCATTTTTCAATCTTTTTTATTCCAATTTTTGTGAGGCAGAATAAACAAGAAGCAGTTAGGAAATTTTTGTTTTGTTATGTTTTTACAACTTTTAACATGTGATAGAAGTTACAGTGCCTTGTGAAAGTATTCGGCCCCCTTGAACTTTTCAACGTTTTGCAACATTTCAGGCTTCAAACATAAAGATATAAATTCAAATTTTTTTATGAACAATCAACAACAAGTGGGACACAATCGTGAAGTGGAATGAAATCTTATTGGATATTTCAAACTTTTTTAACAAATTGAAAACTGAAAAGTGCGGCATGCAATATTATTCAGCCCCTATACTTTCAGTGCATCAAACTCACTCCAGAAGTTCAGTGAGGATTTCTGAATGATCCAATGTTGTCCTAAATGACTGGTAATGATAAATAGAATCCACCTGTGTGTAAATAAGTCTCCATATGGTTCTGTTTCAAGTGCAGAAAGCTTCATGAAGACCAAGGAACACACCAGACAGGTCCGAGATACTTATATATAAATAGGGACACACGATCAAACATCCCACAGTTTGCAAAAACAAGTTATTTTTAATGATAAGTAAAAACAGGGGGTTACAACCACAGTAAAAGCAGCATTATGGCAGGCTGCACCACTGACACACACAAGATATATGTGAGATTGTATCAATGCATGAGGTCATGCCAGAGGAAAAAAAAAAAGGGCCGAGATACTGTTGTGGCAAAGTTTAAAGCTGGATTTGGATACAAAAAGATTTTCCAAGTTTTAAACACCTCAAGGAGCACTGTGCAAGTGATCATATTGAAATGGAAGAAGTATCAGACCAATGCAAATCTACCAAGACCGGCCGTCCCTCTAAACTTTCATCTCGAACAAGGAGAAGACTGATCAGAGATGCAGCCAAAAGGTCCATGATCACTCTGGATAAACTGCAGAGATCTACAGCTGAGGTGGGAGAGTCTATCCACAGGACAACAATCAGTCGTACACTGACACAAATCTGGCCTTTATGAAAGAGTTGGAAAGAAGAAAGCAATTTCTCAAAGCATATCCATAAAAAGGTCTCATTTGAAGTTTGCCACAAGCCACCTGGGAGACACACCAAACATGTGGAATAAGGTGCTCTGTCAGATGAAACCAAAATTGAAATTTTTGGGCACAATGCAAAATGATATGTTTCACGTAAAAGCAACACAGCTCATCACCCTCAAAACACCATCCCCACTGTCAACATGGGGTGTCAGCATCATAGTTTGGACCTGCTTTTCTTCAGCAGGGACAGGGAAGATGGGTAAAATTGATGAGAAGATGGACGGAGCCAAATACAGGACCATTCTGGAAGAAAACCTGTTGGAATCTGCAAAAGACCTGAGACTGTGACGGAGATTTATCTTCCAACAATACAATGATCCCAAACATAAAGCAAAATCTACAATGGAATGGATCAAAAATAAACGTATCCATGTGTTAGAATGGCCAAGTCAAAGTCCAGACCTGAATCCAATTGAGAATCTGTGGAAAGAGCTGAAAACTGCTGTTCACAAACGCTCTCCAACCAACCTCACTGAGCTCAAGTTGTTTTGCAAGGAAGAATGGGCAAGAATTTCAGTCTCTCGATGTGCAAAACTGATAGAGACCCATACCCCAAGTGACTTGCAGCTGTAATCGCAGCAAGAGGTGGCGCTACAAAGTAGTAACTCAAGGGGGCTGAATAATATTACACACCCCGCTTTTCAGTTTTTTATTCATTAAAAAAGTTTAAAATATCCAATAAATTTAATTCCCTTCACGATTGTGTACCACTTGTTGTTGATTCTTCACAAAAAAATTATAATTTATATCTTTATGTTTGAAGCCTGAAATGTGGCAAAAAGTTGAAGAGTTCAAGGAGGCCAAATACTTTCACAAGGCACTGTATAATTAGACCAATACCACATTTATGTAATTTTTTATGATTTCCTGCTTTTGCACAATAAAAACTATTTTATGGAATAGAGAATTGCTTTTGCATTGGTCTATTCTGAGAGCTGTAGCTTTTATTTTGCTGAAAGGGCTATTTGGTAGCTTGTTTTTTGGGGACAAGGTGACAGTTTCAGCAATACCATTTTAATTTATGCGCAGCTTTTTTATTGTGTTTTATTCTACTTTATCTTCCATTTTTTTTACCATGTTTTCAAATATTTTTCTTTGCTGTATTCACTTAAAGAGTTAAATAGTGTGGTAGTTTTACAAATTGTTTTGTTCAGGATATGGCAATTTCAAATATGTGTACTTTTTTTTATTTTTGTTTACACATAAATATAGGTGTTTTTTCGTATAACATTTTTCCTTTTTTGTTGATTTTGGGAGGGTTAAAAATATTTTTTTAATTTCTTTTTTTTTTTGTACTCTGGTACATTAACTTTTATTAGTCTGATCACTTGTATAATGCATTGCCATGCACTTGCATGGTAACACAATACTCCCCTGTCAGTGTGACACTGAGAGAAAGCCTCTTAGACCATAGTCTAACAGACCACCATAGCCAGAGTTCATTTTTGACCTTGTGCTTCCGCTGCAAACCTCAGGAAACCATGATAATGTTGCGGGGGTCTCAATCCGGTGGGAGAGGGAGCGCACTCCTTCTCTCTGCCTCCAAAATTCTTTAATCATTGTGGCATTTAGTGGGTTATACAGCCAGGTGTTCTGCAGGCAACGTCCCTGGTTGTGACAGCCGGAGTTCGGTTAGCATTTAAACCTAGCTGCTGTCAGAGGTCATGCGGACACAGCACCTGTGCCCTATATGATACCCTTATGTGATAAGTTGGGACTCACTTCCAGACCATGATGTACGGGTACGTCAAAGGATGTGAAAGTGTTTCTCTGAGAAATGGGGAAAATAAAAAAATAAAATGTTTTTAAATAATAAACTTTTAAAAAAATATATTTTTTTAAAAAGGTGTTCTTTATGGAATGCACTCTGTCAGGATTTTAAAGAAGTCACCTTCCATCCAGCACTGTGCACCTGTGGCGCCCCTGCGTTCAGGAGGCCACAAAGGGAACTGCAGCCAGGAAGGTAGGAAAGACAGTTGAACACCAACACCCTCACAGCCCACACAACCCACACAGCAGTACAAAGCAGCACCCAACCCGGAGCCTGGGAACTCTAGGAAGGCAAGGGGTGGTGGGTTTAGAGACAGTGGGTGGGCCAACACGTAAGTCAGGTGACAGAGGGTAGATATAGAGCAGGGGGAGGAGAAAGGAGTTAGTAGGCCGGTGTAGGTGCAAAGACAGAAGCACATATCTTGGAAGAGTGGGGTGTAAGGAGCGCAGAATCTGGAGAGCAATGCGAGCCACAGAGAGAAAGCCTATCTGGAGCCAGCACCCCAGGAGTGTGAGTGATGAGAGGACCAGTGATACTGGGCCCTAGAACCACGGCTGAGACGGCAGACTGCAGGCGGAGTAGCCCTCCTATTGAACCCCAAGACACAGTTAGAGAGAGCCTGGTAGAGCCTCACCATTGAGGACTATTGGAGGCTAGGGTGAGAGTAGAGTGTCGGCTGTAGAGGGGACCGCAGATTTACCCGGCATCCCCAGACAACCAACGGGGGACCTCAGCTACACGTTAGGGTCCCTACCCCAAAGGACAGGCAGCTCAGTGGCAACCCAGAGGGCTCACATGAGTCCGAGCCACCGCCATACTGTCCAGAGTCATGCACACCAACTGAACAAGAGAGAGAGAGAACAGAGAGCCTGGAAAGGACAGAGAGACAGAGTGAGGGGTCATAGAAGGAGCAACCTGGCTGCAGGGAGTAAAGGAACCCGGATGGGAGAGTTATGCCCGTGTAGAGACTGTAAGATCTGAGTTGTGAACTGTAACTGTAACTGTGAGCTGTACTTGAGAAGTTTAAGAAGTAAACACGGTGAACCCTGACTCCGACTCCCTCGTATGTTTCTGCCTGCATATGATTCCCTCCACACAGGTCTGAGCAGACCCCCGCCTGGAGAGCCACAGCTTGCCGGCTCCAACACTGGAGGAGGATTCCTGCAGCATCTGGACAGTAAGTGCATTGCACCCAGCACAAGCTTGCACCATACCCTACACAATAGACTTAACCATCACTGCCCCGGGGAACTCAGTTCTGCCCACGGAGAACTATTCCATCCAAGATGCCATTACATCATCCCCGGAGGTTCTGCGGCAGTGGTGGCCCCACTACTGGCCACATACTGTGGGTGGCGTCATGACTGACATTATCCCCTGTAAATAATTCCCTTTTCACTGCCAGGCCCGGGACACGGTCCGGACCAGGACCACCCGTGACATCACCAGTAGCAACCCCCGGTCCGGCACCGAGTACCCCGTCCCAGTGGGCTCGACACACCCATTCTAGGACAGATTGTATGAAGAAAGAGACAGATTCACTAAAGCTGCCAGGCTGACTCAGATAGATGCTCATTCTCAGACAGCTAAAGAAACATGGCTATATTTTCCTTTAGTCCATACCAATCAATGTCCTGTCAGATTATCAGATCAGTGGGATGCACTGCATGATATAAGAAGGGACGCTGCTCTTACCATATATACTGTATGTCTTCATGAAGCCCATCCTGCTGTATGTCCTGTAGGACAGGTGTACACTAATTTATGGGAGTAGTGATTTTGAAAATCCTGACAGCACAAGATAAAGCATAACTTTTGGCTGAATAAAAGCAATTTGAAAAAAATATATATATATATTTAAAAATATGTTTTTTTTAAATTTTATAACCATTCTCGGAAAACCCCTTTAATCAATATTTCCCGAATCTGAAATTCAAGCTTTGTGATCCATTTCAAAGTTCGCGCCACCTTTGTGATCGTATTTTTTTCTGTATAGAACAGCATCACCTAGATCACTTTTTCTTGATTACAATGTTTAAATGGGTGCTTGTAGCAAAATATCAAAGTTATAAATGTTGAAATTCAAATGTATTCACAATTGTATGAGATTTTAAGTGAAATTCTATATATTTGCATTCATTTGTATCTTGTGTTAAACCACATGTCATATATATTTCTGTACAAAGTGAACAAATATTAAAACACCATAAAACAGCTTTTATGGCCAATTATCATCAATACTTCCTTATGAATTTAAAAATGGCAATTATTTTGCTGGCAAAAAATAAAGTTAATCACTCAACACTTGATCCATCTTTTTTTCTTTTAAATCCACAACAAATGTATAGACTTTGTTGTTTGATGACTGAAGCTGCTGTTTACACCACCTGGCAAAATGAAATGGCACAATGAGCAAGGTAAATTGCCCCATTTGCAAACACGTTCTTTTCATAGCTTCGAATGTAATACTGCATTGGGCAACTAATGGCTGTAGGAAGCACTACCTAAATCATTTGCAGAAGCTAACGTGACACACAGCCTATATGAGCGTGCCATGAAGCCTTTGTCTGCCAGCTGGATCACATAGTCAGCTGCATTCAAATGCCTCAAATAAGAAGGCGGTAATTTCACAATACAGAAAGCAAAAGGCAAGTGGTCAAAGTAACCTAAAATTGATGCTGGTCTATGCTGGGCTTTGTGTGTCCCCCTAATATATGACATGTAATGAAAACGGAAAATGGATTGGGAAATGTTCTTCAATGGGCAGGAAAATGTGTGGCTATAATTTAAGGAGTATCTGCTCTTGGCATTTACCTAATCCACAGGCAGGAAAATATGTGGTGTATTCACAAGATAGATGCTTTAGCACAAGCTTTCGCAAAACATGTACAAAGCTCTTAGTGATAGGCAGGCAGATAATCATATGTTGGCTAGCTCCAAACCCTCGAGCCAGAAATGGGATATAAAGGCACCTAGTGCTTGTCCTGGAGAGTGTTTTGTGAGCTTTTAGAGCCATCACATATTATTGTTTACAGCTTTATTGGTGATTTATAACTAGTGATATACAATGCCTTGAAAAATTACTCATACCCAAAGAACTTTTCTACATTTTTTGACATTACACCCACAAACTTAAAGTGTAAATGTCATTTCATTGAGAAAAACAAAACAATGCTGCACTGGTTATTAATGATGAGTCATATAGCAGCAAAAATAATGCTTTGTTGTGCCATGTAAATGGAGTCCGTGGAGCCTCGATTAAGAGTCTCAAACACGGGGCTAGCCAGATATCCCTCCAGGGAAGGACCTAGCCCTGGGGTGGAATCTTTGCGGAGACCACCATAACCACCATTTAAGTGGACTATTAGTCATTATCCAACTCAGTTACGAGTTAAGGTACCGTCACACAGGGAGATATCGCCGGCGATGTTGCCGGCAACTGAGGGGCGTGGCCTAATAGTGGCGACATCGCCGGAGAGTTGCCTCGTGTGACAGGGCGATAATCAGGGGAAAAATCGCCTGAGTAACATCGCCAGGTTTCCCAACATTGTTGGGAAACCTGGCGATGTTGCTCAGGCGATCATGCCTGATCGCCCTGTGTAACGCGGCAACCTGCAATGTTGCGGGCGATTCCGCCTATCTACAACATTGCGAGTTATCGCTCGCTGGGTTGCTGGGCAACCCAGCGAGCGATAGCCACGGCAACTAGCCGGCGACATCGCCGGTAAGTTGCTCCGTCTGACATCTCCCCGACGATGTTGTCAGGGATGCGCGCTCCCGCGATCGCCGGCAACATCGCCGGCGATATCTCCCTGTGTGACGGTACCTTTAAGGATATGACAAGGGAATTAACAGAGCCAGGTATCCATCCACAGACAGCTGTTTCGGAGTATTGCCCCTCATCAGTGTGGAGTAGGATTCTGGCTAGGTGGGAGCAATGCCTGGTAGACCAACATCACAAAGCACTCACTGATCTCAGGGAGACCAGTCAAGGAAAACACTGCGGGCAGCCAGCTAAAGCACTCAAACACAGTGAAATCCATGATGCAATGCCCCCAGGGCCCCAGGGGAGCAATGCATCATGGATTTCACTGTGTAGATTCTCGTAGCAGCCACCCAGGACATTTCCTTTATAAGCAGGATTTTAATTGCACATAGGGCATTATCCCATACACATATCCAGACTGCAGACATGAGGTTTTAGATAGGACCCAGTAGAGTGAAAAAACCTTGGTAGCGGTTACTGGGCTTACAATGTCATGGCCATCACATTAACCAATTTTTCACATTTAACCCTAGAACGCATACCTGGGGCCTCGCAGGCCCGCCAGGTTACTTGTTTTCTATTTTCTGTAAAAGTACTTTAGTTTGAATTTTAAAATCTAGGTAATCCTCAGGTATATAGTTGTTAGTAATTTCCAGTTATTCATATATTTTTATGTTACAGACATTTCAGTATAACAACCTTTTTTTGGGACTACCCCATATTCACGCACCTGGGGCCTTTTAGGCCCGTACTAGGTTTACATCTGATATTCAGTCTTTTTGTCTGTATTGTTGCTGGGGAAGAACTTTTATGACTCTGGGAAGAGTGTGGATTCTGCATGACAACATGGTCATGTGATCTTGGAAGGGAGGCTCCCTCACAAAGTCATGTGTCTCTGACCTCATCACAGGTCTTTTTGTCCTAATTGCTGGAGCTTTGGAGGAAGAAGTCAGCTTTCTTTTGTCTGGAAATAGAAACTTTCTGAGCTCCAAAACCAGTGGCTTCTACTGCACTACAAGAAAGTGATCTGCTGGAGGTAAGAGGAGGTGGGCTGCACTTTACCTGCTTTAAAAACAGTTGAGTCCTGCACACAGGACTCAACTGTTTTTAATTAAGTAGCCTCTTGCCCAGCAAGAGATGGAGTTCCCCGCCCCTCTTTTGGGCCCTGCACACATATAGCCTCGTCGCCTTCAGCCCATGCCAGACACTGGTCCTGCTGGCTCCTGCTCACTGGTAAGCATTCACACTAGTCAGGTTTTTTAATACAACAGTTAGGACCGCGTCAGAGATGGGTACACTTTGAAGTTAGTGACGTGGCTTGAAATAACTTTTTTTGCGCAAAAAAACGGATGGACTAAGTACCCTGTATTTGTTACATTAATTTTTTATATTGCACTCGCATTTAATATTAATATTTTTACTGCAGTGTACTGTTGTTTTTGTCGCATTCAGCTTTTGTTTCCACTTTACCTGCTTTATATCGCTTGGTGTGCTGGGACCCTAACAAAGAGTCTTATCCTTAGCCTGATTGTAATCGTTTTCTTTTTTTCTTTTTAGTTTACTGGCATCTAAAATTACAATGGCACAGTCATTCCGCCAGCCTTAGCTGGGGTCACCAGGAGGTCAGATCCATTATGGATCCCCTCCTGGCGGACCCCAGCGCTACTGGGAATGCATCCTTACTTTGCAATTGTAAAATAAATTTTGAAAAGTATTTTTATTTGAGTTATTCCGTGTTATTTGCACACAGGCCTAAAAGGCCCCAGGTGCGTGAATATGGGGTAGTCCCAAAAAAAGGTTGTTATACCAAAATGCCTATAGCATAAAAATATATGAACAACTGGAAATTACTAACAACTATATACATGAGGAATACCTAGAGTTTCAAAATTCTAACTAAAGTAATTTTACAGAAAATAGAAAACAGGTAACCTGGCAGGCTTGCGAGGCCCCAGGTATGCGTCCGCCAGCCTTAGCTGGGGTCACCAGGAGGTCAGGTCCATTACGGAATCCCGTCCTGGCGGACTTTAGCGCTAGTGGGAATGCATCCTTACTTTGCGATAAACTTTGAAAAGTATTTTTTTTTAGTTATTCCATGATAATTGAAAACGGGCCTAAAAGGCCCCAGGTGCGTGAATGTGTAGATTTCTATGGGTATGCGTTCTAGGGTTAATCCTAGATAGCTTTCAGTAGCTTTCCAATATGATCTTGGTTCCTGTTCACACAATGCAATAATACATGTTAGCCATTTGTTTTTTCCTTTAAAGACATGAAGTGCTGGTGTGCAGCAGATTTCCGTTTAGTATTATATATTTTCATGCTACCACCCACCACTAGAGGTGTGCTCTCATATTGTTAGTATATATAGTATATAAAATAGTTTTTAAAACTATGAAAAAAACACCACAATAGTTCAAATCACCCCCTGGCCTGATAACAATTAAACAAACAAAAAAAAAATACAAATATTTGGTATCGCTGTATAAAATAAATTCATTTGATTGGTGGATGGTATAGTGAGAATAAAATCAAAATGTCAAAATATGGTTATTTGGTCACCACTAGGGATGAGCGAGTCTACTCGCTAGGACTCGTTACTCGGCGATTCTTAAGGGACTCGCTGGACTCGGAATCGGCGAGTCTTTTAGCGAATACTCGCTCAGTAACGAGTCCAAATCGGGCGTCGCTTTGCGGCCGGCGAGTCGGTTTGCGGCAGGCGGGCTGCTTCGCGGCTGGAGGAGGTAAGGTCAGCTTTGATAGCCCCCCCCGCTTTTCAAGGCCGCCGGGCCCGACAGCACCCCACCCCCCCCCCCCCCGCTTCTCAACCAGGGCCGGGGATACCTAACTGCCACCCAGGGAAGAGGCTCCAGCCAGCCCCTGAGTCCAATGCTCCGAATCCTAGCGAGTCTGCGATTCCGAGTCCTGTATTATCTATTCTGGACTCGCGAATCCATATTCCCTATTCTTTAACATTGGACTCGCTAGACTCGCCACGAGTACCGAGTCCTGGGCTCGGACTCGTGCGGGTCTAGCGATTCGAGTAATTTAGGACTCGCTCATCCCTAGTCACCACAATATTGCAATATAAAGCAATAACTGGCAATCAAAAAATCATATTAACCACAAAATGGTATCAGTAAATATATCAGCTCAGAGCGCAAAAGACTTGCCCAAAGTCAGCCCAGATCCTAAAAAATTAAAATGTTACAGTCACACAATATGGCAACTGAAGCAAAACATTTTATTTACAAATTTCTAAATTTTTATTTACCATGTAAATAAAAAAAAAAAATTACGGTAAATGTTTGGCGTCGACATACTCGTATTTGGAGAATCATGTTGCAGGTCAGTTTTACCATACAGTGAACATGGTAAAAGAAAAAAAAGAAAAAACAAGAAACTTTTTTGCTCTTTTTTGCACACTTGAAACTTTTTGCCTGTTTTCAAGTACATTATGTAATAAAATATTTGGAGACATTCAAAAGTACAACTCGTCCTGCAAAAAAAAAAAGGGTGGAGAAATAAAAAGTTATGGCTCTTGGAAAAAAGGAGAACAAAAAAAAAAAAGGAAAATCTCCCGGGTCTGAATGGGTTCAAATATGTAGAAAACCATTTATTAGCTCGTTTACATTTTCCAAATACTTGCTAAATGTCCCCTCAATATTAGTAAAATTTTAGTGCCCATAGTGTCACAAAAAAAGACACAAAAATCATTTTAATATGCAAATGAGAAAAATGATTAGAGGCGGTAAATGTGTTTGAACAATAAAACCCAAAAATGTGTCTGGTCAGGAATGGGTGAAAATGGTCATAAACAGCTGGTTAAGGAACAGTTGAATGGAAAATGACTGAATCCCATGCGTTGTTATAGAGGATACTGTACTCAGTGCCAGAGTATCTAAATTTATTTCTAATAAGTACTCTTCCTAATTAAATGAATGAAACTTGTCTATCTGCGATGCTTAACTTTTAATGAAGAGGGACCACAGTCTCTATCATAAGTCATGGATGTTAATTTGTATACAGGGCAATTACTGGCACCTGACTGCTGGGCTGAAATTAATTACTATGACACAATTTATGATTGTCTAGACTGTATTCATATAGAAACATAAGTTGTGAGTAAAAATAAATTGTCTTTCGGAACAGCAAGACATGTGGTACCCAAGCAGCTGGATGCTGCAGGCTCTTGCCAACTTGTTTTAGCTACAAATGCTGCATTAGATGTTTTGCATTGGAAATGGCATGTGTTTCACAATGGATCCAGATGACTGTTGCTCTGCATTATGTTAATATGTTGGCTTTTAGTGTATATCACAGGCACACTTTGTTTTACTGCTCTACAGAAGAGGATTAGATAGCAACAGAAAAGTTTCCTTAAACAATTTCCAAACAAAATGCTATTAAATAAACCATAAAACACCATTGAAATGTTTTCTTTAATATTAAAACATGTGTACATTATACGTTTGTATGCAAAATATTAAAAGGCTATTCTTAAAATAACAAGTTATCGCCTATCCTGAAATTGGGGCTTTGCAGCCCTATTTTGAATAGAATGGATGGCTGCAGTACCCCTAAAGGCCCCTTTACAAGTTTCAACATCGTTCCCGACATTGTTCAAAAGTTACGTCAGGAACAATGTTGAAACGACATCGTTGTTGCGTCATTGCGTGTAAACGTACGATTCAACAACGACAGTTGTTCAAGTCGGAGTTGGCAGGTTTTCCTGCATGCGGAAAAACCTGTCAACTTCAACTTAAGCAACCTGCAGCATCGTTCAGTGTGACACCGCAATAGCGATGTCACGGCCGACTTTTCCCATTCACAGCAGTGAGTAGGGATAATTCCAAAGAGAAGAGCGGCACTCGTACTTCTTAGGTATATCCGGCTTTATTAATCATCCATGCTGGTTACAAGGATATGTGCACAGTGGGAGGGAGAGGCTGTTGGCGACGGCAACCATTTCGCAGTTATTACTGCTTCTACGGCTCTACACACTACAGTGAGTAGAGATCGTTAGCGGTGTTTGCCAACGATCCCTCCTCACAACATTGTTGGTGAGTTGTCCACGATATCTGGACATGTGACAGCTCACCAGCGATGTTGCACAGGTGTCCAAAAAATCAGCACGCTCCCGAGATCGCAAACAACATCGGTGATAAGTTGTACCGTGTAATGGTACCTTTAGAGATCTAGAGCACTAGTTTAGGGATTGCTAGGGGTCCCAGCAGATACATCATCAGTGATATGAATAAGAGATAACTTGTTATTAGTGGTGGGCAATCCTGAACTGTGAAGTTCGGGATCCGCACTGTACACCTAGTGTCCCTGCACAGACCCTGAGTAAAGACTTCTCAGGGAATTCCGTGTTACTATTCAGGTTTGGCCACACAGATAAAGCCTGTTGAAATGCTGAAGTGCAACCAATCAGCAAGCTTTTGCAGTGCAAAATGGAAATTAAATCAGGAAAACCAGCCTTATCAAGTTTCCGTGTCGCTGTCACACTGCTCCGTGGTCAGGCTGTGCCCCCACAATGTGTGCTGGCATCTGTGATTTGTTATCCTACACATAATTGTAAAAAAAATAATATTAATTGAAAAAAGAAATGTATGGGGTCCCCCATATTTTGATATTGCAGACAACAGGGGGCTAGTATTTTCAGCCTGAGGAGGCCTATGGTTTTGGTACATTAGATTTGACAAAACCTGGTTCTTTACTCGGCTCATCCCAATTGCCCTGGTGTGGTGCAATCACGGTGACATAAAGGGTTAATGACAGCTGTGATTTGTCAAAAAATCACAGCTGCCCACAAAGTCCTAGATTTTGTAATGGGAGAGGTATCTATGAAACCCCCATTACTAATCCTGTAGTTAAAAAGAAAAAAGAAAAAAAGACTGAGAAAATTCCTTTTTAAAATTAAACACAACACCCCCTATTTTCCAATTATTAACCCTCAAAACACTTGTGCAGGTCCACCGTAATTCAAAGGCACAATGTCCCACCATTATTCCAGCTCTCCTACATCCTGAGGTTGCAATGTGTGGTCACATTAAAAATGTGACCTATCAATACAACCTCAGGAACTTACTGACAGATCCCACAGCTGTAAGAGCAGTGACGTGAGTTCACCTGAGGTCACAGCTGACGCTACCCATGGTCCCTCTCCTCTCGTAGATTTTAAGGCATATTATCGCGAGCCACATAAAGGCAGGGACACTAACTCTGACGTACATGTACATTAAAGGTTGTAATGCGATTAATTTCAATGTTTGTTATAATTATTATGTACACAAAATGTCTTGTTTTTTTCAAAGATCATCTCATCTACATTGTTAGCCATGATTACAATTAAATATGTTATATATATAATATACTATATATATACTACTATATAATTGCCTTATAGCCACTTCCGTCTGAGGCCGAAATCACGCTCCAGCGCTCATTGGCCGCTAGCCGCAGCGACCAATGAGCGCAGCATATGCAAAACAGCCTCGCGTGGAGGTCCACAGCGAGCCATCCGGGAGATGACCGGCGTCAGCCGATCATCTCCGGCTGCACGCTGCGTTAGTACCCGAAACGGGATTCAAACCACCGCGAAGCTGCGCTACTTCTCTGATTGGTCGGCGTGTCCACATCGACCAATCAACGAAGCTGTGCGGCTTGGCGGGAAATATGAATCCCGCGCAGCTGATTGGTCGCCGCTCTCACCAGTGACCAATCAGCGCACGGGAGTCATATATCCCGCCGACTCCGCTTTGCTGATTGGTTGCTGCGGCCGCAGCGACCAATCAGCGAAGCGGCGTGGCTTGGCGGGAAATATGAATTCCGCACCGCTGATTGGTCGCTGCTCTCATATTTCCCGCTACAGTGACCAATGAGAGGCGGCGCTGGCTTGGCGCATGATTTAATGCTGCGTCATAGTGTGACGCAGCTCACTCCTGTTTACAAGGCTCTTGGTTAGTGTGACGCAGTTCAATCCTGTATACAAGCGTCTTGTTCCAGTTTGTCAGTGTCACAACTTTACACCTGTTACAAGGCTGTGTCAGTGTGACGCAGATCACTCCTGTATACAAGCTGTCAGGGTGACGAACTTCACTCCTGTCTTCAAGGCTGTCAGCCAGGGTGATGCAGTCAATCCTGTCTACAAGTTTGTCAGTCATTGTGACGCAGTTCACTCCTGTCTACAAGGTCTGTCAGTCATAGTGTGATGCAGTTCACTCCTGTTTACAAGGTATTCTAGAATACCCGATGTGTTAGAATCGGGCCACCATCTAGTAATATATAAGTGTCCTATTTGCATACGGGGGTCACAAACAAACACATAGCCATTATAAGTTTTACTGAAAAATTACTAAAAGAGCAATGCAATGAATGCAGCTTCCACCTGACCTACACCGATTCACATATAAGAAAATGAACACACACCCAGCCCTAAAAACAAAAATAAGAATGCTGTGCCAAAGACTCTGCTCGGAGTAACAGGATTCGCAGGAAAGTTTGACCTAACAGTGAATACCTCCGCAACAAATCCAATTCTGTACTTCCAGAACAGTGTAAATTATTATGAGCACAAGAAGCGAGTCTCTAGGATGGCACCTTGACTTACAATCTTATCCACTAATACTCCCTAAAACAAATATACACTATTCAACTTGTGATACCTGGGTATCTGGCCAACGGTACCATAGCAACCCTCTAGAGTTCAGCACAGGTACATGTATGGAAAGAAAAATCCAATAAAAACCTGCAGTATTATTGTGGTATGTACATAAGAGGAAAATAGGTATGCAAATCAATACCTATTTTTTGGTATTTTTTTTAAAGGGAACCTGTCACCAGGTTTTTGCAACCTAATCTGAGAATAGCATAATATAGGACCCGAGATCCTGATTCCGGCAATGTGTCACTTACTGGGCTGCTCGGTGTAGTTTTGATAAAATCACTGTTTAATCATCTGGAGATTATCATTAGCAGTCTATGTGGCCTGCTGCTGGTAGTCTGGCATATTCACAGACTGCTAAATCTGCAACAGAGAAAACACTAATTTTATCAAAATGACAGCAAGCAGCTCAGTATATGACACATCACTGGAATCAGGGTCTCTTTTTCTACATTATACTGCTCTCAGATGGGATGGCAAAAACCTGGGTGACAGGTTCCCTTTAATATACATATATTTCAATTTTAATTTTTTCCCTCTTGACAGTAAATATATCACACATTAAAAACTAAGTGAAGATAAAACATCAGCACCATTGAAAGCAAAGACTTTCAAACACCAGTGACAGGCTCCACCCACAGACCTCCGGCTATAAAACGAGTATTTCTGTCAAAGGCGGGAGGGTGGGCTTTTTTAAATCATTGCAGCATACAACACCTTGCTGTGCCCCCCAGAGGGACCCTAACAATCAATCTGCTCTCTGTGAGGTGCCAGTCACTGTGTGCACTGAAGGGAGCAGTGTATTTGTCAGATCGATAATTATTAGTGAAGAGTCCGAGCATCTCGGTGGTACTCGGTGCTCGCCAAGCATCCCGAGTACTGGGATATTCGTGCAAGTAACGAGTAGCACCGAGCATGCTCGCTCATCACTAATCAACATATGTACTGTATAACTATGAAATGAAATGACCACTTTAATCTGACCCAAAGAATATCTGACTTTACCCCTTGTTTAGCCAAATTAATTTGGCTCTTTTATGTGCACTGTGGTGCACAGAATAAAAAGGTCTTGACTTGCAAATTCTTCACTTAGATCCCTTAACAATTTGAACATGTCATTAAAAATAAAAGCAGTCATACCCAATCATTAGAATAATTGAATATTTTTACTTATTTATAATCTTGTTTGGCTCTAACAAACATTAACAAATTCTGACTGCCAGTTTACTCGAGAAACAATTGTGGTAACAGTCTGGCAACACAAATGATGAGAGCAGGACAGAGCCAAAAGAGAGGACTGTCATCTGTTGCTTTTCAAAACTGCATAAACAATTACACAATTATCATAAAAGAACATTAATTACACAATATATTTCATTTCACCACATATCACACTTGCTTATTTCCTCTTTTTACTACTGATTGCTTCTGCATAGTACCCTGGTGTCTAAAGTCGTAAATCAGAGTTTGTGTACTATTGCAGCAGTGAAGAAGGTAGAATATGGGGAGTGGTAGTCTCATTCTGCAAGTATTCTCACCTACAAACAATGGAGAAGTCAGTAATTTTTACTGTAGGTACACTTCAACTGTGAGAGACAGAATCGGGCAAAAAATCCAGAAAATCACATCGTATGATTTTTACACAATTCATTTTCTATTTTTTTGCATGAAATAAGTATTTGAGAAAATAGAATAACAGAACTTAACATATGGTACAGAATCTTTGTTTGCAATTACAGAGGTCAGATGTTTCCTGTAGTTTTTGACTAGAGATGAGCAAACTTTGCCCCAACATGTTCGCCAATTTCAAATTCGACACGGACATTGCCGATTTTGTGTGTGATCGGAAAACTCAAGCAATTTACTAAAAAATCAGTGAATGTGGCTTTGTTTGGGACAAAAGTTTGAAATTTAAAAATGGTCCTAAATGTTTCCTTAAAGGTTTGTTGCCAAAACACTTGCTGGAAGACCCGTTGGCGGAGAACTTTGCTAATCTATCGTTAGCTGAGTTCACTGCCATTGGGTCTACCAGTTTCTTTAACATGGTGAGTTTAAGGGAGCTGTAAAAGAGGGTTTTTAAGCTTCTTTGAGTTTCTAGGTGTTGCAACACCTGCAGTGTCACGTGTTGACTGGTGTGCAGTTCATGAGTGCTGCTGCAGGATTAAACTGAGTTTTTTCCTTTAGTCTATGCTGTGCAGCTCTGAATGTGGAGGTAGAGGTGAAGGGGTGTGTCTGAGCTTTCAACTCTTCACTCGCTCAGCCTTAAGTAGTTCTGCTTCAATCCACCAGATCTTGCAGATAGGTTAATTTCTACTTGGACCTCATGGTGTAAGTTGTGCTGCGATGAGCTGTATTTTTGCTGCCATTACCCTCCACTGAAGCTGATGGTTGTCCAGTCTGTAGGTGGAGGTAGGGGCTCTTAGCCTAGGGCTGATCAGGAGCAAAGGGCTAGAGTTTTGACCAAAACCTCTTCGCCATCTGGGGTACCTCTGGAAAAAGCGTGAGTTAGGGAACCCCAGTCAAGGGTCAGACCAGCTCCCCTGAATTCTTTTGCCCATCTTACCATCTTGCCTCCTGATTTCCTATCTGCTATACCACCCTGTGACATGCAGGCTGTGAATTTTTGGAACAGTACCAGATGTAGCATTAGCTCTGAAATCCAGGAACCTTAAAATCACCTTTAAACATCACTTTAAATGAGCTTTTAGTTTTATTTAGAGAGGATTCCTTTAATATTGTAGAGGGTCACCAGTGTGCAAGGCCACCTCTTCTCCACTTTATTGCTAGCAATTCAGATAAAAATAGTATGTCCATTATATACTTTACATACATACATGTCTTATATGTCTGTTCACATTCAAAAAATCACATTCAAAATGTGCGTCAAAAAAGTATTAAACAATGCATCATGGTCACAAGTCCTAAGTGGGTCCAGGGAGAGTTGCAGTATTGGTGAAAGGGCTTGAGTATTCCTCTGTCATCCTGGCTACTTCCACAGAAACCTCTAGGACAGGGGTGGCCAACTATAGACCTCAAGGTCTGAAAACTGAAAACAGTGCAAGTTTTCAGAATTTCCTTAGCCGTGCACAGGTGCTAATTTCATCACCTGCAGAGGTGATGATTCTGTCACCTTTTGCAATGCTAAGGAAATCCTGAAAATATGTACTTTTGCGGCCCTTGAGGACTGTACTTGACCAGCCTTGTTCTAAAGGAGTGTGTGTACTGTTGTACTATGTAAAAATATCCTACATTTATTAAAATAGCAGTATTTTAAGCTTATTTAATAAATGTAACATATTCTAAAGCACAGAATAAAAATGTAAATTAAATAAATGAACAAGAACACTAATCAAAATTAGAGAACACTTTCAGATAGCTGCAAGATGCTGGTGTTAATCTGGCACCTGGTACTAATTTTCTTAATTGCCCATCAAACCCTATTTAACTGACAGTCTAACTTTACAGTTTGCACTTATTTTGAATAATGGTGTGCTGTTCCAACGTGACTGAAACCCTCCGTTACTATCAGCCACAGCACCAGAAGTTGGTCATCCCAAGTCTGTGATTTCTACAATATTGTATCTTTACAACATCACAAACTCTTTAAAGCTCCACAAAAAGGCTGGCCACGCTCGAAAGACAAATCAAGATAGGACAAAATAATGTGGAGAATCCCCATGGGTAATCGGTTCAATACTGCTGCTGGAAAAGCTTGCCAGTTCAGAATTGCACAGGGTAAGAATCTGTCTCGTCATACAGTGTCACGACATTTAGAGCATTTGGACTGAAAGCCCATTCTGCAGTGGACAAACCTCTCACTAACAGAAAGAATCAAAAGGCTAGATTAACCTTTGGTGAAGAACATGTTGTGTGGGCAGAGGAGGAGTGCACAGTTCATTTCAGTGATGAAAGCAAGTTTAATTTATTTGGGTCTGATGGGAAACATTATGTTCAGACTGAAAGACTGAACCCAAAGTGTGTAAAGAAGTCAGTGAAAGTTGGTAGTGGAAATGTCATGGTTTGGGGAATGTTTTCTTCTGCAGGTTTTGGACCTCTCATACAGTTACATGGCAGAGTGAATGCAAGTGTGTATCAGAACCTTTTTCAAAAACACATGGTTCCTTACTTGCCTTTAGCACTCAATCAGCCTGCAATTTTCATACAGGACAATGCCCCCGTCACATAGCAAAACGGGTAAAGCAGTTCCTTGAAACAGAGAACATTGAAACAATTAAATGGCTATCTCAGAGTCCTGATCTAAACCAAATAGAAAACCATTGGAAAATCCTTGGTGACAAAGTTATGGCCAAGAAACCCACAACAGTCACAGAACTGTGGAAGAGACTGGAAGAAAAGTGGACCAAAATCACACCAGAGTAGTGTAAGAGACTAGTGATGACCTGTGGCCGCAGATGTGCTGAAGTCATTCACAGCAAAGGCCTGTACAAAGCAAAGGCCTGTACACTTCCTACTGATTGGTGACTGTTTTAACCATCACATAATTGTAGTTGTAATCTTTCTCTGTGCTACAGTGATTACTGTTTTCTAATAATCATCATCATTTTTTGTGTAAAATAAAGGTTTTAAGTTGATAAACTGTGGTTATTTTGTAAATCACTGTTCTAGTGGCATGGTGAACTCCTTACGCAAAAACCTTCAAATGTTGATCAATGTAGATTACATTCTGACTGAAAAAATCAAGTGATAAGACATTTTTCATTAATTTTAATCACCCGTGTATATTTATGTAAAAAAATAATTAAGTAAAAAAAGTACCCATATTTGATATCACCACGTTTAGAATAAAACTGTCACACTAGTAAACCCCTTCAGTGAACACAGTAAAAATAGAAGAGGCAAAAGCACTATGCTTTTTCATCATACCATCAAAAAAAGTGGAGTAAAACACAATTAAAATGCCACATGAAAATAAAAATGGTATCACTGGAAACATGATCTGGCCCCGTTAAAAACAAGCTGCCACACAGCTCTGTCAGCAGAGAAATAAAAAAGCTATAGCTCCCAGAATACAGCGATGCAAAACAATTCTTTGTCCTAATTATTAAACTATTTATATGGTGTAAAAGAGACAAAACCTTGAAAAAATATAAATGTGGAATCACTGTAATTGTACTGATCCAAAGAGTAAACCTGTCTTATCACTTTTATGACACAGTGAATGGCGTAAAAAAATCCCTGAATTTCTATTTTTTCTTGATCCTGCCTCAGAAAAATCAATCCTCATGGGCAAAGACATCCAGTTTACTAATATCCTTCAATTTGCATTAAAAGAGCCTCATAATATAGCCTTCTTTAAATTCCTCAAAAACTTTTCTATGGTGATCAAGTCAAGTGACTAATGACCATTCCAAATCCTTGCAGGACTTCCGTAACCAAGGATTTTATTTTAAGGCATGAATGGAAGCCCTATTTTACCTACTTTTCTTTTGAAAAGTCCAATGATAACCAAGCTTCAGCTTCCTTCAGAAGGAATTTCTTGATATTAGATTAAATCAATCTTGTCCTCCAAACAATGCAGGTTTCCAATGCAAAAAGAAGCAAAGCAGCACTTAACCCACCACCATGCTTCAATGTAGGCATGGTGTTCTTTTCAGGAAATGCTTCATTCTACTTCTACTGATGTGTAGGTCCAAAACGTTTGAGTTTGGTTTAATAGCTCCACAGAACAGAATTTTAAAACTGCTGTGCCTTATTTATATGACTTGAAGCATGTTAGAGCCAATTCTTCTTGTGCTTTTGGGTCAATAGAGGAGTATGTCTTGGAAATTTTGGCATGGGGATGTAAAATGTTTAGTATTCATATTACTGTGCAAATTGAAACCAGTGGGAGTTACAGCCACCTGCTTTGATCCCCCATCAAAAACTTTTAAGTGAAGTTGAAGAAGGCAGTTGCAGTATGCAAACAAAATTAGGGTAGGGCCACACTTGCGCCATGCATCCAGTAACTGGATCCAGTTTCTGACATGGTGAGATCTTGAAAAACGGATCTGCTAACGCATCCATAGACTCCAAAGCAAAAAACGCAATGCCAAAGTGCAATCTGTTTAACAGATTGGGTTTTTTCCCAAATCCAGAAAAAACATTGCCTGCAAAGTTTTTTGGGGCATTTTCATAAACACATGCGTTTTTTTTTAACATGGGCCCCTATGGGAAACGCATGCGTTAACGCATGATACTTATATGTACCATGCGTTAACGGAGGCAAAAATGACATGAAAATGGCAATTTAAAAAAACTGGATCCATTAATGCATCCAGTAAACAGATTCATGCTCCCAAGTGTGACCCTAGCCTTGGGCCATTGCCAAAATGAATGGGCTAAAACTCCTCAGAAATGCTGCTAGAAGATGGTGTTTAGGTATCATGTTTGCAGTGGGTCCCAACAGCCAAAAGGTGATCTACTAAGTCCTAAAGAGGCTTGTCATGAAGGGTTTGTATAATTCTGAGACTGCAGTAGTAATTCAAATGGCCTTTGCTATTTATTGTGTTCTTGTTTCATTTATATTTGGAAACAGCAGAAAAATAAAGTCTACTTTTGAAAGGTTTCCAAAAAAATAAGTTTTGAAGTTTTTTTTAAAAAAGCTTAGTCTATTCAATTTGAAAAGTCAGCCTTAGATTTGTATTAATTAAAACATTGGGATGAACATTGGCACCTTTAGATAATTATCCTCTATCAATATCCCTGTTAAATGTTGCTTATGGGCAAAATAATTTTTTGGACTGACAAATGAATGAAGACTGAGTTGAGACATTAGAGTATATTCTAAATCCTAGAGAACGATGCCATGTGGTACACCAGATAAAGACCTTGGGCTTGTTGTACATAAACCATTTTGCTTACATAAAGCAGCCTTGACATAGCTGGCGCATTAGTTATTTTTTTCAAATTACTCGGAGCTCGGTAACGGCATCTTCTTCTCTGCTCTTTTCAGATATGTCAGATGTCATGTGCAAGGCCCTTGATAAGAATGCTGTCATTTGTCATGATATATTTGTGAAAAAAATCAGACACAAAATTGTATGTCACCAAGGATAAGAATGTTATGTGTCTCAATGAACTGTCAAATTAAGAAAACACAAGCACTGGTAATTTATTATCCCAGCTGAATCATTATATACACATGTAAAACCATTAGCTTGAAAGCAAACTTTTTCAAAATTTTCCATTTTAGCAAATAATCCCTTTCTGTACAGCATTTTACATTATTTATCACAGAATAGATTCTGTCAGTCATTGCCAAGAACATCAGATGCTATTAATACCACATCCCATAAAACTATAGAAATCAATGGACAGTAAAACTAGTTAATACTGAATATATGTCAATTCTAAATTGTAAAGCTCAAATATTATCTATCTGAAAAGTACTTGTATTTTAAGTGAATTTGCTTATAAAATGGCACATGCAGAACTACGACCTGCAGAACACTGACATCTCAGCTTGGGGTTTTAGACTCGAAGTTTCTACATTTGCTGTCATTATGGATCTAACATTGCCCCAATTCCTGGGAACAAGCTGCAATGCTACATGGTAACTGCAAAACTTTCAATTTATTGTGTTACAGTGGATTTTATAAAGTTAAAGCAAAAGATGATTGAACAGAAAAGTGATTGAACAATGAAGAAAGCGCAGCAGATTGAACAAGCTCAGGAGGAATTTTCAATTCTCAGATTAAAGGGAAGGCATTGTGACAATGGAAGACAGCACAGTAATGCCCACATGAAAGGCTCAATAAGAAAAGACATTTCTAGAGCAGTGGCAAGCAGAGACATGAAAGATTAAAAAGGGAGAAGCATGGCACAACTACTGCTCGATTGCACAAATTAAGGAGCCAACAGCCATCATCAGTGGCATAAATGTCATCGTTTGACATACAATGGAGTATAGGGGTAGTGATGTCATAAACCTTTTGTACCTGCCACTATGAATTATAGCATGTTTTTTACCCAGCGTAGAAATGTTCATATGTATTAATGATTAGAACATGGATAAGGCACGTATGCCAATGGCAACAATCAGATTTGAAGTCAATATCTTTACCTACAGTTAAAGATATTGTGCTACCAACACTTATTAAAAGAAACCTGTCACCACAGTTTTACACATGGAAGTAGTGATGTAACTAGATGGTATTTGCCCCGATGCAAAATTCTTATTTGAACCTCCATTGGCAGTTTGGTCAGATGTATGGGCCAGGAAGCATTCAAAATCCTATAATGACATACGTTTCCCTCCATCTAATGCAATAATGTTCCCATTCTGTATTAATGTCCTCCATCTTGGGTCTTTTCCGGTAATAATGTCCACCACCCTAAGTAAACACTCAGGAAAGGTATGGACACAAGAAACGTGCGCTATCAAACAATGACGATATATTGAAGATTTCTTCAGGAACCTTTATTAGCCTACATGTTTCTAGCTATTGAGCTACTTCCTCAGGGCAAACATTGTTTTGCTACATACATACAATGCACACATTTATAATGGCAGAGGAGACCACAGCAGTAAATTGGAAAAGAGCCTGGTCCTGGCTCTCCTCTTATACTTGCATCAAAGTGAATTACAAAATCACACATTATTAAAAACTAGATGGTGGCCCGATTCTAATGCATTGGGTATTCTAGAAAGATTTAACAATAATGCAATGAATACACGATATCTATCTATCATCTACCTATGTGTCTATTGCTGAATGCGGCGACCAATCAGAGAAGCGGCATTCAAACCGCTCGCCCATTTAGTGCCCACCAATCAGAAAAGCGACGCGCGCCAAGGCGCACAGTGTATTTTAAATATGGCACCTTGGTGCGCGCAGCTCCTCTGATTGGTCGGCGCTGAACGAGGCAACCAAGGCGCTATATCTAAAATACACTGTGCGTGTTGGCACGGCCGCTTCTCTGATTAGTCGGCGCTTAATGCGGTGACCAATGAGAGAAGTGGCGCGAGGTTTGAATGCCGCGTCTCTCATTGGTCACCACGGCGACCAATGAGAGGCGCAGCATTCAAACTGCGCACGGCAACGCTGATTGGTCTGCTCTCAGCAGCGACCAATCAGCAGCGCGGGATGCCGTGCTCAGTTTGAATGCTGCGCCTCTCATTGTTCGCCGCGGCGACCAATGAAACACACGGCATTCACGCCGACCAATCAGAGAAGTACCGCGGCTTGTCACCCGGTTTGAATTCCGCGTGGGGCACTTCCGCTGCGAGCAGCCGGGAGATGGTCGGGTCACGCGGTCATCTCCTGGCTGGCTCGCCGCGGACCTCTGTGCGGTAGGTGGCCATGGCTGAGCTACTGCTGCACAGAGGTCAGCAGCTCACCAGCCGGGAGATGACCGGCTGATGCCAGTCATCTTGCAGCTGGCTCACGCGCGCTGCGGCCACCGTCGGGAGATCAGACGCCGCTGATCTCCCAACGATGGCCGCGGCCCATGCGTGTATCCCGGCGATAGCGGCGCCAATGTGCCGCTGTAGCCGGGTTTCAGCTTGGCGCAAATTTTGAATGCGCGCGGCTGTTTTGCATACTCCTCGTTTATTGGTGCCCGCTGCTAGCGGCCACCAATGAGCTCCCTGGCACTGGCGCACGATTTCCGTGACAGACAGAGAACCTTAGGCAATTAGATAGATTACAAGCATAAATAATGGAAAATATTTGAAAAAAAAGGCAAAATCTGCTTTCTTAAAATCTGTCAAATATAAAAAGGGGATCAAAACCCCATCCTCCAACTGCTTTAACGCCAAGTATTTGCCCATGTCACCGACCGACACAGCAGCGATGCCTGCAGGACATCGGAAGGGGGAGTTCATGGCTTATTATTTTATGTGCGTCAGCACGGGCACCTGTAAACAGTGATGGGGCTGTATACCACTTATGAGGGGCCTGTATACAGTGATTGGAGCCTGTAACCACTGATGGGGGGCAGTAACCACTGGTGGGAGCTGTATACCACTGATGAGGGGCCTGTATACCACTGATGGGGGCTGTATACCACAGATGGGGGCTGTAACCACTGATGGGGGCTGTAACAACTGATGGGGGGCTGTATACCACTGATGAGGGCCCTGTATACCATTGATGGGGAGCTGTAACCAGTGATGGGGCTGTATACCACTGATGGGGGGATGTACACCTCTGATGAGGGGCCTGTATACACTGATGGGGGGCTGTATATCACTGATGGGGGGCTGTATACCACTGATGAGGGGCCTGTTTACAGTGATGGGGGGTTGTATACCACTGATGAGGGCTTTATCCACTGATGGGGGGCTGTAACCAGTGATGGGTGGCTGTATACCAGTGATGGGGACTATATACTAGTGTTGGGAGGCTATATACCAGTGATGAGGGGGCTCTATACCAGTGATGGGGGCAATATACCAGTGATGGGGAGCTGTAACCAGTGATAGGGCCTGTATATCAGTGATCGGGAGCCTGTATACCAGTGATGAAGGCTCAGTATGCCAGTGATGGGGGCGTGTATACCAGTGATGGGGGCCTGTATACCAGTGAAGGGGGTGCTATATACCAGTGATGGGGACTGTATACCAGCAATAGGGGCGCTATACACCAGTGATGGAGGTTCTATATACCAGTGAAAGGGGCACTATATACCAGTGATAGAGGAGCTATATACCAGTGATGGAGGTGCTATATATCAGTGATGAGGGCACTATATACCAGTGATGGGGACTGTATACCAGTGATGATGGCGCTATATACCAGTGATGAGGGGCAATATACCAGTGATGGGCACTATATATCAGGTTGGGGGGCTATATACCAGTAATGGGGGGCCATTTACCATGATGAGAGGGGCTGTATACATGATGAGAGTCTGCAGCATTTCTCACTTTTGGCTTATACTCGAGTCAATACTTTTTCCTACTTTTGGAGGGTAAAATTAGGGGCCTCGGCTTATACTCGGGTCAGCTTATACTCGAGTATGTACGGTATGTGTGTTTTCTAATGCACTTTGATATATGTCCTGTATTGGGGTTAAAAGGTGTCAGGGTTTTTCAGGGTTCTGCCTAACAGAGCAGCTTGTGCTAGTCTGTCCGGGTTTCCCTTCTTGTGCCTGTTGCCTTGGATGGACGTAACACAATTGTTTAAAAGAAAACAATAAGTAATAAACTCAATCTCTATTGTCTGTATACACGCTCCCAATGCAAGACTCCATCACTGAACAAAATCCATATTCAAGCGCAATTACCATTTGCTTAGTAACATTTATACAAAGAAAACAATAAGTAATGCACTCAATCTCCTTTGCCTGTAAGCAGGTTCACCATGCAAGATTACTCATAGCAAATTCGGTTAACAGAAGATGTTCCATGCAGTTAGACTGGTGATCGGACACATAACATCGAAGATACTGCTCAAGTATTTGATTAGTATGTTCAGTCTGACTATTGGTGTCTAGTTGGTAAGCAAAAGAAAATGAAAACTCGATATTGATGATTTTACAAAAAGCCCTCCAAAACCTTTTAAACAAACTGGTTCTCCACATTGGAAACTATATTTTCTGGAACACCATGTAACTGCACAATGTGAATAATGATTAACTTACTTAGGGTTTCAGAATTAGAAAGTCCAGACAATGGAACAAAATGCCACAGTTTAATTAACTTATCTACCCCTACCCAGATACAAGTCTTCCCTTCTTAGAGTGAGAGGTCAGTGATTAAGACCATGGAAAGGTTGGTCCAAGGACTTTCAGGGGTGGGTAGAGATTGGAGAAACCCGGTGGGACGGTTCAGGGTGTCTTGGCACAGGCACAAGTTTCACAAGTAAGCACGTAGCCTTACAATCTTTAACTATAGTAGACAGCCAAAAATTCTTGATAAAAAAACAAATAGTATTGTTTACACCAGGATGACCTACAAGCACAGAATCATGAAACTCCTGAAGAATACATAGGAGAAATTGGTGAGCACCTAATAGTTTTTGGGTAGGAATAGTGTCAGGGGCTTGTTCTTTGGATCTACCAATATCCTCCACAAGATTTAAGGAAACAATACAATTATGCCTTCAGCTAAAATAGTAGCGAGTTCAGAGTTATCAGACTGTGAAGGACAGAAACTTCAAGAAAGTGTATCAGATTTTATGTTCTTAGTACTGGGTAGAAAACATCACCACAAAATAAATCTAGAAAAAGCCCACCTAGCTTACATAGGATTGAATCTCTTAGCTGATTCCAAATAAATCTGATTTTTGTGGTCCATGATAACAGTGACTTTATGTTTGGCACATTCGAGGAAGTGGCAAAATTCCATGAAGGGCTATTTAATAGGCAACAATTCACGATTACTGATGTCGTAATTGTTCTCAGGAGAAACACATTTTTGGGAAAGGTAGGCACGCAGACTAAGCTGAGTGTGAGAAGGGGTACCTTGAGATAGCACTACTCCAACTCCAACCTCGGTGACATCAACATCCACAATAAAAGGACTCTCCAGATTGAGCTGAACCAATATTAGATCAGACAAAAAACATTCCCTTAGCTAAGAGAAGACATGGATTGCCTCAGGCTTCCAATTAACCATATCTGCCCTTCTTCATTAAATGAGTGAGTGGTTTACCAATTTTGGAGACATTTTTAATAATTTTGTAATATTAATTTGCAAATCCGGGGCTTTCGGGACTTGGGTTGCACCCACTCCTTAATGGCCTGAACCTTAGAGGGATCTATGCAAAAGCCTTCCGCAGACAAAATGTACCCCAGAAAATGTACTTCTTCAACATAAAAGGCACATTTTTCAAGCTTAACAAATAGGGAATTTTATCTGAATCTTTGAAGTATAAAAGCTCAAATTATAAAAGTGTTAAAGATAACAATGACTAGATATGTTAGAAAATTAAAGGGAAGAAAATTACAGAAATTTCTAACTTCCAATCTAAAGTTATCTCTGTTTCCTTGTGTGAAGGAAAAATAAAATATGGATCACATCAGCATAGGCTGACTTCCACATCTGAACAGCTTTCTGTTGTGCCGCCCAGTTTTTATATGTTTGGCCCTAGAATGTTTCCACCACAGTCTAGATTTTAATATTCTAATCTCAGGACTGTGACTCAACCATGGGCTAATTTAGTAATGAATACATTGCATATTGAATGCATTATTTTTTCCAAGCACCACCCTTCCTATGATAGAGAATGTTCTCTCCCTTCTGTACCAGTCTGTCACTGTTAGTTTGATCACTGTATTTTTCACTTGTTTTGTATGTAACCCTTTTTCATATATAGGACCATGGAATTCCTGTGCACTTTCTTTCTCCTCCATGTATTCTCCATCCTGTGTGCTGTCTCTCTCCACCCTGTGCTGTTTTCTCCCTCTGTGCTCTTTCCTTTGAGCTGTCTCCCCCTGTGTTCTGTCTCCTCCCACCTGTGCTGTATTCTTCTCTCATGTGCGCTCTCCTTTCAGCTTTCCCTGTACGCTGTCTCATCCCCCTGTGTGTTCTCTCTCTCCCCCTGTATGCTTACTCTCTCCCATATGTGCTCTCTCTTTTGAGTTGTCTTGCCACTGTGCTATCTCTCTCCTTCCTGTGCTCTGTCATTCTCCTCCTTTTGCTGTCTTCTCCCCTCCTATGCTTTGTGCTTTGTGCTGTCTCCCCCCTTGCACTGTTTTTCCTACATGCGCTCTCCCTGTGCACGGTCTTTCTCCCCCTGTACTGTCTTCTCCCCTCATGTGCTCTCTCCTCTGAGCTGCCTTCCCCATGTACATTCTCTCTCTCCCTCTGTATACTTTCTCTCCCCACTGTGTACTTTCTCTCCCCACTGTGTGCTGTCTTCTCCCCCATGTGTGCTGTCTTTCCCCCATGAACTCTCTTTTCCCTGTGTTATCTCTCTCCCTTCTGTTTGCTGTCTCTCTCTCTCTCTCTTCCCCAGGGGGTGTGCATTTCACTGTGGAAAGCATATAGGAGGAACACTGTGAGAGGAATGGGAGGAAGCACTGATGGGCTGTGTGGCAGCAGCCGGTGTCCCAAGATGGCAGCCACCTAAGTAAGCATGAGCATGCTGGATGTTTGCATGCGCACTTACTCAGGTGGTCATTACCCATGGGAACGGCGCTCACTGTGGCAGCGGCAGGGCTTTCTGCGGTTTGGGGAGGTGATGGTTGCGGGTGGTGGAAGAGGATCCTGGACCAGCGAACAGAACTATGTGGCACTGCTGGTGATACTGTGCAAATGTTCTGGTACCACCAGTGGGGCCATTATTGCACACCCATCACTTGAGTGTGTAGACCCATCACTTTGGTGCACAAATATGGCTGCCACAACTGCCAATCAGAGGTTGTTCAAGAAGCACACGAAAGGAGGACCACCAGATTCAAGAGTCTATGAAAGCTGATGACAGACAGGACAGGACAACTATGTAAGTAGATATTTTTAATTTTATAAAGTGAAATTTAACAACATGAATAAATATTAATCTGCACTTGAACGGTTGTTTACTAAAGTTTTGTACATAAATATTCTAAAAACCTGATTCAAAGTAGCATGTGCCTAAATCTTCTCTTGGAAAGATATATTAGCCAAAATTCATGTCTTTCAGAACAAAAGACTACCCACAGTCGTCTACCAGATCAACCCAACCACCATGTAATAGGCACCAAACGTGTTTGTGATATGCTTGTAAATAAGTGCTAGCACTTGTATACACCACATAGACTGTTCTAACCAGAACCATCTGTTTGTCATTGGTTTCTTTGGTAATAAATAAAGCAAGTGGCTTCAACATTATATACATTTACACCAACCTGCTGTCACTGGCACAGTTAATCCACTCAACCATTTCACACAACTAGAAGTCTAAATTTCTGAGCATCTGGTCATCATTATATTGTAAAGTTATCTCTAACGATCCTTCTGTTGAGAATTTTAGATAAACTACACATTTAACAGGCAGTGTACCAGAATAAAAATAGATTACTTACGGTACGTCAATACCAAATGGGGGAAACTCAAACAAACTGAGACTCAAGTGAAGGAGGAACATAAAATGACTAATATAGTTAATATAACACTACAGCAATGTTCTTTAAATTCCCTTCTAAAGATTCTTATTTTATCTTACAACTTTAACATGCCTCATAAAACATTTGCAATAACACAGAGAAAGAGTAAATTCTGTACTAAAACTGAATCAGTGCAAATAGCGGTATTTCTAGACGACAACAGTTACATGCAGGAAAAACTAATGTGCATGTTAATATAAAGGATATCATTTCAAAAGTACAAACTTGTATATAAAATGCATTGAATTATTCATCAATATATACAAGTACTAGTGGAGCAACCTTATTGTATTAAGTTCTGTACAAATGATTTTAAATTTAGAAGAACAGTAATGTTTTTATTCATGAAAATGAGGCTATGTCAGAAGGAGGGCAATTAAACCCTTCTGTAAGTATCACAGATGAAATCCATCACATACATTAACAGGTAATGCACTACATTTGCATTTCCTACTAATAAACAGACAAAAGTTAGATATTTTTACAATTTTAGTATAAAATAGAACAGTGCTCAAAAAGAATGTTCTATTAAGGCTGGGGTCACACATAGAAGTCCGTTTTTGGAAGTGATTTTCATCACCAATCCGTTTTTTATAGGGTGCTTTTTGAGCCTCCTGCACCCCTGAACGTTTTTGGACTTAGTCATTTTTTTATTAAAAACGCATGTGCGTTAACGCATGCATTAACGCAAGTGCCTATATGTGCCATGCGTTAACGCATGCGTTTCCCATAGGGCCCCATGTTAAAAAAACGCATGCGTTTTTTAACTGATGCCAAAAACGTTGCTAGCAACGTTTTTGGCTCAAAAACGGACAGAGCAATGTTTTGAGGTCCAGAAAAAAACGGACAGGGTGTTTATTACATCCAATTCGTTTTTTCTGTCAGTTTTTGGACTTAGAAAAAAAAAAGACAAAAATGAAGCCAAAAACGGACCAAGGGCTTATGTGTGACCCCAGCCTAAGAGAGATTCCACAGTGGAAAAGCAAGTTTACATTTGTGATGCCAACAAAAAAGTACAAAAACATCATCTGTGCATGAGCATTGCACCATTGTTCAGTGGTGGTGGTCACGTGTCTTCACTTTCATCACTACTTCTTCATCTACATATGACATTTAATGACAGGAAGGTTTAGGGTCAGACCAAAATGATGCAGTTTGACATTTGTGAATTACCTTCAGCACATTTTTATCTATTTGAGCTTTACTGAGTGTTAAGTTATTCTTGAAAATAACTTACACAATGTCACCTATGGAATCCAAACAATATATAGTTCAGGGCCAACAACTAGGGATGAGCGAACCTGAACTATAAAGTTTGGGGCCCTTACTAGTGCTCGAACTTGTAAGCAGACTTTTCACAGAAGTCTGTGGCCGAGTTCAGAGTTCAGATTCTATTCAAATCCTGATTAAGGTTTGTTGAAATGCTGCAGTGCAGAAAATCCTAAAGCTTCTTGGCTGTTGGCACTACCACAGTCATCACAGTCTAGTACTGATATGGCTATGATATGTGCCAAGCATTCCATGTGGTAATGGAATGCTTGGCGCACACTGTCCTTTGAAAGTTGACGAAAGCAAAGTCCTCCCTTGCATATTGTACATTTGAATCCATTAGTGCTTTTCATGGGCACTAAAGGGTGTTTTTAGCCCTGTTTAACGAATAATTAAAAAAAACTTAAAAAACTGCATAAGCTCCCCCATTTTTGTAAACAAACCAAGGTAGAGTAGGCAGCTGCAGGCTGCAACCCTTAGCTGTCTTCGGCTTTACCTTAACTGGTTATCAAAAACTGAGTCGACCTCATGCCGGTTTTGTTAATTAATTATCTATTAGTTAAACAATATTATTAAAACACCCAATAGTGCAAATGAAAGGCAGGCTAAAATAGCTAACGAGCATGAGAAATTCGATACCTTCCGCTGACCGTAAGTGACCTATGGAGCCTGGATCTGAGAACAAGGCTCCATGGGATTTGATGGATGTCATGAAACATTACACTATTTGATTATATAAGAACCTCCAAGATTTTTTAAAATAATAAATTGGTGGACAAGTGAGCATGGGGGAGTCTATATTCAATTAAACTTTTATTTTTACAGGGTCCTTGTGCCTTTTAAATGTACACTTACTGGTTTAGTAATGGAAGTGTCTGATAGACCCTTCTCCATTACTAACCCCTGGGCTTGATGCCAGCTGTCAATTCCTAGCTGGCATCATGCCCTAAAATATAACCCCAGTTTCTACCACACCAGAGCAATACAAAAGTAAAGTGAAGTGCCAGAATTGGTGCATCTAATGTGATGTGCCACTTGTGTGGCAACCGCAAACTGCTATTTTTATACTGACAAAGTACCCAATAACCATGGACCTTCCCTGCCTAATAACATCAGCTCCCAGCTGTCTGCTTTACTTTGGCTGGTTATCAAAAATAGGGGGGTCCCCAGGTTCTTTTTTTTTAAATGATTTAAGTAACTATTTTTTTGATAACCATTCAAGATAAAGCATACAGTTGAGGCTGCAGTTCTGTGCCTGCTGATGTACCTGAATTCCTGTGTCCTCCTGTGTGTGGTTCTGGACCTGCCCTTTCTGGATCCTGTCCTGGTATCAGCCTGCATCCTGCATCTGATGTCCTGTGTCCTGCGCCTACAAGCCTGTGTCCTGCACCTGTAGTTTTATATACCTGCACCTACCCTGCCTGTATTCCTGCACCTACTCTGCCTGTACCAGATGATGTCTGCCTGATGTCTTTGCCTGATTACTTCTATCCATGCCAGCGCCAGATGACATCTGCCTGATGTCCATGCCTGATGACTTTTATCTATGCCAGTGCTAGAGGACCTCTGAATGACATCCTCTACTTGAAGTCCTGACTCCAATGTTCTGTGCATGAACCCGCCTCTACCACTGTAGTTGACCTAGTCCTGTTGGTATTCCTTTGTCAGCCCTGACCATTTTGTGTTTTCCATGAAAACTCATACTTTTATTCATCAAATGAGTTGCAAAATGAATACAAAATATAGTCCAGACATTGACAAGGTCAGAAATGATTTTTCTTTGAAATAATTTTCTCCTTCAATCTTTGCTTTCGTCAAAGAATGCTCCCTTTGCAGCAATTACAACATTGCAGACCTTTGGCTTTCTAGCTGTTAATTTGCTCAGGTAATCTTGAGAAATTTCACCCCATGCTTCCTGAAGCCCCTCCCACAAGTTGGATTGGCTTGATGGGAACTTTTTTCTTTTCAGTTGTTCTGCGTCTCACAAATGTTCTTCTGCGTCATCTAAACACCTCAAACTTTGATTCATCTGTACATAACACTTTTTTCTAATCTTCCTCTGTTAAATATCTGTGTTCTTTTGCCAATATTATTCTTTTCCTTTCATTAGCCAGTCTCAGATATGACTTTTTCTTTGCCACTCTGCTTTGAAGGCCAGCATCCCGTAGTCGCCTCTTCACTGTAGATGTTGACACTGGCGTTTTGCGGGGACTATTTAATGAAGCTGCCAGTTGAAGAGCTGTGAGGCGTTGATTTCTCAAACTAGAGACTCTAATGTACTTGTCTTGTTGCTCAGTTGTGCAGCGGGGCCTCCCACTTCTCTTTTTACTCTGGTTAGAGCCTGTTTGTAGGAAATCTTCAAATTTTGGCAACTTCTCGCATGGAATAGCCTTCTTTTCTAAGAACAAGAATAGACTGTCAAGTTTCACATGAAAGTTCTCTTTTTCTGGCCATTTTGAGAGTTTTATAGAACAAACAATTGTAATGCTCCAGATTCTCAAATAGCTCAAGGAAAGGTCAATTTTATAGCTTCTCTAAACAACCAAATCATTTTTAGCTGTGCTGACATACTTGTACAAGGATTTTCTAGGGTTTTCTTAACACCCATTAGCCTTCTTACACAGTTAGCAAACACAATGTACCAATAAAACACTGGAGTGGGGGTTGTTGGAAATGGGCCTCTTTACACCTATGTAGATATTGCACTTAAAAACAGCTAGAATAGTCATTTACAACATTGACAAAGAAGAGAGTGTATTTATGATTCACTTAATGTTAGCTTCATTGAAAAAAATGTGCTTTTCTTTGAAAAATAAGGAAACATCTAAGTGACCCCAAACTTTTGAATGGTAGTGTTACTTCCTGGCCAGTCCATCTCTGTTCACCTGTCAATCTGTCTCCTAGCTCTGCTCACCTTCCACAGTCTCAGACATTGCCCTGGGAGTGGCACCTAGCATCTCTCGGTAGGTGCTTAGTTAAGCACCTCCCATATCTGGGTAAGCCCATGCCCTCTCCTGTGGTTCAGTGAGTCCAAATCTTGGATGCTCACCCCTTCGAGCATGCAACTGCCTTGCCCTTTCCATATTTGCCACCTACCCCTCCTATACTACTCAATCTCAATACTGTGTTTCCTTATTGCATTCCCTCTCATTGAGGTACTCTTCCCTCCTTACTTTAAACAGTCAACTGTGCTATACAGACAAGAGACTGAATTTCTCCTGTAACTGGGGCTAATATACCAGCCCAAGTTACAAGAAAATCATGAATTTAAAAAATCAAATAATAAGTTACAATTAACCAATTAACTCCAAAACATATTTGAAGACCATTGAAGGGCAAAGTGTGTGAATTAAATGAAAAGAAAAATAAATAAAAAAAGCAATAAAAAAAAACAAATAAAAAAAAGAAATACACTTGTCCGTATTACATGGAGAAAAAAAGGCCAATATACAGTGCCTTGTGAAATTATTTGGCCCCCTTGAACTTTTCAACCTTTTGCCACATTTCAGGCTTCAAACATAAAGATATAAATTATAATTTTTTGTGAAGAATCAACAACAAGTGGGATACAATAGTGAAGTGCAACGAAATTTATTGCATATTTTAAACTTTTTTAAAAAAATATAAACTGAAAAGTGGGGCGTGCAATATTATTCGGCCCCTTGAGTTAATACTTTGTAGTGCCAACTTTTGCTGCAATTACATCTGCAAGTCGCTTGGGGTATGTCTCTATCAGTTTTGCACATCGAGAGACTGAAATTCTTGCCCATTCTTCCTTGCAAAACAGCTGGAGCTCAGTGAGGTTGGATGGAGAGCGTTTGTGAACAGCAGTTTTCAGCTCTTTCCACAGATTCTCGATTGGATTCAGGTCTGGACTTTGACTTGGCCATTCTACCACCTGGACATGTTTATTTTGAGCCATTCCATTGTAGATTTTGCTTTATGTTTGGGATCATTGTCTTATTGGGAGATAAATCTCCATCCCAGTCTCAGGTCTTTTGCAGACTCCAACAGGTTTTCTTCCAGAAAGGTCCTATATTAGATGGGGCATCCTCTACGTCTGGAGGAAAAAAGTTTTAATCATAATCACAGACGTGGATTCTTTACTGTAAGAGCAGTGAGTCTATGGAACTCTCTGCCACATGATGTTGTAATGAGTGACTCACTACTAACATTTAAGAAGGGACTAGATGCCTTTCTTGAAAACTATAATATTACCAGTTATATAAGCTAGATTCTTTGATAGGGCGTTGATCAGGGAATTAGTCTGATAGTCAGGAAGGAATTTTTTTCCCCAATGTGGAGCTTAGTGTTGCCACATAGGTTTTTTTTGCCTTCCTCTGGATCAACATGTTAGGCTATGGGTTGAACTAGATGGACTTAAAGTCTTCCTTCAACCTTAAAAACTATGTTACTATGTATATTTGCCTCCGTCCATCTTCCATGAATTTTAACCATCTCTTCCTGTCCCTGCTAAAGAAAAGCAGGCCCAAACCATGATGCTGCCACCACCATGTTTGAAAGTGGGGATAGTGTTTTCAGAGTGATGAGCTGTGTTGCATTTACGCCAAACATATCGTTTTGCATTGTGGCCAAAATGTTCGATTTTAGTTTCATCTGACCAGAGCGCCTTATTCCACATGTTTGGTGTTTCTCCCAGGTGGCTTGTGGCAAACTTCAAACGAGACTTTTTATGGATATCTTTGAGAAATGGCTTTCTTCTTGCCACTCTTCCATAAAGGCCAGATTTGTGCAGTGTATGACTGATTGTTGTCCTATGGACAGACTTTCCCACCTCAGCTGGAGACCTCTGCAGTTCATCCAGAGTGATCATGGGCCTTTTTGCTGCATCTCTGATCAGTCTTCTCCTTGTTTGAGATGAAAGTTTAGAGGGAAGGCCCGGTCTTGGTAGATTTGCAATGGCTTGATACTCCTTTAATTTCAATATGATCACTTGCACAGTGCTCCTTGAGATGTTTTAAACTTGGGAAATCTTTTTGTATCCAAATCCAGCTTTAAACTTCGCCACAACAGTATCTCCGATCTGCCTGGTGTGTTCCTTGGTCTTCATGATGCACTCTGCACTTGAAACAGAACCCTGAGACTATCACAGAGCAGGTGTATATATACGAAGACTTGATTACACATATGTGGATTCTATTTATCATTACCAGTGATTTAGGACAACATTGGATCATTCAGAGATTGTCACTGAACATCTGGAGTGAGTTTGCTGCACTGAAAGTAAAAGGGCTGAATAATATTGCACGCCCCACTTTTCAGTTTTTTCTTTGCTAAAAAAGTTTCAAATATCCAATACATTTTGTTACACTTCACGATTGTGTCCCACTTGTTGTTGATTCTTTACAAAAAAAACTTGAATTTATATCTTTATGTTTGAATCCTGAAATGTGACAAAAGGTTGAAAAGTTCAAGGGGGCCAAATACTTTCACAACGCACTGTATGTAAATATAATGTACATTTAAAAAAAAAGAACGCAAGATAAAAATAATATAGAAAAGTATTAAAATCTGAGAGTTCTCAGTGATTGATATATTTTAATGGCTCAGGCCAGCTTCACACCATGGTGAAATCCGATCCGGGGCTGTCAGAGATGAAACTGACAGCCCCGGACCGGATTTGTAAACAATCCGGTCCAGTATGCAGCCAGATGCCGATAATAGCAGCCACAGCTGCTGATTATTCAAGATCACGGTTTGCAGGAAGCCAGCTGCGGTCCTGAAATTACAGCAGTGTGCAGCCGTCGGTGTCCGGTTTCCGGATCCTCCCGGATCGGGGCAATCTGGCCCCATAGACTCCCATGTTAGGGAGTGCTGGATTGCCCCGGATCCGGGAGGCTCCAATTTGGGGAGATTTTTCTCCCCACACACAAAAATACTGCATGCTCCGATTTTGTGTCCGGGAGACAAATGTGATTCCTCCCGGATTCTCCCGGTCACATGGAAACCAGATGGCAGAGAGCTGCCTTCCGGCTCCATCCGGCTCCATAGGATACTATGGAGCCAAAATCCGGTCCGGGGCTGTCTGGTTTGTCCGGACAGCCCCGGATCAATTTAAACCATGGTGTGAAGCCAGCCTAACTGAAAAAATAGTTACAAATAGCAAACATTCGAGACTCTAAAGCCTCTTCATCAGGCTAATGATGACACAAATTCTGAACTGCCCCAACTACTTTTTTTTCACCCCTCCCAACACTGACCACTATGTTCTGCTTCACCTCACCTGTCTTATTTACTGCATTATCCAACCATCCATTTGTGGTATACAGTATGTGTGTATTCAGAATATGTGTCATTATGAGCCTATAAAAAGGCCTTAAGGTACCGTTACATGCTTACAATGTCGTTAAGATATCACCAACGAACTCACAGGTGCGCGTTCGTTAGGACATCTTTTTGACATCGTTGGTGAGATGTCACATGTCTAGATATCGTGGACAATGCACCAACGATGTAGTGAGCAGCTATTGTTCTCACAACCCAGTGAACGATACTTGTTCACTGTTGTGAATATGCAAAGTTGTTAATGACATCGTTATCGCGGTGTCACACACAACAATACAGAAGGTTGGCTGATCGAGGATCGTTTGATTTGAGAACATGTTCTCAAATCTGCGATCAATGATCCAACAATTTATCGTAGTCGTATCTCGGTGTTACACGCAATGACGTCCTAACGATGTCGTTTGAACGACTCCAAACCCGTCATGTTTGAGCGATATCATTCACGATCTCGTACAATGTAAAGGGGCCTTTAGAATCTCGAAAGCTTACTATTGGTTACTATCTTTTCAGTTGGCCATTACTAGATATCAACCACTGAGGACTCTCAGATTCTAATATTTTTCTAACTACTGGCTAACACGGTATAAAAAATGTTTAACTTACCAAAAATAATATAAATATTATTTAAATATCTGGATAGAAATTTTTTTAAAGGTGTTAAAAGTGTATGCATGATAGAACCTGTGAAAGGTTCCTGGTCAGGTTGTAGAGAAAATGGCGTGGTTCTTAACTGGTTGTCAAGAAAATTATCTGACATATGAACTGGACAATCGTTAATGTTTGAATCTGTTATAATATAATTGTCACGCGCTTAGTTGCTGGATGCTGATGTATATGTTTGTCTTTAAGAGCTGCATGGTTGATAGTTGTGAAGGTCCTGGCCTCCTGTGTTGTGCTCCAGAACTGCATTAACTATGAGGTTCAATTGCTGGTTGACGGGCTAATGTGTGATTCACCTGAACTCCCCTCCCCTTAGCCTTTAAGTAGCCTCTCCTTCCACCAGGTGGTGCTGCTGATAGAGTTTAATTCTATGCCTGGAAGCTGTGCTGTGCTGACCTGTGTGTTTGTGTTGCTGAAGCCCTTTCTTTTGGAGTTGCTGTATCCAAGTTCTGTGGAGGGAGGTGAGGGGGAATAGCGCAGGGCTGGTGGAGGAGGTTAAAGAGAGGCTGGAGGCCTGAACCTTCTCTCCATCAGAGATACCTTCGGGATCAGGACCATTCAGGATTCCTAGACTAGGGTCAGATTAGTCTTCCCTGGTCACCCTGCCCATAACTGCCATTCTATCAGAATTCTCACTACACCGTGACAATAATACTGATATTTTACAATATACTGAATACACCATTTTATGATATTGAGATGAAAATAGTGTCCGATAAACTTCTAAACATATTTTTCAGTTATAAAATGTAACAAGATTGATTACATTTAAGTTCAATAACATGACTATGCATGAATTACACCAAAATACATCAAATTAAGAAGTAAATTGAAATATGCCAAGATAAGAACTAGAATCATATACCCTGCCATTTCTCCAAAGGCAATAAACTGTACTCGACATTTCCTGGGGTCTTGGGGATTTTGCATAGACCCACCAATTCTGAGAACACTGTGTATAGGGCCAATCAGCATATAATAAATAATTTTAGAAACCAATCATTGTAAAGATTGAAAGGTACCCAATAATTTTAGAGTTGTATTGACTGTGTAATAACATTTTCCTGTAAATAAACTCTCTGGGGACTCCACTCCTTTAGGACAGTTCTGACATAGAAAGCAGTGTGCTGTCTGTTAATTCCTCTCGTGCGAGATCAAGGCCTTCACTACATCACGCAGAAATACCTCGGCTGATTGCCTTAACACCGGTTAATATTCCTGGTGATGTTGGTCTACACCTCTCGTACATATGAGTACATTTGGAGAATCCAGAAGCCATACAGTTTAGGACACTACGCACCACTTTGGGGGTTTTAACTAAGGCTAGGGTCAGCTCTGTGTGCGGCTGCAACTAAGGTGTACAACGGGTTTCTATGGGGCCCGTTTCAAGGCAGCGCTTGCCGCTAACGCTGTCCGGTATTAGCGCTGCCTGGAAACGTTGATCCAAAACCAAGTCTGACCCTAGCCTAAGAAACACTTTTCATAACATCTGGTAAAAGCACAAATAATACATCTGTTCTTACTGCTCTGTCATCTGTTTTTATCAATATTTTAATTTATTATGCTTTCTATTATATAGAGCCGGATTGCACAATTCTTCAAACATGCATTAAAACAGCAATGTTGTATCTGGGGAACAAAACCCCATCTGTTTCTCTTTTGTAGTAATTGTGAACCATATTTAGTCGGCTTTTGCAACTTTCATTTTTAGTAAAACCACATTCAGAAATTTCTCTCATCAAATTGTTGTAATTCAAGTAGGTCAAAAACACAATGCAGTAAGATGATTGAAAATGGCAGCCACAATAGTATACAGAAGCCGGCGAACAAGTCTATAACTGAGTCGAAAAGACAGAATGGAAGGGACAAAGCAAACTAACAACTTCAAAGGAAAAATACAAATATGTTTCTACTTTTACAAAATCATATTTTTTATCCGATAAACATAGGCTGCAAGGTTTCAAGGGAAATAACCTCTCGACTGAACGCTGAAAGTTTTACATAGGATAGCTACTTCTCCAGAAGTGTTGTAACTTATAAAATGACTTAAAAAACATCAAGGGATCTTATTACAAGGTACTGTACAGCTTTTCTGTTATTACAGTCTGTACTATAACTGTATTCAGACATAATATCCTGAATGCAACAAATATGTAAATACATAGATTTTCAGTAAAGCAAATACAAAATAATGCTGCCCAAGTTAGTGGGTAATGAGTGGACAGGGGT